>JAPDVR010000002.1:6897835-7339928 GCA_026230005.1 Gila orcuttii | reverse complement strand
TAACTGCAGTTAACATTGACACATTAACACTGTTTCAATAGTTGATTGCTATCTGGTACTCTAATCAAACACACCTGAACCAGCTCATCAATGTCTTCAGGATTACTAGAAAGCTACAGGCAGGTGAGTTAAACTCTCCAGGACCAAGTTTGCCCATCCTTGCACTATACGGTCCGAACGTCGAGATACGACTCGACTGCTCACACTATACGTGTGAAATTTGTGCGATAAAACCCTGTGCCAATTTTTTTTGCCAATACGATAATATGTATCCATAGATATTGTCAAAACAAGCATCAGCTATCAATATCAAGATGATTTAGCATTTCCAATTTATGTATTAAATTATTACTAATGTTATTGTATTATTATTATTATTATTATTATTATTATTATTATTAGGGAAGGCCTAGGCTACTTTTATTATTAAATTAATAGGCTTTTAATATAATTAATATTATAATTATAATTATAATATTAATTATATTAATTACCATGCAATAATTTCATAGCGAATCAACGCAAAACCGGATAATTTTAACATGGATAATAAAGGATAATAAGGATAATAAGGATAATAAAGTCACAGTGTAGATACATCGCAGGTGCTTGGAAGATATGGGTAAGCAACAGTAATTCAAACAGTTAAAACTAGGGCTGCACGATTAATCGCACGATGTTGTTATGCGCATCTAATCAGTAAAGCCGGTTCCTTGATTAGTAGTAAATCGCCTTCACCTGCTTTCAGATGGACGATATGATGCAGATATGAGTGTTAAATGAACACTCAAGAGTGTTAAAGTTAATGAGATAATTAAGTGATTAATTTAGTGATCATTGAGCATTATTGAAGACACCTGATGATAACAAGCAGAATCACTGAAGGAGAAAATCTAAAATTGTAAGCCACCGTTATGGCGATAAGTGTTTGCTTTAGTTGGCCTCTTGATCCTTATACTTCAAGTTAAAATTTTGTTTGTAGGCTGTTATTTATTTATTACAGTCAAATGAACAAAGACAAGTGTGATCTGATAGTGTTGGTTATGTTTTGACATAATCATGCTGTGATCTGAAAACTGAAACTCATTCAGATGATCTGGTTTAACTTGATGGCAACAGTTTAGTGGTTATACAGCATATGATAATTGGATTTTTCTTATAATCCAAAACATTTAATAATAATTGTCCTGATCAAATCACTTTCAAATGCATTTATTTAGAAACACAGACATCAATAATCAGCCTGTGAATCTCAACCGTGGTGACAATAATAATCCTTGTTGCCACCAATCACAACTCATTAATGGCTCCCATCATGCATTGCGGTATGAATAAATTATGATCTGAATTGAATATGTAATTTACTTTTCCTAATTGAATATTCTGCTCGTCACCATTGTTGAGATGCATTGACTGAATCTTGATATCTGTGTGTGCCTAAAAGGAAGGTTTTTTTTTTTTTATTACAACTTTTAAGAACTCCATTATATTATATCTCAAATTCTGGATATTTACGCAGAATCTCAGTTATGCTGTAAACAACAACATAAATCAAAATCGTAAAGTTCAAATGAAGACTGTCATCATATAACCATCACCATCAGATCACTTTTTTCTTTATTCATCTGGCAGTTATAACTCAGATACATCAACCAAACAAAATCTAAAGTTAATAATGTAAGGGTCAAGAGCCCAACTAAAGCAACCACTCATCTCCATAATGGTGACCTGAAATTCCGGTTTTCTCCTTCAGTGATTCTGCTTCAGGTGTCTTCAATAATGCTCAATCATCACTCAATTAATCACTTAAATATCTCATTACCTTTAACACTCTTGAGTGTGGACTCATATACACTCCCAGGTGTGTTAATTTAACACTGAGTTTTTGCTGTGTACAAAGAGCCGTAGTTAACTGACAAGCTGAGCCATATCGCATTAATTATCGCTGGCGATTATGTCCTCGATTTTAACGCGATTTGGCTCAGCTTGTCAGTGAACTACGGCTCTTTGTAGTAAATGTCGCTCCATCTGAAAGCAGGTGAAGGCGATTTACTACTAATCAAGGAACCGGCTTTACTGATTAGATGCGCATAACAACATCGTGCGATTAATCGTGCAGCCCTAGTTAAAACTAACATTAAAAGCCTGAGTCAAACTAGCCAACTAAATGATACACTGATCTCCATAATGGTGAACAAATATTTTCAATAAACCATCAACATCTAAACTTTTGTTAATTCTCAAAAAGAACTGTAGACAAATGACAGAAATAAAGTCAGTCTGGTTAGTAATAAGAGAGATTTAATGTTCTTCAAGTTGATTTCATCTAAGACTGTGGCTGAAGTCAGTTGTAGTTTTTGTTTTTCTCTTTCCTTCGGTGATTCTGCTTATTATCAGCAATACAAAAAAAGAGTTCTAAATTCATATTTAACGTCTGTCTGTTATTCAGATATTTTTGTTTAAATGTTTTGTTTGTTCTAATTTGTTAAATTAAATTAATAATATTGCTTGTAATCTGTTGCCACAATTTTATTTATTAGAAATGGGATGAATAATAGTATCAAAATGATTAACACATGCAAGCACAATTATCAATGAACTTGATAAATGTTGCAGATATGTTTTACTATCCACAACCAAATGCCTTTCAACTTGCATGTGCAAAATTCAAAATTGAATGAATGTGTAGCAATTTGTACAAATACACAGCAAAATCCCCAGTGTTAAATTAACACTGCTCAGTGTTTATATGAGTCCACACTCTCAGAGTGTTATAGTAACACTGAACCAGTGTTGAAGTTAATGAGATAATTAAGTGCTTAATTGAGTGATGATTGAGCATTATTGAAGACACTTGATGTTTACAAGTAGAGTCACTGAAGGAAAAAAATGGTAATTGGTATGTTACCATTATGGTGATCAGTGGTTGCTTTAGTTGGGCTCTTGACCCTTAAGTCATTAAGTTTAGAGTCTGTTTGACTGCTGTACCTGAGTTATAACAGTCAGATAGAGAAAAGGTGATTTGATGATGTTGGATGTGTTTTAACATAATCATTTGACCTGAATCACTGAACTCATAAAAAGCCTAATTTCTAAATAAGATTTACTTTATTAGTTGTATCAGCCCTGTCTCTGTACAGCATAATATTTTTAACTTTTACAACACAATCCAAATAAATTTTTCAAGTTGTTCACATATATATAAATATATATATTTTTTGACACAGACATCAAGAATCAGCCTGTGAATCTCAACAATGGTGGCAATTATAAAGCATGTTGCAGTGCATTCTGGGTGCCACCAATCAAAACTCATTCATGGCTCCCATCATGCATTGCTGCATGAATAAATAATGAGCTTATGTTCAGAGGTAATATCTGTTTATCACCATTGCTGAGATTCATACGCTAATTATTCATGTCTGTGTGTGCCTACCTGAAATACTTCTTAAGAAGTTTTTTTTTTTTTTTGTAATTGATTTGATCCTTTGGATTTCATTGAAAAAGCTATAAATGGTACGCTCAACACCGACAGTGCTGCTACAATTCATAAGGTAAACTTAACTCAGAAATGATGCTCCCAATGAGTTCAGTGATTCAGGTCAAATAATGATTATGTTAAAACACAACCAACACCATCAGAACACATTTTTTTTTTGTTCATCTGGCTGTTATAACTGAATTACAGCAGCCAAACAAAATCTAAAGTTAATAATGTAAGGGTCAAGAGGCCAACTAAACTAAACACCAATCACCATAATGGTGACCGTTTTACATTAATTTTCTCCTTCAGTGATTCTGCTTGTTAACATCAAGTGTCTTCAATAATACTCAATCATCACTCAATTAAGCACTTAATTATCTCATTCACTTCAACACTGGTTCAGTGTTACTATAACACTCTGAGAGTGTGGACTCATATAAACACTGAGCAGTGTTAATTTAACACTGGGGATTTTGCTGTGTACAGACATTTTTGTGAATACAAATGTTTTCTTCTGTATTAGTGTATCATAAGTTGCGCATGCAACAAAGAAGATGTGCATGTGTGGATCAGGCGACGTGCGTGCATTACACTACCGGCCCACCGGGAAAAGTCCAGACTCTCCCGTTTGCCACTAGCCTGGTTAAAACCAGATCCTTCTCAGTTTAAACTGAGTTAGGGTCTGGCAAAGCTCCATTAACAAGTCATTTCCAGAGGGGCGTCACCAACGGACGTAGCTCAAATGTCACTGTGCGCAATCGGATAGATTTAAAACCAATCAGAGCGATGAAGGAGATGACGTATGCAAGGGACGTGCAAGACGGGGAAGCGACGGAATCGATAGATGCCGTCGAAAAAAGACAACGTGAGTCCACTCCAATCAAAACACAGAGGGATTTAAAAAAGTTACGGCCCAACACTCCAAGTCGTGGTCGACCGAATATTGCTCAGAGAAGTATTACGGAGGTAAGCTTGTAACGTGGTGTATTACTACTTAAAAATACTTATCAAGTTCTTACATTGTAGATGTATAAGTTGAGCTCCACTACTAAATTAACGTTGTCGTAGCAGACTATCAATATCTATCGATATATTAATGTGAGCAAGAAAAGTTAAGTTGATTTTGTAATATTATTTATTCTTATATAACGTTACACACATTTTAAATAAGTTTAGTCCCCTGTACTTGTTTTGTATCTACATGTAAGTTATTTGGATCTAAATGTTAGTTATTTATGTCTCGCCATACTGGTTATCCTCTAACGGTAGAGTCGGATCCTTTCCTAACATTACTTTAATGTCACAACAATGTAAATGTAGCCATAGACCTAGTGCATTACTATATTTGACATAAACAATTCACACTGTCAAATGGTCTAAATCTAAATCTTATCTTTCAGGTCATCACCCACTACCCATCACAGAAAAGGGTCATGAAAGTCTGTGATCCAGAAGATGCTCTAATAGTAAACAATATTAACAAGAGAAAATGGAAAACAGCTGCCAAGTTGATGATGAAGCACAAGGAGCTTGTCGAAGAAATAAAGCTCAATATACTAAAGTTAATTGAGGAGGAGTGTAAAACACTATGCAACCCAAAAGAAGGCTTCATGCTGGGGAAGTCATCAGCTGAAGACTTAAAGTCCTTTTCATTTGCCAGTCTACAGTCTGATCTCGACCGTATTTCACCTTTCCTCTCATCTGTGTTTTTAACCATCACTGATAACTCCCTTCATGCCACCAGTCCTGTGCTGCAGCTGCCATTGCTTTAAGAGATAGACAACCCCGGCTGTCAGCATTTTCGTACTATTTGAATACTATCCTTCAATATGGTGGTGCAAAAAAGGCTGTATTTGATAGGCTCAGCAAAATGTCAATAACAACGAGTCATGTTGCTGCAGTCGGAAAGCAGAAGGAGATGGCTAATGAATATCGGCCTGCTATTTGTCAGTTGAAGCATCAGAATGAAATCTTTCTGAATATGGGAGCTGAAACACACACTGTCAATTCTTGGAGAGGATGAAGTCATCAGCGATCATCCTGAGATGGCACTCAACGAGATCTTTCGTAGCATGGAAGACCTTCTGTTATCAGGTGAGCAAACAAACCCTCTAAATCTCAAACACCTAGGTTATGTCATCAATACAGTAAGTGGTGATTATTTTGTTCTTAATTGGATTCATCAAAACAGAAGAGGTGACTGAAAGCGACAATGATGTCCAGGCTACTGGTGAAGTGTCTTTGATACCAATGACTATGCAAGACACACAGTCAACTCCACCACCTACATATTCAATCATATTTGATAATCTGGACTTCTTCATCCGCACTCACCACCAGTCCATCATTCAAAAGAATCAAAGCATACATTGGATACATCACATTGCCGTACAAGACAGGATCCCCACATACCACCTCAATAACAACAAACCAATTCAAGACATCCTGGAGTATGAACTTGAGAAATCTCTTCCTGGACTTGAAACTCAAACATACATGCGAAGAGAGTTCATTGTCATTGGCAGCAGAATGTTAACAAAGTACTTATCAGTGTTGAAACCATTCTCGGACATTGTTGTACATCACATGCCCCATGACTACACTGATGAAATGGCACAACGCTCCATAGATGTGAGTATTGATAATAATAATACAGTAATGTATGTTTTTTACACTAGCATTGTGAATACACCAATAATACTGGCGGTAGCTAGCCTTGTAAACAGAAGAGTGCTTTCTCTGAATCTGATAGGCGGATACTTCATAGGTGTTGTTCTGGATAGGCAGATACCTCATAGGCGTTGTTCTGGATTAGTGGAAGTGGCTTGCGGAGCTGTGCAATATGGTCCATTGTGGGAGTTGTGTTTTTCAATACAAATGCGCCCTAAAGTTACTTTCTGTCTTTACTCGGTCAAGAAGGCACCAAATTCAAATTTGTTACATTTTGACTACATATATGCCCCACTTTCAATAAAGATGAATGCTCCCACGGGTGAAATGCTCCTTTAAGGCCTCATGAGCGGCTGATCTGAAGGAGAAAACCAGAAATTTCAGGTCAGCATTATGGAGATGAGTGTTTGTTTTAGTTGGGCTCTTGACCCGCACATTATTAACTTTATATTTTGTCTGGCTGCTGTACATGAGTTATAACAGCCAGATAATCAAATAGAAAATGTGATCTGTAGATGTTGGTTGTGTTTTAACATAATCATTATATCACAATAATTTGACCTGAATCACTGAACTCATACCGAAGCCAAATTCTGAGTTAAGTTTACCTTATGGATTATTGCAGCACTGCCGTTGTAGAGCATACCATTTTTTTTTTAGCCTTTTCAAAGAAATCCAAATGATCAAACAAAAACTAAAAAAAAACAAAAAAAAAAACATCTGTATGCAGGCACACGCAGACATCAATATTTAGCGTATGAATCTCAGCAATGGTGACAAACAGATCACATCTGAACATAAGCTCATTATTTATTCATGCAGCAATGCATGATGGGAGCCATGAATGAGTTTTGATTGGTGGCACCCAGAATGCACTGCAACATGCTTTATAATTGACACCACTGTTGAGATTCACAGGCTGATTCTTGATGTCTGTGTGTGCATACATAAACTATTTTTATTGTAAAGTTTCTTTTTTATTGATTTGATCATTTGGATTCCATTGAAAAGGCTAAAAATTGTATGCTCTACAATGGCAGTGCTGCTATAATCCATAAGGTAAACTTAACTCAGAATTTTGGTTCTATATGAGTTCAGTGATTCAGGTCAAATGATTGTGATATAATGATTATGTTTAAACACAACCAACACCATCAGATCACCTTTTCTATTTGATCATCTGGCTGTTAAAACTCATGTACAGCAGCCAAACATAATCTAAAGTTAATAATGTGGGGGTCAAGAGCCCAACTAAATCACACACTGATCACCATAATGGTGACATGGAATTCTGGTTTTCTCCTTCAATGATTCTGCTTGTTAACATCAGGTGTCTTCAATAATGCTCAATCATCACTCAATTATTCACTTAAAGGTGGGGTATGTGATTTGCAAAACGGCCGGCAGATTTTGAAAATACACAACTCATAAGGTCCTACCTACTTCTCCTCCAACGCTGGCTCTGATTCCACCCATTCGAAAAACATGGACGCGCAATCAAGCACGAGCGAAAACTCAGATGCCTATACATAAATACAATCGCTCACATCAGCTTCCTCCCCAAACAGGTTGTTTAGCTAGCTAGTTCTACATATGGCTGGGCTATAACGTTAGAACAGCTACAATTCTCGTGCGCATATCGTCAGTAAAGACAGTTCCCTGATTAGTAGTAAATACTACAAGTTAATCGGCTTCTCACCTGTCAAGCAGAAAAAATGCCACAGCCGCATCTGTTGGTAGTCCTTCCTGGTCCTTCAGTTGCCGCCAACGTTGAAAAGCATCGCCTAGAATGACCCTTGTTTTAGACCTTTCTCTTTTGGCCGTTTTGTTCGCAATTGCTCTCTCGAAAATAGATTTCCTTTTCTGTGATGGTGTCTTGTCTGACATTCTCCAAACGGAAGCAACTATACCTTCTCCTTCTCTCTCTCTCTCTCTCTCTCTCTCTCTGTACCGGGGCGACTTGCACTTCCTGTGACTGGGTCACAAGCTTTGAGTATGCGCACGAACGGGACACGCGCGCGAGGGGGGTGGGGGCAGGGGGGCAAGGTAAGACCGTTTGAGTGACGCATTCTCTCTCCAATGATTCTAGACGGTCTTGAAAATGATTGGCTGGAGTTTTTCGAGTCCTGCCCGTTCCACAGATGATTAAATTGCTTAATTTTCATTTCAGTGCTTCTAATTTACAGCCAGCAAGTGGGTCAGGAATAGGATTTCAAGAGATTTTGAAAAAATGGTCAAAAAAGAAAATCACATACCCCACCTTTAATTATCTCATTAACTTTAACACTGCTTCAGTGTTCATTTAACACTCAGCTCAGAGTTTAATTGGATCGCTTAAAATGACTTCCATGATGTTGAAGTTACATGAACAAATTATGTTTGTTTAACGAAACCCAGTTATGTGGAACCAGTGGAACCTGTTTACATAAAAAAGTTAAGTAAAGCCAACACATCATTTTTTTGAGTGCATGTCAAACGCTTTTCCCTTTTAGAAATGCCCAATAGTCTTTTGCTACTTGCTAGTCAGTGTCACATGGTTTAGGGGGAGGGACTTTCTCATTGTTCAGAGCATTTAATTGGACAAAAATCACTAGCAGCAGATCATGAATATGGGCAGCCAACCTTTGAGTTTAGCTTGGGAAAAAAAAGCTTGCATCACAATAAGTGTATGTGATTGTCAAAACTTTTGGTAACTAAACAGAAATGTATTAAGTTTAGTGACTTGTTACAATGTTAACATGGTACAATGACTGGTAGGCTGCTTTTTTTATTATTGCTTAAAGGGGTGGTTGATTATGATTTCACTTTTCTAACTTTAATTACTGTGTAATATTGCTGTTTGAGCATAAACATCTGCAAAGTTACAACGCTCAAAGTTCAAAGCAAATGATGATATTTGCTTTAAAGAAATCGTTTTGTAAGGACTACAACAAACGGCTGGTAGGGACTACACGACCTTCCTCTCCTAAATTGTAAATAAACCCCGCCCCGCCCCCCTAGCTGCCTGTCCCCTGAACACACTGTAATAAACGCGATCTCTGCAGACACCCCAGGCTCCACAAACGGCAATAAAAACAACCTGGGCCAACCCGCACCACGAAACATAACAAACTGTTCCAGCCAATAACCGACCAGAAAGGTCTGGGAGGTTAGTGCGCGGATGAGGAGGAGGGAGGGTCGAGCTAGCCTCCGTTTTGTTTGACAATACTTTAAACATCAACAAGAAGTGACGTCACCCGACATCGCTTAGAGCACCTTTAACTCCACATAAGCAACATAAATTCAGCATTTGCATTTAAAGGGACAGACACTAAACAACATGTTCTCTTACGAGAGGTTCTCTCGTATTGCGTAAGTTTAGCTTACGCTACGGGAAAGATTCATCTTCTCGAGATATTGAAGCCAAAAATTATCCTAATTTTGTATTCATTGTCAACGCAGTGCAGCAGCTAGCAGACCTAGAGCAGGCCATCTCGCATGCTCATTGGCTGCCCTGCGGGCAACTGCTGCAGCCTACCAGTGAGCCCGGCGTGACGTCACGCCCAATGAAGGGCGCCCGCGCCTTCATAGCGTCACAGCCCGCCAGAATGGGCGTGGCTTAGCGCATGAAAATAGGGGCTGTAGGCTGACTTCCCTGATTTTCGTCTCTTCAGCGAGCTCTTCGCATCGCTGGATCTGAGAGAAGCCACCGCCGCCGTCGAACAGCGAACAGCCAGCTTAGGACAGCGCTGAGGAAGCCGGCCATCTTCGCCACCTTCAGCCATCCGTGCGAGCTACGCTATCCGGCGAGGTATCCTTTTTTGCCTTGCTAGAATTCTCTGTATATATTCTAAAAGAGCAGCGAGTGTCTTTTTCAAGATGCCTCGCACTTCCTGCGGCTCGTGTAGAGCCCCGCTCAGCGCCGGAGACCGCCATTTGATCTGCGCTCTCTGCCTGGGCCTGGAACTTGCAGAGCTCGCCCTCGCGTCCGGGGGCTGCGAGCTCTGTGAAGCGCTTCCGCTGTCGACCCTGCGGGCTCGACTCGAAGCCTCCCTCGAGCCTCCGCACCGTCGCGCAGCTGCCGCTCACGAGCCTCACTGCCGTCGCAACTGAGGATGAGGCCGAGGAACACGCCACGAGAGACTGCTCTCGACCAACGAGCACGCGGCTAGCTCTCTTTACGTTACAAGAGAGCTACCCCGCCCTCGCGTCGCCGTTCGCGCGTCATGCAGAGCCCTCTCGAGCTCTCTGCATGACCCGGACGGGCATCAATAAACGCGACGTACTGGATGCGTGGTAACATAGCTATGGCGTGGTAAGAGCAGAAATTTTTATAACAGTTCTGCTCGACCAACGAGCACGCGGCTAGCTCTCTTTACGTTACAAGAGAGCTACCCCGCCCTCGCGTCCCCGTTCGCGCGTCATGCAGAGCCCTCTCGAGCTCTCTGCACGACCCGGACGGGCTTGCGCGCTGCCGTCGAAATGTCTCGCCCTGTCAGTCCCCTTAGATAAGGCTACTGCAGCGGTGTATTTGGCAGCCAACGGGCCGGTAATGCAACCCGCTCGCCTGCACACATGCGCCATTCTCGCGGCGACCCAGAGAAATCTCAAGTGAGTATAATACATGTCAGGTTAAGAATGTAAGTTACGTGCCCGCCAGTGGCGGTTCTAGGATTTTTCTGTAACAGGGGCCATTAAGGGGCCACATGTTACATTCAGGGGCCAAATACAGGGTAGGCTACATTCAAGCACACAAAATAATTTATTCAGTACGGTGCAAATACATTTCGGCAGTCATTCCTTTTTCAAACGCTCTAATAAAAAATTATGAGCCAGTAAAGTTCTTAATGATTTTTTTCATTTATTTATACTGTGCATAAATGACACAATGCACTTCTTTCTGAATTCCACCTTTTAAGTTTCATAATCATGTCGTCGCTTATAAACAGTAAATTATTGTTAATTGTTTGGGGGTGGAATTGCATGATCGTTGTGAAGAATTCTCCGGTTGCTCTTCTCGTCAACGATTGATGGGTGGGAATCTCTAGGCACCTCACGATTCGATTCGATTACGGTTCAGAGGGTAACGATTATCGATTATTAACAATTTTTTTTTTTTTTTACTACTTGGTACTTTGAAAGCAAGTATTTATGATGACCCATAATTAACTTACTTCCAATACTAACTATAATAATTTTTATTAATAAAACAAATGGAAGTGATTTGGCAAGTCAACTGTATGGTTACATTTGCCAGCATATGCCCCAACATTGCAAAGAACCAAAAGGAAAATAAATGTGTGCCTGTTCTAGCAGCGTACTTGTAGTACATTAATACAAACTTCAGCATATTCTGAATCTCTAGCATAATAGACTTCTAACCAACATCCTCTTGTTATTTCCAATGAGCAATATAATCCTTCAGACAAAAATAAACATTTTGCTGTAGCAAATTCACAAACAGTTTTCGTTCAAAAATATAGAATTATGTACCAGCAGATCTCATACAAACATAATGCTTGTGGACTTAGCTGCTATTAGTAACATACAAAGCCGCTCTTATACACAACTAAATAATAAAGAGTTATGACTTGAAATGTTTGCTGTATACCACAATCAAAAACAGCTTCTACAAAAAAAGTGAATGAACATCTGCAGAGAGCGCATGCACCTTTTTGTGACTGGCATTGCACATATTGCAGGGCAGTATTAACAGATCAGTTTACAGCATATTGATGTTAAAACTAAACAATACAGAAAGCAGCTCTCATTAAAAAAATACTAAACAGGTAACAATGAAATTGTCAATTTTCCATACGTTATAGCTTTTAACGAAGAGGGTGCCGTTCGAATTTGGCGCTCAGTCATAATGCGTCTATGAGCGCGACTCTGTTATGTGCACGCCACAGACTGTCCGCGCACTGCACGTCCGCTTTAGAGTTCCGCCTTTTGCATTCCGTCAATATTACGTTATTAGGAAAAATATATAGGCTATATATTTTTTTAGAAAATCGATCTTTGACATTTGTGAATCGATTCAAAATCGTCCACGTCCGCATCGCGATGCATCTAAGAATCGACTTTCCCCCCACTCCTAGAAATGGGGGCCAATCAGGGGCCAATCAGATTTCAGCAGGGGCCAGGGCCCCTGTGGCCCCGCCTCTAGAACCGCCCCTGGTGCCCGCTCACGAGCGCTCACGCTTGCTAACACAAACCTCCGAAAAGACGCGCGTGTCCCGCTGCGGCCGAACCGCCGTAAAAGTGTATTTCCCTGTCAGTCCCCTTCAACAGGCTACTGCAGTGGTTCATTTAGCAGTCAACGAGCCGGTTTGTTCACCCTCTCGCCTGCACAAAAACGCCGTTTTCACGGCGCCCCAGAGAAACCTCAAGAGAGTATAATGTCTGGTCCGGCTCACGTCGTCGGTGTTTTAAGTGTAGTGAAAGTGCCCACGCCCCAGTGTTCACCCCTACACACAAGCACTTCGAATCTCGTGTCACTCACAGAGCACACTCTCATAAAGCTCAGAAAAGCCGCTTGAGTGTTGAATGTAAGAAATGTGTCCACAGGTCTGTGCCCACTATCTGCCCGCTCTGTTACACGATCAAGAAAAAGCAGGTTATGAATGTAAGTCTCGTGCCCGCCAGAGAGCGTTCACGCTTGCTAACACAAACCTCCCCCCGGGCTTCGCCCGCGCGTTTAAGTGTTATCACAAAACGCAGGGTATTAATAAGACGCTCCCCATCCATTATGATCGGGGCGTCATATACAATTGTAAGTCTCGTGCCCGCGCTCACGCTTACAGGAAGCTTTTACGCCCGGAGCGCTGCTCGCGCGTCAAAAAGTGAAAAAAGAATGTTCCCCATCCCTTATGATTGGGACATCTCACATAAATCAGCCGGTTTCGGTTTTCAGCGAGCAGCCATTGCCCAGAACCGAGAGCGCGCGCGCCGCGCTTTCAGCTCCGGTTCAGTTTCACAAGCCCGCAAATGGCGGCGAATCTCGTGTCACTCACAGAGCACACTCTCATAAAGCGCAGAAAAGCCGCTCGAGTGTTGAATGTAAGAAATGTGTCCACAGGTCTGTGCCCACTATCTGCCCGCTCTGTTACACGATCAAAAAAGAAGGTTATGAATGTAAGTCTCGTGCCCGCCAGAGAGCGTTCACGCTTGCTAACACAAACCTCCCCCCGGGCTCCGCCCACGCGTTTAAGTGTTATCACAATACGCAGGGTGTTAATAAGACGCTCCCCATCCATTATGATCGGGGCGTCAAATACACTTGTAAGTCTCGTATCCCAGGGATTTCAGAATGGGTGCTGAGCAAAAAAAAAAAAAAAAAAAAAAAAAACAGGTTATGAATGTAAGTCTCGTGCCCGCCAGAGAGCGTTCACGCTTGCTAACACAAACCTCCCCCCGGGCTCTGCCCGCGCGTTTAAGTGTTATCACAAAACGCAGGGCATTAACAAGACGCTCCCCATCCATTATGATCGGGGCGTCAAATACACTTGTAAGCCTCGTGCCCGCGCACACGCGCTCACGCTTACAGGAAGCTTTTCCGCCCGCAGCGCTGCTCGCGCGTCATAAAGTGAAGAAAGAACGTTCCCCATCCCTTATGATTGGGACATCTCACATAAATCAGCCGGTTTTCAGCTTTCAGCGAGCAGCCATTGCCCAGAACCGAGAGCGCGCGCGCCGCGCTTTCGGCTCCGGTTCAGTTTCTCAAGCCGCAAATGGCGGCGATCTGAACCCGAAGGCCATTCACCCCCTAGCGGCTCACATAGCTGCGTGGGAAACTATCCCAGGGATTTCAGAATGGGTGCTGAGCACAATAAAGCAGGGCTATACACTTCAATTCATTCGCCATCCCCCACGCTTTCGAGCCCGGACCGCGACGATAGTGAATGCGGAAGTAGCACACCTACTTCACGCAGAAATAGCAAAGCTGCTGTGCAAAGGGCTATAGAAAAGGTGCCGCCTTCTCTGAGCGAGTCAGGCTTTTACAGCCGTTATTTTCTCGTACCCAAGAAGGACGGAGCCTTCAGACCTATCCTAGATCTGTGACATTTGAACAAAGTGCTTGCGAAAAGACTGTTCAAAATGCTTACGACCAGGAAAATCCTCGCGCACGCAATACACCGTCCTGCCGTTCGGCCTGTCCCTAGCACCCGTACATTTACGAAGTGCATGGACGCGGCGCTCGCCCCCCTGAGAAGTCAGGGGCTGCGAATAATGAACTATCTGGACGATTGGCTGATATTGGCACAGTCAGAGACAGAACTGCTATCTCACAGAACAGTGCTTCTCAGTCACCTGGAAAGCTTGGGTCTCACGGTCAACTGGACCAAGAGCTCATTATTGCCCAGCCAGTCAATTTCCTTTTTAGGAATAGAACTGGACTCGGTAACCATGACGGCTCGTTTGTCGACACAGCGTGCGCGCCGTGTTCACCACCTAGCCGCATCTTTCCAGAAGGGCAGCTTTCTCCCTTTGAAAAGATTTCAAAGGATGTTGGGCTGTATGGCATCAGCTGCAGCGGTGCTTCAGCTGGGCCTACTGTGCATGCGCCCGCTCCAACGCTGGTTGAATGCTCGCGCGTTCCGCCGAGCCTGGGTTTCTGGCGGCCAGAAAATCAGAGCGACTCAGACCTGCATAGCGGCTCTGCAGCCCTGGTTAGTAGCCGACTGGTTCCAGCAGGGAGTGATGATGGGAACCATCTCTTATCGGAAAGTCATTTCGACAGACGCGTCCGACTCGGGTTGGGGCGCGCTGTTCGAGGGCAGACCGGTCTTCGGCCAGTGGTCAGACCAAGAGAAGTGTTTTCACATAAACTGTCTGGGAATGATTGCGGTCGAGAACGCGCTGAAGCGCTTCCTCCCGTTCTTACAGGACCAACATGTTCTCGTCCGCTCGGACAACATGTCTGTGGTATCCTATGTAAACCGTCAGGGCGGTGTCAGATCCAGAAATCTCTGCAATCTGACGGAACGCCTCCTTATTTGGTCTCAGATGCACCTGCGCTCGCTGAGGGCGGCGCATGTGCCTGGCCATTTGAACGACGGACCAGACAAACTGTCCAGGGACAATGTTCCCCCAGGGGAATGGTCCCTGCACCCCCAAACGGTCCAGAAGCTGTGGCGCCTATTCGGCAGAGCGGAAGTCGACCTATTTGCGTCAAAAGACAACGCTCAATGCCCGACGTTCTTCTCGAAGAACGAGGACGCGCTGGCCCAGGTTTGGCCCAGCCTCCCGCTATATGCTTTCCCTCCGGTCTCTCTGTTACCACAGGTGATCAAGAGAATCAGGGAAACGCGCCACTCGGTGCTCCTCATAGCCCCGCGTTGGGAGAATCAGATTTGGTACCCGGAACTAGCACGGCTGTCACTTACAGCTCGTGGCCGATTCCGGTGAGGGCAGATCTCCTCTCTCAGGCTCGCGGCGTGATCTGGCATCCCCATCCAGAGCACTGGTCTCTGCACGCATGGTTGATCAACGGGTACTCGTTGCCCTGCCAGAAGGAGTGATGAACACGATCTCGCAGTCTAGAGCTCCTTCCACGAGAAGGCTCTACGCGTCTAAATGGTCGGTGTTCTCCAGATGGTGCACCGACAGGGGTCTGGACCCACGGACACGCGGGGTGGCGCACCTGAATGTAACCTTCCTACAAGAGCTGTTGGATAAGGGGAGGTCCCCATCCACGCTCAAAGTGTACGTGGCGGCCGTGGCAGCGTTCGCAGAATCGACGCACGACCAGTCACTGGGAAGACATGAGTTGATCATCCGCTTCCTTAGAGGAGCTAGAAGGATGAACCCGCCGCGCCCCCCGTCGGTTCCTATGTGGGATCTTTCATTGGTCCTCGAGGCCCTGAAAGCCTTTCCATTTGAACCACTAGACTCCGTGGGGTTGAAATATCTATCACTGAAAACCGTCTTTCTGACTGCACTGTCGTCAGTAAAACGTGTGGGGGACCTGCATGCGCTGTCTGTCAGCGCGTCGTGTCTTGAGTTCGGGCCAAATGACTCTAAAGTCATCCTCAGACCTAGACATGGCTATGTTCCTAAAGTGATGGGCACTCCATTCAGAGCGCAAGTTATCTCGCTGTCAGCTCTGTCAACATCTGACAGCGAAAGTGAAGTGAATCTCCTCTGCCCTGTCAGGGCGCTGAGACTTTACATTACGCGCTCCGCCTCCTTCAGGCGTTCAGAACAGCTTCTTGTTTCGTTTGGTGGGCGCACCAAGGGTCTCGCCTCCTCGAAACAGAGCCTGTCCAGATGGATAGTGGACGCTATTGCAGCTGCTCACGCGTCAAAAGGTCTGCAATGCCCTCTGGGCATCAGGGCTCATTCCACGAGAGGCGTTGCCTCGTCGTGGGCGTGGTCCAGTGGGATTTCTATCCATGACATATGTGTAGCGGCGGGCTGGAGCTCCCCGTCTACCTTTGTCAGGTTTTATAACCTAGAAGTTCCTGCTTTGCAGGCTAAACTTTTGTCAGTCTAAAGGAGAGGTGTATTCTGCCCAGATCTTCCTGCTCAGATCACTCTCACGTGACTCAGCTCTCCTGGTTGAGCTGCACTAGTAGGGTATGTGCCATGTGCCTATACAGACCGGCGCGCCGCTCTGTATTCCCTATGTGTGCTTATGTACAAGTGATGGCCCGCATGGCTGGCCACCTTATTTTCCCACTTATGGGGTTCCCCTGAAAGTTCGGGGTCTCAGGGTGGATGCTTGGCGCGCACGGCGTTGACAAAGTGTTCCAGTAGCGTAAGCTAAACTTACGCAATACGAGAGAACCTCTCGTAAGAGAACGATACTCGGTTACTAACGTAAGCTCGGTTCTCTCTAGAAGAGGGAACGAGTATTGCGTAACCGGCTGTGCTCGCGCCACGAGCGACTTCGCTTCAGTCGACGAAAACCAGGGAAGTCAGCCTACAGCCCCTATTTTCATGCGCTAAGCCACGCCCATTCTGGCGGGCTGTGACGCTATGAAGGCGCGGGCGCCCTTCATTGGGCGTGACGTCACGCCGGGCTCACTGGTAGGCTGCAGCAGTTGCCCGCAGGGCAGCCAATGAGCACGCGAGATGGCCTGCTTTAGGTCTGCTATCTGCTGCACTGCGTTGACAATGAATACAAAATTAGGATAATTTTTGGCTTCAATATCTCGAGAAGATGAATCTTTCCCATAGCGTAAGCTAAACTTACGCAATACTCGTTCCCTCTCTAGAGAGAACCGAGGTTACGCTAGTAACCGAGTATCGTTTTTACTGACCCTCAAAAAGGGACAATTTTAACATGCTGTAAAAAATGATCTATGGGGTACTTTGAGCTAAAACTTTAGATTCACACTCTGGGGACAACAGAGACCTATTTTACATATTGTAAAAAGGGCCATTATACCTCCCTTTTAACATGTGTTTCGCGATTTCAATTCAATTCTTGTGATTTGATTCCGATCTTGATTCAATATCGAATAATTTGGATAAATATTAGGTAGAAACATGTTCATTTTTCTCAAGAAAAAAATTATCTCACCCTATGCTGTAAACATACAACATAACATTTTTCTAGCCAACTAAAGTGTTATTAAATGGATGTAACGTTATGCTTCTCCAGTTTTATTGACCTCTTTCCGCGGTTTAAAAACATTGATTGATCGATATTATGTATGAGGCATATACATTTCAGTAAGCTTTACTGTATCTTTCAACATATTGTTCATTCGTGTTTATTAGAGATTAGAGATGATCTAATCTCTAACTTAGAGATGATCTAATCTCTAACTGAGTAACTATTAGAGATGATCGGTTCACGTGCCTTTTGAACTGAAGCGCTACAGCGATCTGTCACGTCACATTTACAAGCGCCAAAACGGTATTTATTGTCTTAATTTCGTAATAAAATTGACAGAATCTGAGAGCTGAGAATTTGTTTTGTATCAAAAATAACCAGCTCTGTCTCGCCTGTCAGTGTGGAATAAACATATGGCAGGACTTCTACTTTCTGAACCCTGGACTATTACACCTGTGGTCAGTGTCAGTGTCCTCTTTGCTTCACGATTTTTCTCTGCGTGAGAAAATGTGTGTGTAGCGTGAGAGTGTGTGAAACGTGTTGATTAGAGTCTCAGGCTGAATGTGTGACAGATCCCAGCCCTGCTGTAGCACTAGATCGAGAATATTCTCATGTTCTCATATTCTCATGCTCATGTTCTCGGAAGTGAATGTGTATATGTTAAATATTTATTATGTCATATTCCATGATTTACAGTTTTTCTGAATTGCTAAAACACTAAACCCACTTCTCTGAACCAAATTCTCAATAGCCTAAACCAATATGTCTAATAAATCACTCTTTCTGTAAAACATTAAACAAGTTCAAGTGTTAAAACACTGTTTGCAAATCTCATGCACTCTTTTTCAAAACTCTAAACACACTCTCACATTAAAACACATTTTGCACTGTGATGCACTTATTATATTTCAAAACGCTAAACACAGGCAGGCAAAAGTCTGTGTCTGTGTTCTCCATGTTTGTGTCAAACAAATGATCTAGTGTTTATAATATTGACTGATGTGTGTATGATCTGATAGCATTGTTTTATTTTGCCAGAAGAGTCACAGATTCTCTGAATGAGTTTTGAAAATTTGGTTTTGTCTTTAAGGTTTTGAGAAAGTGAATGATGGTTTCAAGAAGTGAATGATGGTGTTTTAGCAATTCAGAAAAAAAAAACTGTAATTGAGTATTGCTTGTTGTTTTTGGCTGATTTCTTGGTTCTCTCTTCACTCCTCTGTCTTAAAGTAATTCACACTGAGATCATTTATTTACATTTATCTTATATTCCCTTAGCTTATATTTTACTGTAATGAGTCGCTGTTTTCAAATATGAATAATTCATTGTCATGTTTTCATGGCCCAATATAACAGATAAAACAATATTTATAGTTTGATGAATTCTGTGTTTCAGGGGTTTCTAGTGCTGGTTGGAGTGTGAGTTACAGTCCTTCACACATCTGTGCACTAAAGGACTCAACAGTGATAATGAGATGCACTTATAAATACCCTGGACATCAGATCATGAAAGTGTTCTGGTTCAATGAGTTTATAAAGGGTGAAGAGCCTCCAGATCTGTCTGAGGATCCTGAATACAGTCAGAGGCTTCAGTATCTGGGAGATAAACAGCAGAACTGCACCATCAGACTGAGTCATGTGACACTGAAGGATTCACACATGTACTATTTCAGATTCATCACTGATAAACCTGATGGAAAATGGACTGGTTATCCAGGAGTGACTCTTACTGTCACAGGTGACTTTGATGAGGTTTATCTCTTCTTTTGGTGCATTATGTTGAATAATAATCAGTGTGTGCAGCACTAGATATAATGTGTGTGTTGTGTTCAGATCTTCAGGTGGAGTCTCCTGAGAGAGTGACAGAGGGAGATTCAGTCAGTCTGACATGTAAAAGCAGCTGCGCTCTGACTGACAGAGCAACATTCATCTGGTACAGAAACTCACAGCCATTAACTGAGAGAAGAGACAGAAACAATGAACTCCTGCTGCAGTCAGTCAGAAGAGAGGATTCAGGCAGATATAGCTGTGCTGTAGACGGACACACTCACATCTCTCCTGATTTTCAGATCAATGTCATGTGTGAGTACAGATTCACTTTTTCTCTTTAACCCTCATGCACTGTTCAATTTCTGGTTACAGCCTGTGTGGTCAAGTCCCCAAAAACCACACTATGAAAATTATGTACAAATAATTAATTTTTAATACCGCCTATGTGGAGTCTGAGTCAAGACCGAGACTACATCACTAGGAGTAGGCACACTTTCCCATTGTTATCCAATATCCTCACTGCGTGGGAACAAGTAGGAACATCAGTGATTGACTTCTCTGTGTAAAGCCCTGTCCTTCTGTCACCCCAAGAGTGCAGGGGGAATCAGATTACATGAGGCGCTGGAACACACAGTATTTGTGGCGTTTTTCTTAGGGATCCCAATTCATCAGTCACTGGTGTAACTCATATTGATGACTGAATGGGAACGTCTAGGTTACTAATGTAACCTGATTTACTAAATATAACCTAAAGGGAGAAGTATTGTCCCGTTGCCACAATCCCTGTGTTCACTGCTGAGCAACTGAGCACAACTACAGAAGAACTGAGAAACGAGGAAAGGAAACGAGGATACACAAATAAGAAATCAGACCCTATACCCTATTTGTATGTATGAATGAATGAATGAATGAATGAAGCTTTATTATTGTGTCTTGCGTATGATTACGCCCAGCCCACATGGGCTTACAAGACACCAACGTTAATATACAGAAAAAAAAAAAAATAATATACAAGATAGCCAAGTCCAGAGTACACGTATACATTGCCCACCAGATAGAGACAAGCATTAGAAACAGAATAGTAATAGTACATATGTATTCAGATATATGCATGTATTGTAATCATATACAGATGTATTTGCATTTACTCAAATCACCACCAATATAAACCCATTACCATACACAAAACAAAATTAAATCTAGTTAAATAAACTAGCTTGCCTTCTTTTCCAAGCCTTTGAGACAAAATTTGCAAACTTAAATACATCATAGTTAAACAAGCATACTGATTTTTGATCATCAGCATACCAAAATATTTCAGAGATTTGTTGTGTAACTTCCAGAAACAAAGATTATCTTAGGTCATCATAATGTGTACAATACAAAAGGAAATGAGATTCACTTTCTACTTCCCCAATGTCACATAGCACACACAATCTGTTTTCCTCTGGAATATTTTTGAATCGACCAACCTCAATGGCCAAAGGCAAAATCCAACATCTCAGCTGTGCAACCAAGGATCTCTGGCTTCTAGATAAACGAGATGTAACATATAATTCTGGACTAAAGTTCTATTTGATATGCATATATGTCCTTAATTTTGGCTTTAATAAAACATTTTCAAAAATTTTTCTTCAAAATTTCAATAATAACTTGTCTTTAAGCAAATTGACATTACAACTTAAATTATTCCTGTAGATATACAACTGTAAGGAGGATGCAGAGGCAGAGTGAGAATCCATGTGTGGAAGTTTATTAGAGACAGTCACCACAAACAAATACGAGAAGGCAGGCAGTGGGTCAAAACCAAGGTAGCAGTCAGAGAAGTTAATATCCAGTGGGGAAATCCAAGAGGCATAAGTCAGTAGGCAGGCAAGGGGTCCAAGCAGAAACATCAGTCCAAACAGGCAACCAAAACAAAGGGATAATCCAGAGATCGATAAACAGAGAATCAGGCAAGATCATACACAGGCAGACAGGCATTGTAAACGGGTCAAAACACTTGGTAAGGCAGGTAAACTGGCAATACTTCACAAATGTGTGCAAGCATGGTCTCTGGTTATAAACATAGACATCATATAGAGACTAGATGCCCTATTGGCCGCTGTGGCGCAAGAAATGCGGCCGCCGTCTTAAACCGGTCATACTCCTATTTGCGTTGCATAGCAGCAGTAGATGCCAGAGCACTGTGCAGCATATTCCTGCTCAAATCGGCGGACCATCACTCGGGGATTACTTTACACAAGTAAGATTTAACATTTAACATTACCGTAGTATTAGTTGTATTTAGTGAACAAAATATTCAATGTGTCCTGTATCGTAGCTACGTGTATGACCTTTGCAGCAAAAGAACCCGCGTGAAAATCAGTTCGGTATTCAGTGAGATATGATTAATTAAATGCGCTGGCAGCTCATTGCACCTGCCAAACAGATTACACTGAGCGGAGCGGGTGACCGGTTTAAGATGGCGGCCCCACGGCTCGTCCGCGCCAATAGGCAGTAGCGGTCGATAGGGCGTCTATCTATATGATGTCTATGGTTATAAAGGCAGGCAAACAGGAAATGAGTGTAGAAGAAGCAGACGGCGTGGACCACAGTCAGTACTCTGGTGAGAGCTCCCTCTGCTGGTTGGGCATTACAACAACATATCCACCTCCTCAAAAATAGAATAGATCTCCTTTACCCATGGGGACCTATGAGCTTTACTCCACCTAAATACTCTCTTATTTACTCTATCCTCTGCCATTCTGATTAAACGGTTCCACAGTCGTATCATTTCACATTTTCTCTGTACAGCTCCTGGTACCCAGCCCATATCTCCCTGAATCAGAGGTGTATAAAGTAGAAGTAGAAGTAGAGAAAAAGTAGAAGTCCTGCCATGTTTTATTCCAGCCATGAACTGATTGACTGTTGATTTCAGCTGATTTCTGTCTACTGACTAAAACTGCTAATAAGCAAATACAGGTGATTGGAACAAAATACTGAGGAGGACTTTTACTTTCTGAACCTGGACTTTACACCTCTGCATAGCAATGCCACATGTCAGCCAACGGTAAATAAATAAACCAGAACTTGACCTTATCTGAGCCACAAAATCTGTCTATATTAATTATGGAGTCATTTCAGCCTTAATAAATCCTGTTAACAAGCAGAATCACTGAAGGAAAGAAGAGGACAGAAAAAGGGATGAGCAGAAACACAAGAACTACAACTGACTTCAGACACAGTCTAAGGTGAAATCAATTGAAGAGAAAAGAAGACATTAAATCTCTGAAGATCTCAGCAGAGGATCATTAAATAACTCCACAAACAGCATTACCAGCTTCACTTATTACTAACCGGACTGACTTTATTTCTGTCAGACGTCTACAAAAGGTTTTATTGAGAATTAACAGGGGTTTAACTCTGTCTCATTTGAAGTCACCATAACAGTGATTAGTGTTTCAATTAGTTGGGCTCTTAACTCTGTTTGCTTATTAGCAGTTTTTTAGTCAGGAGACAGAAATCAGCTGAAATCAACAGTTAATCAGTTCATGGCTGGAATAAAACATGGCAGGACTTCTACTTTTTTCTCTACTTCTACTTCTACTTCTATACACCTCTGCCCTGAATTGCTAGGATCGGAGCAAATTTATGAACCCCCTAAAAACATCGTATGACTCTATATTGTATATTGGAATATTCTTGATCACTGGAGCGTCACTTCAAAGCATCATCAGCTGCACTCAAGGATCTGCCCTTATGTTGTTAAAGTTTGGTTATTTAAGAAATTCATAAATAATAAAGATAAAGCAAGATGCCCTGTTGATATATGTTTGACATATAATTTATTTAAACTGCAAAGGTAAAGCATAAATAAAAATGATTGTGACATGTGAAGGGAATTGAGAGAATTGAGATGTCCTTCAAGATGCTGCGTTTGATCAGTTTCTGGGTCACAGGCTGGAGGACGGAGGAGCAAGGAAACGAGGAAGCATCAATTTGAGTATTGAGAAGCACAGATACACTTTCCCTCGATTCCTCCATCTTCATTTTCTTTCCTTACAACCTTCCCACGCATCCTACAGTGGGTCGAGCTGAGACAAAAGGAAAGGAAGCGGGGAAAAGAAACGAGGATGCACAAATTAGAAATGAGAAGCACCGTAAGTTTCTTCATGCATGCCCCGCTCACCCCTAGTGGTCTTTAGGCTTCTCCATGTGGTCCTGTTTGGTATCGCACATTGAAATGTATAAAAAAAAAACATCTCTAAACAAATGTAACAATATGTTTTACCTCCCTGTATTTGCGGTTGAACTACGTATATATATTCATTGTAAATTAGGACAAGTAAAAATATTTAAAAATCTTGCAGAAAAAAAAAACTGTTTTGTGAGAATCTTCCTCAAACTTAATCCAGAAATTGGTAAAACATTTGTCTGTATTTCAAATTTGTCAAGCCTCTCCAATTCTAGTCTTAATAGTTTTTTTCTCGGTTAACTTTTTTGCTTAAACATTTTCTTTAACTTTCACTGTTGACCATTAAACTGTGAAAAATTAAACTGGGATGTTTGTTGAAATTGTCCAATAATAACCAACTGAAGCCCTTCCTAGAACATTTTCCACCAGCCGCCACTGATAAATACTTTACCTGACATCTGTAGATCCTCCAGTGAAACCTGTGATCTCCATCAGTCCATCTGGTGTAATAGTGGAGGGAGATTCAGTGACTCTGAACTGCATCAGTGACTCAAACCCTCCTGCAGAAATCAGCTGGTTTAAAGGAGGAACGATTGTAGGATCTGGAAGAATCTACAACATCTCAAAGATCAGCTCTGATGACAGTGGAGAATACAAGTGCAAGTCCATCAATAAACATGGAGAGAAATACTCTGATAATGTGACTTTAAACGTCATGTGTGAGTTAATGATCACCTGCACATTGTTCAAAAACTTCAAATTCATAATTTTCTAGTATTTGTTGTGAATTTTCATTTTTGTCTTTAGATCCTCCCAAGAGCGTCTCAGTGTTGATAAGTGGATCTAGTGAAATAGTGGAGGGAGATTCTGTGACTCTGAACTGCATCAGTGACTCAAACCCTCCTGCAGAAATCAACTAGTTTAAAGGAGGAATGATTGTAGGATCTGGAAAAATCTACAGCATCTCAAAGATCAGCTCTGATGACAGTGGAGAATACAAGTGCAAGTCCAACAATGAACATGGAGAGAAATACTCTGATGCTGTGACTTTAAACATCATGTGTGAGTTAATGATCACCTGCACGTTGTTCAAAAACTTAAAACTCATAATTTTCAAAATTTGCTGTGAATTTTTATTTCTGTCCTGTTTTAGACCCACCGAGGAGCGTCTCAGTGTTGATGCATGGATCTGGTGTAATAGTGGAGGGAGATTCAGTGACTCTGAAGTGCTTCAGTGACTCAAACCCTCCTGCTCTGAACTTCAGCTGGTTTAAGGAGAATGAAACCTCAGCTGTTGGATCTGGACAGAGTTTCAGTGCACTACAGAGTGGACGCTTCTACTGTCAGGCTCACAATCAACATGGATCTCAGAGATCAGACGCTGTAACTGTCACAGGTGAAGCTTTTATTAACACACTCCTGTATCTTCACATTATTCATCAGTTTGGAGAGTTAATCATGATGATCTTCCTCTTTCAGTTCATCATGTTGCTGGTAGGAATGTGATTGTGATCACAGCGGCATCTGGAGGATTATTCATCATCATCATTATTATCATCATCATCATCATCCTGTTTATACTGTGAGCTCAATACAAAAACTGCAGTGATTGTATAAATTCACTTCTGGTTTGATGTAGAAAATGGCTAATTTGAGTTTTTAATGATTAGTAATCTTTAAAATAAATTCATATGCCGCCAATGTTATAATTTGATTAAAACAGAAAGAAACGAAGGAGTGGTAAAGCTGAAGATCACAGAGTGAAACAGGTAAATCATCTAAACATGACTTCACAAAAGCAGAGAATGAATTGATCAGCCGTTCTCTCTTTCAGACTGTAAATGTACAAAGTGACAGGATTCAAACCTTCCCAATCCAGCAGTAAACAGTTTGTATTATACAGAGGTGGAAAGAGTAGGCTGCTAAAATATTCTAAAAATCTATTCAAGTAAAAGTAAAAAGTAGCTCATTTAAAATTTCCTCAGAGTAAAAGTTACTGAGTTTCTTTTTTAACCGCGGGGGAGGGGAGGGGGACTCTCTTGGGTCGTAGATTTTCACAGTATAACCATCTCAGAAAATATAACGGTTTACAGTATTAATCAATTATTAAATAAATAAATAGTATTATTAAATTATGGTTGTTATTATTATTATTATTATCATCAGATAAAATTACTTTTTTATTATTTTATTTTTTAGAATGATTGAATGACATTAGAATGACTTGAAACCATTTGGTTTGTTTTGTTTATAACATTTTCATTAAAACTTGTCTAATCACCTAAATTCAGTAATTGATAATGAATTAGATTAACAACTTTTTTTTTACATTAAACACTTATAACAATTTTACGAATAATAAATAGAGTCCTATGAAATGTATTTTTGCAAAAAATTCTCCAAAACAGATTTACTAAATTAAATCATGGGCAAACAATATTCCTTAAATAATATTCAAATACATGTTCTTATTATTCTGAGAAGTGTGTTCTATTGTAGGCCTACAATAGTCATATATTTCTTTCATAATTTCTCCTAGTTAAACCAAACTTTTATTTTGACGGGTTGTAGTGAAGACCTGTTTCAAAGTGTATTTGACAATGGTTTTTCGCAAATAAAATGATGAAAATGCTCATTAGGCGTTCTGTTAAAGCATCTCTGGAAATGTTCATGTACTCATGTCCTCGTATTGTTTGAGTATGTAGTAAACGAAGCGGCTCAGCTCATTCCCACAGAGACATGCAGATCAAGCAGATTATATATTTATATAGCAATCTTTTTGCGCTTTAATATTCACAGACCATGTCGCGATTTGATTTATTCCACAGCTCTACTTTCGATTTATTTATCCATCCATCAGTTTGCGTCTTTTACGTGACATCTGCGTTATACTGTAAATTCAATTTGCAATACTGGATTCCGGGATTCCCTCTGCATCTAAATATAAACGGTACCTTTATCCGCTGGGAGGAATGGTGTTCTGTGTGTTTCCTCCTTTTGCAGCCACTTTGCATCCACATTTTTTGCAAATTGTAAATCTATCCTTGAAGACAACCACGCGTTTTACTACATCCAAATATTTCCCATACTGCCAATGGTTCGCTTTCGACTGCGTTGCATCACTTTTTTTCTTTTGCACATTTCTTCTCCCGCCCATGCAGTAGTTTCGAGCGCGATTTCCCCCCCCCCCCCCCCCCCTTGTATTATTATTATTACTATTTATTTTTTTACTTAGTAATGGATATGATCAAAACGTACTTAAGTAAAAGTAAAATTACAGATAGAAGTACACAAAAAAAACTACTCAATTACATAACGCGAGTAAATGTAATTTGTTACTTTCCACCTCTGGTACTATACTATAAAAAAAAATCATGAAATAAACCCAATGATTTTAGTGGGCAGTTGTGAATGGCCTTGACCGTGAAGTTTTTTAGTGAATTTAACCAATCTGATCCGTGTAACGCTTCACAATTCAGTTTTCAGACCATACAATGCAAATGCAAAAATTAAAAATTGTAACCAGACATTCATTTTTTTGTTTTCCCAGTGACATTATCAATGGATAGTTGCCTTTTTCCTCTCCTTTTTTAATTTTACTTGTGCTAAATTTACTTGTGCTAAATCAGAAACAAACATTTGAATAAATGAAATCTAACCGATTTTCTATTTTTCGTCTTGTAATTTGAGTGGGCGGGACCATTAGCACGGGGGTGTGGCCGTGGACTAACTTTACTATCATTTGATGCAACTGCTTTATTTACACTGCACGCACGTTGAGGAGAAGTTTAAAAGACGGAACACAGGACGACATTTTTCACCCGAAGTGACAGTTTTTATTGTTAATAACTGCACTGTTAACCCTTGCTGTAAAAAAAGGCCAAATTCTGACAACATCATACCATTTTCCATTAAAACAGTGTTGCCAGTATTTTACTGTAAAAAAAAAACTGGTAGGTCTAACAGTGTGTGCTAAATGTAGAATTCAGGTCTGGCCATCGGGAGCAGCGGGAGAAACGGTGGCCTGGCTACTTATTTCACCCGCTGCCCCGCTGGTTTGTATTTATCTAGGCTAGCCTACTTATTCGTTATTGCTTATATTGATGCATGCCTCGATGCCCCCGAATGATTTAACCCTCTGGGGTCTAAGGTGTTTTTGGGGTCCTTGAGATATTTTGACATGCCCTGACATTTGTGCTTTTTTCAGTTGCTTATAAACATATTAATGGCAAAGGTGTCATTACTACAAAAATATGTGAGCAACATGTACATGTACATGTTTGTATTTTTGAGAGGTTTACAGACATATTCAATATCGCGATTAGAACAAAGCACTTACAAAGCACTGATGTAGTAAGTTACTAAATAACTTACTACATCAGCTGGATCCGTTGCTTCTCGAAATGAAACTACCAGCACTTCTGGTACATTTTCCAGGATTATTAGATGGTATTATTCCTCACAGCGTAGCAAGACGAGGTAAAGTACAAGATTCTTATTAAACTTGATGCGTTTTATCCAGCTGATGTGGGCGTTAGCATGTTTGCATGGCTTGCCTCAGATCATTTGCGTTTGAATAGCGCGCGCTCTCTGTGGGCGTGGCACATTAACACTTAATCAAGTATAATGAGCTGAAAAGAAAAAGACTGACATCTCTCTCTTTTCATACAAATTACATAAACTGAGAATATTTGTTTTTTATATAAATTACTTCATTTAAAACAAGAGAGTTCAAGCTTCATAAAGAAAAATCTCTCGTGCCTGTATGACAAGTATTCGCGGAGTTACAGTTAATTTTCGGACGCGTTTCAGAATGGACTTCACTGACAGAGAGAAGGCAAAACTCGCATCATGTTTATTTTTCTTTATTTGACAAAAAGCACAACACTTTGTTTTTTTTGTGAGTATACACAAAAAATAGACACTTAACAGGATCGAATGATGTATAACACTTATATGTAAGATCAAAAAAAAGTATTTTGAGTCTCTTTTGCACTGATAAGAAAAAAAGTGAGCTGGTATCGCCGGCGGTACCGCCGACCCCAGAGGGTTAAGAACTCGCCATTTGATAATTAAGTTCAATGCCATAAAACCTAAAATATTACTACTGTATTTTTTACGGTAAAGCACTTGCAACCAGCTGCCAGTTTTTTACCGTAAACTTTAGTTCAGTGCTGTAAAAAATAAAATATTTCTACCATATTTTTTACGGTAAAGTACTGGCAACCACTTCCCAGTGGCCAGTTTTTTACCGTAAACTTTAGTTCAGTGCTGTAAAAAATAAAATATTTCTACCATATTTTTTACGGTAAAGTACTGGCAACCACTTCCCAGTGGCCAGTTTTTTACCGTAAACTTTAGTTCAGTGATGTAAAAGATAAAATCTTTCTACCGTATTTTTTACGGTAAAGTACTGGCAATCACTTCCCAGTGGCCAGTTTTTTTCCGTAATCTTTAGATCACTGTCGTAAAACATAAATATTTCTACCATATTTTTTTACGGTAATGTACGGTAAATACAGTGTACTTTTCAGTGTACTTACAAAATCCATACATTTAACAGTATTTTACTGTAAAATTACATGAAATGTCCCGTGAGAGCTATTACAGTTTTTCACTGTATATAGTAAGGGTACATACTGTTAAGCAATAACATATATTTTCCGTTGCTTTTTTACAGTTTTTTCCATTAAAATTATGAACATTTTTTAAAGTGTGGTAAGAAGCCAAGAAAAGCATACGACGTACCCTGAAAAAGCCCTTTACTTTGAACATTGTCTGGGAACTTTTTTGATAGTGTTTTGATAAAATTGTGTAGGTTACAAAGTTTATCATTGATCATGTTTTTAATCATTTTTATTTATTATTGTGATTGTGATATTTTGTGATGTAAGACTTTCTGTCTCTCCTGTAGATCTCTCATCCCAATGAAGACACATATACAGCTCTTGATCTCAAGTCCACGACCTCTGACCTGTACGACACACTCACAGTAAGTGAGACGTCAAAGTCAGATACTCCATCACAGATGATCACATGACCGATCTCTCGCTCTCTTTCACACAGACCGTTGATCGCAGACCTCCTGAAGACTCCTGAAGACTCTTGATCCTCAGAGCTTTTCTAAACATGAGCATCCATCAGTAAGTGTCAGAACCTGCAGCTCTTCTCAATATAATCAATAAAACTCTCTTCAGTATAGTGTGATTGTTTTATGTATCTTGTGAAAGATTTTATAATGTTGTTGATGAACTTCAGTCCGTCTTTCTTCATCTTATTGTTTGTTCAGATCATTAGTAATGAGTCACAAGAGACTTATTTCTGCATAGTTTAAGAAACATGATGTAACAGTGGAATTAAATGAAAGTTAAACGCTGGTGATTTATCATGTGTAAATATATAATGTTGAAATTAAGTCAGCAGAGCAAAACACCTAAAGTGATGTTCAGTTGTGGCAAACAAGATATGCTTTCTCATTTTACGAAATGTTCCTGCTTTTAAATCGTAATTGATCATTTTATTCTGACATACTGAACAAAATCATAATTGTGCGCATTCACATTGGAAAATGTATAGTTTTTCTATTTATTTTGCTCTCAAAGTGCTCAATATTATGAGCTTCTGTCTTTTGTGTTCCTGTAACTCTCTCTTTAAATGTTCAGTTTTATTTGTGATCATTTGTTTGTACAAACTTTATGAGCACATCGATACTGAAGTATTGATATATCGATTCTCACAAGCTACTTATTTGGTATTGATTGCATTAAAAAATATCAATATTCAAATTGTATTAATTTCAAAACATGAGTTTCTGCATGACAATACTTTTTCATGTTTGTTCCAAAACAGTCCTGACATTTAGCTGGACAGTTTGTGGATATGATTTTCCTATAAGTGTAATGTAATGTAAAATCACATACCCATTTAAAAAATAACTGGTTTCGACATTGGCACTGCTAAAACTGTAACAACAAGTATTGGTATAGTATCAAAATAAAAAAGTTTATGTTTTTGGACCATGAGTGTCCTTAATAAAGCTTTGATGATGATGATGATGATGATGATGATGATGATGATGATGTTGTTCTTTCTCTCAGTGAGAGTTTCAGACAATATTCATCATTATTCTCTAGTTTATTTATTTATTTTTTATTTTACCAGGAAGGTCCCATTGAGATACAATATCTCTACTACCAGGGAGTCCTGGTCAAGATAGGCAGCACAAACAAAAATACAAAGTAATATATGACACAACATAACTACCAAACAAGAGTACCCATATCTGAGAAGCAATATTAATCCTAATCAACTGTTAAAACATTTACACCGTTCTATAAAAACAGACTTTAAAAGGGTTTTAAATTAAGCTAAAGATGGTAAATATTTCATATATGGTATACCCTGAAGTTCATTCCATACATAAGGAGCGTAATTAGAAAAGGCTGATCTACCTAACTCTGTATGGAAATTTGGAATCTTAAGTAAAGTGATTGAAGATGAAAAGTAAAGTAAATGCTTTAACTGAGAAGTGATCACGTGAGTGACAGATTGAAGTGACCTCGGATATCTTTAGCTAGAAGATTAAACATATGTTTTAACACAAGTTGGGTGCCTCTCTCTAAAACATTCCAGTAAACAGACATGTAATTATATAACTAAATCTCATAAGCCTGAATAAAACATTTATTAGTTTAATTTAATTAAATTTAACATTAATTTAATATGTAGAAGGATATTGATTAATACCCTTGATAATCGCTCATTAGTAGGGCTGGGTTCCCTATCAGTCGGTCACTATGACGTATGTCGTGACCGACCAATAGGAATCTAGCATACTCTCGAGATCAGTTGTGCGAACACAGGGACCTCGTGCTCAGGCACCTCAGCCAGTTGGGTCTTCAGGTCTCCACTCACCGGGTGGCAATCACACCGGCGTGCAGCCAGACCTTCAGCCCGTGGTCAGATCCCTCGTTCCTGTGGGCAGGAGTCCCCTTGGAACAGGTGTCCAGCCATGCTGTGGTATTCACAGATGCCTCTGCCACCGGCTGGGGTGCCACGTACAACGGGCATGTAGTGTCAGGGGTGTGGACGGACCCCCAACTGCATTGGCACATCAGTTGCCTCGAGTTCCTGGCAGTACATCTCGCTCTGAGCCGCTTGAAAAGGCCGCTACAGAAGCATCTGAGGTTGCTTCGAGCCATGTATGTCCCTGGCGTGCTCAACCGTGTGGCTGACGAGTTATCACAAGCTGTGCTCCCGGGAGAATGGTGACTCCACCCCCAGGCGGTTCAGCTGATCTGGAGAGAGTTCGGGGAGGCTCAGGCTCACCTATTTGCCTCCTCAGAGAGCTCCCACTGCCAGCTTGTTTTACTCCCTGACCGAGGGAACACTCGGCACGGACGCACTGGCACACAGCTGGCCCCAGGGCCTCTGCAAATATGCGTTTCCCCCAGTGAGCCTACTTGCGCGGACACTGTGCAAAGTCAGGGAGGACAAGGAGCAATTCCTTCTGGTGGCTCCCTATTGGCCCACCCGGACTTGGTTCCCAGAACTCATGCTCCTCACGACAGTCCCTCCCTGGCCCATTCCTCTGAGTTCTAGGTGACTTACCCCCAGAGGTACTTAACACCATCACTTCAGCACGGGTGCCGTCCACGAGACGTGTTTACGCCCTGAAGTGGAACCTGTTCGTCGAGTGGTGTTCTTCTCGCCGAAAAGACCCCCGAAGATGTTCGATAGGGTCTGTGCTTTCCTTCTTGCAGCAAGGGTTGGAGCGAAGGCTGTCTCCCTCCACCCTCAAAGTACATGCTGCAGCTATTTCAGCATATCACGACCACATAGATGGCAAAACAGTTGGAAAGCAGAACCTGGTCGTCAGGTTTCTTAGGGGGGCAAGACGATTAAATCCTCCTCGACCCCCCTCCATACCGTCTTGGGAACTTTCCCTGGTGCTTTGAGCACTTCAGGAGGCTCCCTTTGACCCCATGCAATCAGTAGAATTAAAGGGGTCATATAATGGTACATGCACTTTTACAAATTGATTGTACTGAAATGTGTGTTGGCAGTGCCTGTACACAACCATCATATAATGATCAAATTCCATCCAGTGTTTTTGTTTTAATCTCCCTTATATGATACAGAATTACACAGGGGGTCTCATATTATACACAATATTCTCCATCATCCTACACTCTGTCCCGTTCGTGCTCTGCGTATGTACATGGACAGAACTCAAAGTGTCAGGACCTCAGACCAGCTATTTGTCTGTTATGGAGGCCAGCAGAAGGGAAAGGCTGTCTCCATGCAGAGGATGATACACTGGATAGTGGATGCCATCTCCTTGGCTTACCAGAAAATGTACCGCTCAGGTTGCATGCACACTCAACGAGAGGTGTTGTATCCTCCTGGGCGCTGGCACGTGGCGCTGGGCGACACCTAACACGTTCGCTAGATATTATAGCCTACTTGTAGAGCCGGTCTCCTCCCGTGTTCTCACCCTAAACGGGTAGAAGCACCGAGAGGTCCGGCTCTGGTGGCTTGCTGCACCCTACTGTGCACCCTTATTGTTCCAGAGTAAAAACCTGTTGTGTCCTCCAAAACCCCTCGGCCCGGACATGGCGGAGCGTCCGGAGCCAGGCCTTTATCCACTGAATCCTTGAGAACCGGATCTGGGCTGGGTTCCATATGTGTGACCCTACAGGGATCCCATATGTGTATATTTTCCACGGCTGCTCCTACAGAAGCCTGTGTCTTTCCCTTGGGCTAAGTCACCCACTATTTCATATGTAGTACAGCCTTCGGGCTAGTCCATATGTATTTCCCACATAACTCCTTGAAGAAAGTGGCTTCCGCAGTGTCCTCCTTCCCAAATGAAGGACACGCTTTCCCAGTGTTATCCAATAATCTCACTGTATGGGTTATCAAGGAACAACAGTGACAGGTACACTCTGTGTAAGCCTCCTCCTATCGTCCGTCCAGGCAAGAAGGTGTAGAGGCTTGCACAGGGTGCTGGATGGGGTGCAGCAGCTGTGGCGCTTTGGTAGGGATTCCTATTGGTCGGTCACACCATACGTCATAGTGACCAACTGTAACGTCTCTGTTACATATGGTAACCCTCGTTCCCTGAAGGAGGGAACGGAGACGTATGTCGCGTCGCCACATCTGCTGCCGCCCCAGCAGATGTGGCGGCATCTTTAATACCCGCGCTTTGTAATGTTACAAAGCAAACCATTGTCAATGTTTCTTCGTCTTATTTATAATGTTGTTGGTGAACTTCAGTCAGTTTTTCTTCATCTTATTGTTTGCTCAGATCAACAGGAAGTAGCTGCAGTAAGAGGCGGAGCACAAATGAACCAATCCTGAGCTCTGTGGGTGGAGCCACGGATGATTGACAGGGATCCTCAGTGATGAATCACTAAAATAGATTTATTTCTGTATAGTTAAAAAAAACATGATGTAACAGTGGAATTAAATTAAATTTAAAAGCTGGTGAATTGTCACTATGTTAAAAAATATAAATATAAATGCTAAAATTAAGTGTCACGAGGTGACGAATGAGAGACGGAACTAAACAGTCTGTGGAGGGATGTTTCCACCCGGAGTGTTTTTAACTGAACACCAAACCGGTCTCGGGTGCGTCGCTACCATAGCAACAGCAGCCGCTGATGGCAAAGTGACAGCAGGTGCGTCGCATTAAGTGACGGTGTGACGATTGGGACAGGCCGCTCTTAGGAACAGATAAAAGCGAAACTTAGAGAGACCGTGTGTGTTGGGTGGGATTGCTGCGGCGTTCTAACTTTTCTTCTTGCTGAGAGAGACTGAGAGATTTCCGTGGGACAAATCGGCTGGCGAGATCGATCCGTGCGAAGGAAATCCGCTGCGAAGAACTGGGTGATGGAGAACAGAGAGGCAGAGGGCGAAGTCATCTATGAAGTATTATCGAGTCCACTGGGGTGAAGATAAGTACCAACTTTCTACTGGCTGTATTATATGTGGTTTATACACGGAAAGATTATATATGAGGAGAGGTGACATAAGAAACGGAGTGTAGACGCCTGAATGAGAAGACAGCTGTTAGGATTTGTGATTGCAGTCGCTGAATTCTTCCGTATTTCTACCCCCGCTGTCCAGCGCGAGGAGGTTGGCCGTGACCTTAAATTTCACGGAGTGGATGAGAGTGCCGTGAGTTAATGCTGTGTCCCACTGTGTGTGGTTGAAGTGAAGTTATCGAATGCTTAATGTATAGAATTCTGTCACGTGTCCATCGGTCTTGCCTTGTGTTACAGTCGGGAGTTTTTCTGAGGAAGAGATCAAGTGAAAACGGACTTTAAGACTGCTGTATTCTGATTCATCATTGATGCTGTTCTGGAGAACGGGAAAAATCCAGTCACCCGCGGTTCTGAGTGTGTCCCATCTGAAGTCCGCTGCATTTGCCTCATCATTTCTGTTGTGGAGAACGGAGGAAAACTCAGGTACCCGTCGTTCTGAGTGCTGTGTATCTAAAGCCTGTTGTATTCTGATTTATCATTGATGCTGTTCTGGAGAACGGGGAAAATCCAGTTACCTGCTGTTCTGAGTGTCATATATATCCAAAGCCTGTTGTATTCTGATTTATCATTGATGCTGTTCTGGAGAACGGGGAAAATCCAGTTACCTGCTGTTCTGAGTGTTGAATATCCAAAGCCTGTTGTATTCTGATTCATCATTGATGGTGTTCTGGAGAACGGGGAAAATCCAGTTACCTGCTGTTCTGAGTGTTGAATATCCAAAGCCTGTTGTATTCTGATTCATCATTGATGCTGTTCTGGAGAACGGGGAAAATCCAGTTACCCGCTGTTCTGAGTGTGTCCCATCTGAAGTCCGCTGCATTCTCGTCTCGTCATTACTGTTCTAGGGAGTGGGAATAAACCCAGTTACCTGCTGTCCAGTCGACGCCCCTTTACAGCCCTAAGCCTTCTGCACCGACGTATTGGGAAGACCAAACGTACGTGGAGTACCTACTTGCTGTCCAGTTGACGCTCCTTCACAGCCGTAAGCTTCCTGCACCTGTTGAACTAAGAAGAACCAACCGTATTGAGAGGACTTACCTGCTGCCTAGTCGACGCCCCTTTACAGCCCTAAGCCTTCTGCACCGAAGTATTGGGAAGACCAAACGTACGTGGAGTACCTACTTGCTGTCCAGTCGACGCTCCTTCACAGCCGTAAGCTTCCTACACCCGTTGTACTGGGAAGAACCAACCGTACCGAGAGGACTTACCTGCTGCCCAGTCGACGCCCCTTCACAGCCCTAAGCCTTCTGCACCGACGTATTGGGAAGACTAAACGTACGTGGAGTATCTACTTGCTGTCCAGTCGACGCTCCTTCACAGCCGTAAGCTTCCTACACCTGTTGTACTGGGAAGAACCAACCGTACCGAGAGAACTTACCTGCTGTCCAGTCGACGCCCCTTCACAGCCCTAAGCCTTCTGCACCGACGTATTGGGAAGACTAAACGTACGTGGAGTATCTACTTGCTGTCCAGTCGACGCTCCTTCACAGCCGTAAGCTTCCTACACCTGTTGTACTGAGAAGAACCAACCGTACCGGGAGTACTTACCTGCTGGTCCAGTCGACGCCCCTTCACAGCTGAAAGTTTCCTGCACCGCTGTACTGAGAAGAACCAACCGTACCGAGAGTACCTACCTGCTGTCCAGTCGACGCCTTTTCACAGCCGTAAGCTTCCTGCACTTGTGGTATTGAGAAGCACCAACCGTACCGAGAGTACTTACCTGCTGGTCCAGTCGACGCCCCTTCACCGCCGTAAGCTTCCTGCACCTGTTGTACTGGGAAGAGCCAACCGTACTGGGAGGATCTACTTGCTGTCTAGTCAACGTCCCCTTCACCGCCATAAGCCGTCTGCATCTGATAGACTGAGAAGAGTCAATCGTACTGAGAGTTCGCCTTTGGCATCTGATAGACTGAGAAGAGTAAACCGTACTGAGAGTAAGCCTTTGGCATCTGAGAGACTGAGAAGAGTCAACCGTATTGAGAGTAAGCCTTTGGGCACCTGAGAGACTGAGAAGAGCCAACCATACTTGGAGTACTTACCCGTTGTCCAGTCGACGCCCCTTCAATAGCCGACTGTACTGATCACTTACCTGCTGCCCCGCCGACGTCCCCTGCAGCCATTGGATGCTGAGAAAGAAGTTTTAAATTACGATTTACAAATTCTTTTAAGTCAATAAAGTCAATAAAGTCTGTTCAATTTTTACCTCGTTGTTCTGCTTGGTTTCTGGTCTGCTCCTCAGTGGTACTGGCTAAAGGGAGGGTGTAGACTGAGTTGACCCCCCGACCTGTGACATAAGTCTTAAGAATAAAACACCTAAAGTGATGTTCATTGGTACAAGTGCATTTTTTTGAGGAAATATATATATTCATTCTTTATTGTCCTCAACAGAGGAAATTTGTTTCCACAGTCTGTACCAGGAGCAACATTCAACACTCATAACATACACATATACACATATTGTACACAAATTAGGCTTTCTGTGAATTCAACGCTCTTATGGCTGAAATTACAGAGCTCCTCCCTAGCCGTGATTTTTTATGGGGTAGCTGTCTATATCTACGACCTGAGGGAAGAAGGGTGAAACATGAGTTAAGTGGGTGGCTCTGATTTTTTATGATGGTGTTTGCTCTGCGAATGATAGCAGCATCAATGAGGGCCGGCAAATTGGGTGTGGGAAGGCCAATTATTTTTGAGGAAGTGTTAGTGATTTTAAGAAGCTTGTTTCTATCAGTGATTGAAAGCATAGTGAAATAGCTTATAATTTAATGAATCGACAGCTCATCGGCTAATCTTCAACATGTTTGCTCTTAAACATCTATTTTTAGAGTAATGCCTGTATGATATTGCACTGTAGCCGCATTGGACCAGAGGTTTGGAAAATGGATGGCAAGACGAATTAATTCGACACCACTCTCACAGTGCATTATGGGTATTCTCTAGCCGGTGCATTGTGGGATTGAATGAGTGTACTCGATAACGTCCACTATGGTTTCAGACACCACTACAAATGGCTGTTCCCTCAAATAGTGCCTTAGTTAAGGGTATAGTTGGCGATTTCAGACACAGCCTCAATGAAGTCAAGGCTGTAATGTGAATGGTTATCAAGGCACACGTGATCCCAGTTAGCGTTACACTTTTTCCAGTGGTAGAGCCACAGATCCTGGTATCTCCCAGTAATAAGACCATCTCTGGTATAAAGCAGGCTTTAGGTGATCGTCAGCTCCTGTTGGGTCTGAAGCTGCTGGCCTGAAACTGCTGTCACGTATAGAGTTCTGCAGTCTGACACATCTCGTCTCATATGTGCTCGTTCAATCCCTCAAACTGCCACCAGAGGTCACCATCTCCTGCGACGGACATCCACCTTGATGAGCCTCACCTGTAAATCACTATCATTCATCTTCACAATTATTCATCTTCAACTTACTGAAAAAGATCATTATTTTTCTTTAGTTAGTTTTAGTTCAGTAATATTGTTCTCTTGTTGAGGGAGGGACAGTGATATTTCCGTCGCTGGGCGTTCGTTAATAAACAGTGTTAACCACACAAAGTCCTTCACAGTAAATATAAAAGTGCTTGTATTAAAACAGTCAGTCATTTGGTTGCTGTTGATCTGATGAGCTTCAACACGGTAAGACAAACACACTCTTGCTTAAATAAAACTGATGATTATTGCTCATATAACATGCGTGTCTTTACATGAGAAATGTTAAGAATAGGGTGATTTATACTTGTTTAAGTGATGATTATATTAACAAAAGTATTCATTATTTTAATGAGTTTACTGTTTCTGCCTTAAATTATTACATTGTTTAAATTAATAAATTTTTAGCTAACTGTGATTTTGTATATGTACATTTCTGAAATACATAACTTAGACAGTTACATCTGATAACAGATCACTCTAAATTGTAATGTGGACTCGGGTATTTTCTGTAAAGCTGCTTTGAAACGATGTGTATTTTGAAAAGCGCTATACAAATTAAAAGTGTATGCAATATTATAGATATATTTTATGCTGATGATTATATTAATGCTGTATTATAGATATATTTTACGCTGATGTCGGTCAGAATGGCTCCTCCTCTTCCTCTGATCTTTCTGCTCATGATTCACAGTGAGTCTCTCTTACATTCACATTAGAAACTCTCTGATGTTTTATTTAAGGCGTCATGAGCGGCTGATCGGCACTTTCTTCTGTCCTGTACTCACATATTTCTCTCTGAAACAGGAAGTTTGTGTTGAACATGTCAAACGCTTGTCCCTTTTAGAAATGCCCAATAGTCTTTTGCTACTTGCTAGTCAGTGTCACATGGTCTAGGGGGAGGGGCTTTCTCGTTGTTCAGAGCATTTGATTGGACAATAATCACTTTAGCAGCAGATCATGAATATTTTTGGCTCATGTTCTCGGAAGTGAATGTGTGTGTTAAATATGTATCATGTCAAAGGAGTTCACTAGCATAAATGAGCTCTGAGCTGATAGATAAGAACTAAACGCCACAAAACTAATATTTTGATGTCATTGGGTATTTAATAAATCAACTTTGATTATTTTCTTCGTCTTATTTTTCGTAAATTTCATTATTTGAGAGTGCATCATGTTGTTTTTGGCTGATTTCTTGGTTCTCTCTTCACTCCTCTGTCTCTGTACATTTACTTCTGCTTTTCTGCAACACCCTCCATCAAAGCTCATCAAAAAATGGTAAAATGTTAACATGGTACAATGACTGGTAGGCTGCTTTTTTATTATTGCTTAAAGGAGTGGTTGATTGTGATTTCACCTTTCTCACTTTACTGTGTAATGTTGCTGTTTGAGCATAAACATCTACAAAGTTACAACGCTCAAAGTTCAAAGCAAAGGAAGATATTTGCTTTAAAGAAATCGTTTTGTAAGGACTACAACAAACGGCTGGTAGGGACTACACGACATTCCTCTCCTAAAATGTACATAAACCCCGACCCCTGGAACACAGTCTATGTTGAGAAGAGGAAGAGTTGTTGTAGTCGAGCACATTTGTGAGTCTCAAGCTGTCGCATCCGTCTTTTCACATGCAATACAGTACGCAGAGGTGTCAAAAGTATTCACATTCATTTCTCAGGTAGAAGAATAGAAAGGTCCGTTGTGGCAACGCTGCCGAATATCAAGAAGTTAAAGCCGGAGCAAGAACAATCTTTGCTTAGTTTTGTTGGTGGGAAAAGACATTATGTCACAACCAAACGTTGGCTATTGGTTATGGCAGATCCAATAGTTTTAGACTTGAATAGAGTACCCGCCTACAAGGACGTTAACGCTTGTCAATGGAGAGCGGCCAGACTCTATGTACAAATGAAATGTACGAGAGTCTGGTGGGACCTTCAACTCCTCATCAGAAACATAAATTCAGCATTTGCATTTAAAGGGACACACACTAAACAACATGTTTTTACTGACCCTCAAACAGGGACAATTTTAAAATGCTGTAAAAAATGATATATGGGGTATTTTGAGCTAAAATTATTATACCATTATACCAACCCTTTAACACAAGTTTCATGATTTCAATTCAATTCTTGTGATTTGATTCCGGTCTTGATTCAATATCGAATAATTTGGATAAATATTAGGTACACTGTAAAAATAAATCCTAATTTTACAGAAAATAACAGATTTTTTGATGATCATTTTCTTTAATTTTAAGTTGTACTCAAAACACTATAAAATTACAAATAATATCTGTAAAATAAAAATGCAGCTGTTATTTTAGGTATTGTGACATTAATGACAAATTCCAGTAATTCACATTTTTTATACAGAAAATTGATTGTATTTTTGATACAGTATTTTTGTTTTGTTTTCTTAAATTACATAAAAATGTATGTAAAATTACAAATATAATCTGTAATGAATCAGTAACAAAACAGTTAAATTATAAAATGGTTAAATGACTGGCAGCCCCCCAAAAAACTATAATATTAAAGTAAAACATCCTAAATTAAATAAACTGAAAAACACTGTTATTTTACAGGTATTTCCTGCATTATTATGATCAAATACCCTCATTGTAAAAATAATTGTACAATTAGGGTGTTTGATCGTAATAATTCAGATAATAGCTGTAAAATAACAGTGTTTTTCTGTAAAACATTTAAGGAAAATATCTGTACATTTTTTTTTTTGCACTTAATTTAAGATTCGGATATTTAACTTTATTTTTACGTTTTTTGTTCATTTTTATTCATTTACGGTTCATTTTTCTCAAGAAAAGATTTATCTCACCTTATGCTGTAAACATATAGAGTTCTGTCATCTATTATTAAATAGGTATTTAAGGTATTTAAGGTTTGCTTTAGTTGGGCTCATGACCCTTGAGGTTATAACATTAGTTTTTCTCTGGCTGCTTTAACTGTGTGTCTCTGATACATGTTCTGTTGGGATGTAAAGTGTTTCTGTATGGTGTGTTTTGTGTGTCACCATTGTGTTGAAGTGTAGAGCCTGTGTTTCAGTCCAGGATGAGCAGAGAAACACTGATGAAATGCTGTGTGTTGCTTTATTTAACAGACAGAAACTGTGTAGTTGCTGATACAGTGACGTATAGTCACAGTAAATCATGCATGTAGTTCACTGCATGTTTTTTAGTAAAAAATTCAGGAAATATATGTGAAATAACTGTTTCTGTTAAAAAGCTTAATGAAGATTTCTGTAATAGTCTTTTGCACTTATTTAAATTAGGATATTTTACGTTCATTTTATGTTTTTTGTATGGCAGTCATTGCTGACAGTCATTGACTGTTTTTTATGGGATGTTTTTACAATTAGGGTGTTTGATCGTAATAATTCAGATAATAGCTGTAAAATAACAGTGTTTTTCTGTAAAACATTTAAGGAAAATATCTGTACATTTTTTTTTTTTTGCACTTAATTTAAGATTAGGATATTTAACTTTATTTTTACGGATGTTGTTCATTTTTATTCATTTACGGTTCATTTTTCTCAAGAAAAGATTTATCTCACCCTATGCTGTAAACATATAGAGTTCTGTCATCTATTATTAAATAGATATTTTAAGGTAAAAAATAACAACTCAAATTAAATATAATGCTGTTTTTATTATAATAACAACATCATAACATTTTAATGATATAGGTAAAAATATAATAAATATGTGGTGTGGAATAAACATATGGCAGGACTTCTACTTTCTGACTCCTGGACTATACACCTCTGGTCAGTGTCAGTGTCCTCTTTGCTTCACGATTTTTCTCTGCGTGAGAAATGTGTGTGTGGTGTGAGAGTGTGTGAGTCTCAGGCTGAATGTGTGACAGATCGCAGCCCTGCGGAAGTGAATGTGTATGTTAAATATGTATTTTGTCATATTCCATGACTTACAGTTTTTCTGAATTGCTAAAACACTAAACCCACTTCTCTGAACCAAATTCTCAATAGCCTCAATAACCAATCTGTCGAATAAATCACTCTTTCTGTAAAACATTAAACAAGTTCATGTAAAACACTCTTTGCAAATCTCATGCACTCTTTTTCAAAACTCTAAACACATTCTCACTCATTAAAACACATTTTGCACTGTGATGCACTTATATTTCAAAACGCTAAACACTGGCAGAAAAAAGTCTGTGTCTGTGTTCTCCATGTTTGTGTCTAGCAAATGATCTAGTGTTTATAATATTGACTGATGTGTGTATGATCTGAAAGCATTGTTTGATTTTGCCAGAAGAGTCAGAGATTCTCTGAATGAGTTTTGAACATTTGGTTTTGTGTTTAAGGTTTTGAGAAATTGAATGATGGTTTCAAGAAATGTGTTTTAGCAATTCAGAAAAAAAACTTTAATTGAGCATTGCTTCTTGTTTTTGGCTGATTTCTTGGTTCTCTCGTCACTCCTCTGTCTTAAAGTAAAACTGAGATAATGTATTTACATTTATCAGTCCACAGATGCTGAGAAGTTTTGCTTATATGTCCTGTAATGAGTCGCTGTTTTCAAATAGTAATACAGTATTGTCATGTTTTCATGGCCCAATATAACAGATAAAACAACATTTACAGTTTGATGAATTCTTTGTTTCAGGGGTTTGTAGTGATGATTGGGGTGTGAGTTACAGTCCTTCACACATCTGTGCACTAAACGACTCAACAGTGATAATGAGATGCACTTATACATATCCTACTGGATATAATATCAAGGAGGTGTTCTGGACAAAAGGCCCAATAATGCGGGGTGTTGAGCTTCTAGATCTGTCTAATGACACTGAATACAGTCAGAGGCTTCAGTATCTGGGAGATAAACAGCAGAACTGCACCATCAGACTGAGTCATGTGACACTGAAGGATTCACACACGTACTATTTCAGATTCATCACTGATAAACCTGGTGGAAAATATACTGGTTATCCAGGAGTGACTCTTACTGTCACAGGTGACTTTGATGAGGTTTATCTCTTCTTCTGTGCATTATGTTGAATAATAATCAGTGTATGACAGCAGCACTAGATATAATGTGTGTGTTGTGTTCAGATCTTCAGGTGGAGTCTCCTGAGAGAGTGACAGAGGGAGATTCAGTCAGTCTGACATGTAAAAGCAGCTGCGCTCTGACTGACAGAGCAACATTCATCTGGTACAGAAACTCACAGCCATTAACTGAGAGAAGAGACAGAAACAATGAACTCCTGCTGCAGTCAGTCAGAAGAGAGGATTCAGGCAGATATAGCTGTGCTGTAGACGGACACTCTCACATCTCTCCTGCTGTTCAGATCAATGTCATGTGTAAGTACAGATTCACTTTTTCTCTTTAACCCTCATGCACTGTTCGATTTCTGGTTACAGCCTGTGTGGTCCGGGTCAAATTAAACCTAATTGTATTCAATTCCACAAAAACCACACTATGAAAAAAAAACGTACAATCAGGTACAAATAATTAACTTTTAATATCAATACTTTCCACACATTACAAAGAATAAATATCTGAATTTATGATTTATAAAAATGTTTTAACCACTATTTTTAAGACTGCCCCTCCACCGACACCTGTGGGACACTTGCCATAATACATTTATAACAATAATATCATAGTCTAAACCTAAAGTAATCTTGACTAACTATATAGCATTTGAAAGCGTTCAGACTGTAGTTAGGAGGATCACTTAATCATTTATGGAAATCGAAGAAAATATATATATATATATATATATATATATATATATATATATTATATATGGTCACCAGAGGAGTCTGGATGCCATCTAGTGGAAAAGTTTGGTACTGCGCTCAAAAAATTGTACCTAAATTCTTCTTTTTTTTTTATCAACCAGTTTTTCAGATATTTAGCTTTCATTTCAAGTTTCAAGTTTTTGTTGAAAATGTTTTGTAAAATATATATTTTATATAAAAATTTTATATATAGGCTAAATATATATTTTACATTTTCATAAACTTAAACGTCTATGACATTTTTATAAACTTTTAAAAATATATAAGTCTACAATAATCTGTGAAGTGTTCCCTTTAAAAAGAAACCAAACTTAAGTCTGCTCTGAAGTATTTAAGATTTTTAACAAGATTTTTAAAGGGCACCTATTATGCAAAATTCACTTTTACATGGTGTTTGAACATAAATGTGTCGGCAGTGTGTGTACACAACCACCCTATAATGATAAAAATCCACCCATTCCTCTTTTTTAATCCCCATAAATCATAAGCAGTGTCTCAGAACAAGCTGTATGCACTGCCTTCTCACACACACCCTGCCAAACTGTGGAGCCAGGGAAGTGTTTCACACTCAGACTCCGGGTCGGGTCGGGTCCCTGTCCTCCACCTCGCCGCCGGGTTTATGGCTGGGCAGAACACAATATAAGTAGACGAGACAGGACAAGACAAGACAAGGCACTAATTCGGATGAGGCAGACAGAGCAGACTGAGACTGCAGAACATACAGGAACGAGCCTTACAAAGTAACAATAATCTGGCAATGAAACAGAGAGAATGGTGACAAGAAGTAGCAGACAAAATCAGGTTAAGAGAAAACAGGTGTGGTGACAAATGAGGGAGGTGTGGGTGCGAGCCTGTGTGTGTGTGGAAGTGTGTGTGTGGAAGTGTGTGTGAGAGAGAGAGAGAGAGAGAGAGAGAGAGAGAGAGAGAGAGAGAGAGAGAGAGAGAGAGATTTTTTTTACTTTTTAACATCTCTTTAATTTCACTCTATACCAACAAATACATTATACCTTTAACACATTACGTCATAAATACATACTCCTATTAAAATATCTTTAAAAATAAATAAAAAATCAGCTTATTTTACAACAATACATTATATCCTCCATTTCCATTGGGTTGACACAAAATGTTTCCAACACCCCATAAATAGAAAAAAGATTCAGTATCATTCACCAATTCATAATACTTATACTCCATAACCAGCCTACTTTTTACCAGAGCTCTGAACATATTCAAAGGATCAGTATCACTATTAAACTGCATTTTTCTCTTTCTTGTCAGCCACATTGCCATTTTTGCCTTACCAAATAATACATTCATCAAAACAATTTTGTTTTTATTTGAGGCGCTATATTTTGGTCCAAAAATAAAAAAAAAACTATTTGTAAATATAAAACCAAAATTATGGCTCAAAACTTTTAACACCCCAAGAATTCCTAATAGCCTTGAACATCCAATAAATATACGAGAAACTGTTTCTGGTAGACCACAAAACAGACACTCTTCTCCTTGCAAAGCATTTAGATGAACTTTATAACGGTTTGTTGCTAAAATCCAATGAGAAATCCTCCATTGTAAATCTCCACTTCTTTTCTCAATTGGTTTCTTATACAATGTCCTCCAACACCCTTTTGGAGAGGCCCCTGATTCAACAACATTAGTCCATTTGGTCTCTGGGAGATCTTTCAATGCTCTTAAATTTTAAAATTTTACACAAACAAGATAAAATGTCTTCTTCGATATATTGTCAAAGAGATCAATTTCAGGTGTAGAAAAAGAAAGTAATCTTCCATCCACCTCCTGCCAATCTCCTACATTGACACCCACCCTGATGCTGGGGAATACAGTCTCAACCATTTCTGCTTGTAATGGTATTACAGTAAAATACTCCTGCACCTCAGAGAATATTTTTTCAACCGTCCGAACCGAATGAATTCCAATCTTCATGGCCAGATTTTCTGCAGAAATCCATTTGTCCCTTGACCGAAGATGACAAACTTACTCCAGCTTTAACCAATCTTGCGCAGACCCCTTTGGATTTTAACATCTCACTAGAAAAAATTGGATTAAAAATCAAAGGTTCTTCAAGAACCCACTCATGGGTTACCTCAGACAGCTCTCTTTTAACAGTAAATATTTGCCACACATTTAAGACTGATGCATAAAAAGAAGGGAGTCCATTAAAATCTACTTCCTTCAAATTCATTAAAAATAGGTGTCTATCCATGTTCATCCGTCCCACTCTTTTTAATAAAGCACATGATTATATAGGATTCTTTGTACAATCTGCAGTCTGAACGCAGCTACCTCATCACATCCAGTGTCCATTTCTTCTTTTCTATACAAATTTGAATAAAAGTCCACCGCAATCCTTCTCATTTCTCTTGCATCAAAAGTCTTTCGTCCATCAGTTTGTGTCAAACAATACATTTCATTTTTTTTGTTTTGACACTTTTTCCAAATTAAAAAAATATGCAGTGGGAGCATCTATCTCATGTACAGACATAAAGCGTGATCTTATCAGGGCTCCTTTCGCCCGCACTTGCAACAAATCTTCTAGATCACATTTCTTTTCACCCAACAGGCCAACTGAAGATGAGTTAGATTCCTGAATCATATTTCCCACCATTTCCTATTTCCCACCATTGTATCAAATTGTCAAAATCATTTTTCTTAGAACCCCATTCATTCCAAAACATTACAAATTCCTCAATGAACTCTTTTTCTTTGAACAATGCAACATTAAATTTCCAATATGGACTTTTACATTTAGCTTGTGTCAAAACAACATTAACTGTAATACAATTGTGATCTGATAGACAACAGGGAAAAATATTACACCCCATTATTCTATTATTTTCAGCACACTTGACATAAAACCTGTCCAGTCTTGCTACTCTTATCATTCCCTGCGAAACTTTTGTCCATGTATTGCTTCATCTCTTTATTCCGGTCTCTCCATACATCTACCAAATCATTCTGAACGCCCGTTACACACATACTCCGTTTGCAGTGCGTATGCGGTGCGTATTTTTTTCCGTACCCATGTTAACAGGTTAGAGCTTTCACACTGCACGCGGGTGCGGTCCGTCGATCCGTTCCAGGTGCGGTGCGTATACAGCAGTGCAGCGATCGTTTCCGCACCGAGTCTATTTTTGCTGTGCTGCAAACGCTGAATTAAAGGGACAACGCACGGTTCGTGGTCAAAAAATGAACACAGATTGACCTGAAAATGTAGTAATTTCACCATAAATGCATTTAATTCAATAAAATGTAGTAATCTCACCATAAATGTATTTAATTAAATACTACTTTTCATCTTTTTACTTTAAGACCGAGGTTTTAAGCAAGGAAAACTACAATTTACCTCAACAAGGACATAATGAACGACACTCGTCTCATTCGTGGAGATGGAGAAACAAGTTCTTTGTGACATGCAAGATTTATTGTATTAAAATTTAAATGCAAAAGAAAAGGCATGAGAGTCGGCCCTTTATCTGACCCTTTATTTGGAGCATAAATACTTATAAAAAGGAATATTTGATTTTCAATTTTAGCTTTCACCATCAAAATACGTCCTCTCTCTATTTCTATTTCTGATAAAATATCAACATTAAGATGAGTTGAAAATAAAATCGCTACACCTGCACTTACATTGGTGCTATGGCTTAAACAAAGCTTTCCTTTCCACCACAAGTTTAACTCAGATTCATTATTTATATCACTACACTGTAAAAAAAGATTAGTTGACTTAACTTAACTAAGTCAAGTCATCTTTTTGCTTTGACTGAGTTAATTTGAGTCAACTTATAGTGTCAAGTTTATTACACTTCAAAACACGAATTGATGCAACATGCAGTCTGTTGACTCAGCTTCCTGTATCAAGTAATGTGGACTGGAAAACATTACTTAAGAGAACTAAAAAACAGATGTTGGTTGAACTTATGTTGGTTAATGGACTGCATTTATATAGTGCTTTAAACAAACCCATGGCCACCAAAGCGTTTACACATTGCCTCGCATTCACTGATGGCGGTGTCAGCCATGCAAGGAGCCATCCAGCTCGTCAGGAGCAGCTGGGGTTAGGTGTCTTGCTCATGGACACCTCAACACTTGGTCAGGTGGAACCGGGGATTGAACAACCAACCTTCCGGTTTGTAAACAACTAATCAACTAATCTTTTTTTACAGTGTATGAGTTTCTTGTAAAAATATTACTTCTGAATCTTTAAGCCTAAGAAACTCAAAGTAAAACTCTTTTTCCTCCATCCCTCAACCCATTTACATTTAATGATCCTAATCTAAGAATCTGCATTGTAGGGGAGAGGGAAAAAAACAAATGACAAAAAATCAAAGCAGAAATTAGGATAGATCCCACACCCATGTGATTTATTTTTTCCATTTTGACAGTTTTACGTTGTCTTTGAGTTATAGGAACATTTGCTAGAAACTTTTTCAACCGAAAACGTTTCTGTTTGGAAATGACTTCATAGCCCACCGTCCTTTGCGCTAACGCCACTGATTTTATAAACTTATTAACACCAGGGAAAAATTTCGCAATATCAACCTTTTTCCCTTTAGTTAAATCCAGAAACTCATTTAATTCTTCGACAGAATAAACCTCCAAAGACTGACTATCAATCTCCAAAAACTCCGAACAATTGTCACAATCCTCCAGTTCTTCCTCACTGTTTTCACTCTCCATAAGCACATTATTCTGTAACCCGCTAACACTCGACACCTTATCACCATAAACACACTCCTTATCCTTAACAGCAACAACCTCATCCTCCAAAACAATCGGGCCTACAGCATTTTCACCAGCTCGCATAGATGAAATAAACTCACTCACCTCTGACTTTGAACTTGGATCTAAAGCACTCTTCTTGGGTGGAGAGGTGGAATAATAACCCTAGGTTCACCTGCCGAACCCTTAGCCTCCGAATCCTTTTCATTTACCCCGGTTTTCTTTTTTTTTCTTTTTTTTTTCTGGAATTATTACCTCCTTTACAATCATGGGCCGTTTTTCTTTGTCTTGACTTTCGTTTTTTTCACTCTGAACCGTTTGCTCCTCATTTCCTTCGTTCGTTTCATTTTCTGATTGCTTCTTGTGCGGGCACGTGAATTTCTTATGTGCTAAATCACCGCATTCAAAACAACGCAAACTATCCGTCGTTGCAAAAATCATATATGAACTGTCTCCTTGTTGAATGCGAAACGAGATATCAAATTCCTTAGATTGTTCATTTAAAAACACAAATTCTTGTCTTTGAAAGGACATCGCATGTTTTAATGCTGTGTTTTTACACCCGAGCGCATTTGAAATGGTAACCCGAGTGGCGGGTGCGCGCAACGGCATTAGGCCTGGGACACACTGGCTGCGTGGCGTAAGCGTGGCGTTTCTGTTGCGTGTCAGCTGCGTGGCGGCTGCGTCGCGTTTTCTGTGTCTTTGCACATCAGAAACGTGTCTGACGCGGCGCTGCTGACACGCATCACCCTTGTTCGACATATGGGAGAGAGTTGTGCAAGCCCTATACTTCGTGTTAAGCATAAATATAAAGCCTACTGATAAAGACGCTGTCAGCACAGCAGTATTGACAGCAAAATAGACTACAGAATATGTCGTTCTGTATTGACAGGTGCAATATTTGAAAATGGATAATTAGGCCTATTTATTTATTTATTTTTAAATTAGGCCTATATTTATATCTAAATTTGTCAAAAATGTAATTTATTAATATGTATTCGTGTACAAAACAACATATAAACATCTTTTCCTATTCTATTTTGCCTGGAAACGCTTCCAACACGCTTGCGTGTCGCGTGAAAAATAGGCGTCGGTTCTATTTCTAGCATGCACGCGCAGTGTGCAAGCTCTAACCTGTTAACATGGGAGCCGAAATAAAAACGGACACGCCACGCAGCTGAGACGCTTACGCCACGCAGCCAGTGTGTCCCAGGCATTAATTGCACCAGCGTGTCGGCAACAACAATTTCTTTTTCAACAAGGCTATTAACGAATTTTTCGTCTTTCAGAAATACCACCACCGCCTTGTTCATTCTGGAGGCCGATGCTATATTTTCGTGCCCTACAATCTCGCCCTTTGCTAATAGTAGCTACGTCTTCTACGGTAAATGCTTGATCCGAGAACACTTTACACCCATTCTTGATAGATAACCCCGGCGTTCCCCGGCGGAGAGAGACGCCATGGTCTTAATCAAAATAACTAATCACCCGAGTTTTTTTTTTTTTTTTTTAACTAGCCTATATAATACACCAAATCTGTGATGAAAATAAACAAAACTTAAATAAAACAGAAAAATAATTTAAACTTGAAACCAAATTCAGACGTGCCGCTCTCACACCCCACGCCACACTTCCGCTCCCAGCATGCAACCCACACCGAGAGAGAGAGAGAGAGAGAGAGAGAGAGAGAGAGAGAGAGAGAGACACTTACTCATCCACAAAAATTACACAATTATACATCTGCATAAAATAAAAAAACGTATAATATTCACATAACAACGACAGAAAAAATACCATTAAACTAAAACACAGAGATCATTCCAATGTTGGTGTGACGATTAGGTTGTCTTCAAATAATGTACAAAGATTCTCATTATAACACCACAGATCCATAAAAAACTCACAATTAATCATAGCTTTATAGAATTTGTAATCAACCAAAATTCTGGCCTTCACAAATTCTTTAAACATTAATAATGCTCCTTGTCCTGTTTTACTTTCAATCTTGTTCTGTCTGCTAATATAAATGGCCAGTTTAGCTTGACCCACCAAAAAAATTAAAAGCTGACTTTTCTTTCTAACTGAAAAGTAATATTTTGGTCCAAAAATAAAACTCTTAAATGAGAACACTTCTCCAAATTTAAAACACAACCCTGTAAGTACACTAAATAAATCAACCAATCTGTCACATTCCATAAAACAATGAAAGACATTTTCTCTCATATCACAAAAAGGACACTCACTCTGCACATTATGATTAATGACAGAAACAAAGGCATTAACAGCAACTGTGCCATGTAAAACCTTCCACTGAATATCTCCTGCTTTTTTGTTAATGGTGGTTTGTATAACACTCTCCAGTTTGGTTTACAATCTTCTTCCACTCCCAATTTATCTTTACATACATTGTCCACTCTTCCATTTAACACCTTTTTATTTAAAACCTTGACAAAACATGAAAAAAAATCATTAAAATTAAAATCATGTAGTCCATTCAACATTAATAAAGGTCCAGAAAATCCTTGAATATCAGGTGTGATATACATATCAGAGTATGAGTCCATGGCTATAGGAACACTTCGTCCACTCCAATAGTCTCTAAGAAATACTCTTTCCTCAGCAGTCAATCTCTGCTTAATCAGATCCACAAACATATTGACTTTTCGAAGAGACACCATACCCACATGTGAGGCCAACTCTTTAACATTGTTAAAATCAACTCCACTAATATCAACAAGTTGTCTTAACTCTATCATTTTTTTAGCCCTCAACATGTAACTTATTTCAGGTATGGACTCACAAGACACATCAAAACGAGCTCCGCCTATTAAAGGCTCTTCTAGTAACCAAAAGAGCGAATCATTTGATTTCAACCTCTGCTTTGTAAAAAAACTCCAGACTTTAAAAAGTCCTTTATAAAAAGGAGGTAGTCCATTTATTGGCACTTTGTTACAGTCCATTAAAAACAACGCAGAATCCAGTCCTAGTCATCCAGCCTGCTTTAAAATTGTGCTGGTTACATCTCTCCAGTCAAGGTCTTTTGGTCCAGTTAAATATATTTGGATATATTGAAGACGAAACGTTGCACCTCTACTTGTCAGGTGAACTAGTCCTTGTCCTCCTTCTTCCTTTTGGAGGAATAGCACACTTTGTGGAACCCAGTGCAGTTTGTCCCAAAAGAAGTTCACCAGAATTGACTGCAATTTTCCAGAAAAACCAGCAGGGGGGTCAACACACGCCAGACGATGCCACAAAGCAGAAGCTACTAAACTGTTTATTATTAAAGTTCTTCCTCTGTAAGACAATTTTGGAAGGAGCCACTTTTCAAGTCGACCTTGCACTTTCTCCAAAACACCTTCCCAGTTTTTCTGAAGCATTTCATTGTTACCTAAATAAACTCCAAGGTATTTAAAACCTTTTTTATTCCATGATAACCCAGCAGGTAATGTGGGTAGACCTTTTTCCCAATCTCCAAACGCAGTTGCCTCACTTTTGGTCCAATTTACTTTAGCAGATGATATCAAACTAAAATCTTTAATAATTGACGGTAAAACTTCTAAATCTTTTTGACCCTTTATTAACACAACAATATCATCTGCATAAGCACATAATTTAACGGACCTTAAATTATTAACGGATCGATTTATTTTTTGTTTTAACAATTGAAAAATAATTGCCCTTTTATGAACATCCCTCCATTTAAATTCAAAGTACCTACTTTAATTCTGCTCATAATAGTAGGAAAAAGTATCTGTACAGAACAACAAACACAGAAAAGAAAAACAAGGAGGAAAAATAATTCAAGCCATCTCAAATTCTTCATTAAGCATATTTAATTTGATTTTATGCAGTATTTTCTTTAATCTGAAAATGTCTTGATCTGTAAATCCACCCTCCCCTGTATCTTTCATCAATATTTTCGCTGAGTCTAAGAACCTTAGCCTGTCTGGGGAAAAACTTTCTACTTTCACCCCTTTCATTCCTTTAGTGTTGTGTAGGAATGTCTTTATCTTCTCCAGAGTATACGCAGTTCTTCCAGATCTCCTCACAGCAACAGAAGAGTCTGAAGACTCACTCTCACTTCCAGGAGCAGATTCATCAAGACAACTAGTGTCTGAGTCGACCTCAACCTCCTTAACATTTAGACCATTGTGATCCACTATTTTCTTTGCTTTTTTCCCTTTTCCTCTTTTATTTATCTTTCTTTTGATTGCGGGAGGTTTAAAGATAGATTCATCCTCCGCCACATCCAAATCATCACCACCCGCCTCAGCCACAACTGCAGCAACATCGTTTTCCTGCACTGTACGGCCGCATTTACCACAGTATTTACATCGTCATTTACCACAGTATTTACATCGTCATTTACCACAGTATTTACATCGTCATTTACCATAGTGTTCACATCCATCATCACTCTCCGCAGCGGGTTGGGATTGCGTCATCCCTTCATTAGCGATATTATCCTGAGCTCCACTCTGTATTTCTTTATCTGGACAAGCCCTAATAGTATGAACTTCCCTCCCACAACCAAAACATTTCATCATACTTGAGGTCGCATAAATCACATAATCAAAGTTCTCGACTTTGAATTTCATCACAAGATTCAGTTCTTCATTTTCATTATTTAAAATCATGTACACATGTCGTCTAAAAGATACCACATGCTGCAAACTAGGAGAGTTACACCGCATTGGGACTTTTTTAATCTTTGACATGATTTTACCATGCCTTGACAACTCTCTATCCAAAGTTTCATCTTTAATGAACGGCAGCACATTTGAAAGTGTTATTCTCTTTGCCGGTTGCACAAGCGGCATCACCGGGGTAAATGTATCATTGATCACAATGCCATTTGCTACCACTGAATTCACCTTATCAATGCTGTCTAAAAACAACACAACAGCGCTATTCATTCGAGATGCAGATATTATACTCTCACATCCCACCACACCAGCCACCGCTAAACTACACTGCTCCACTGAGCATTGTGTCTCAGCAAGTACTTTAATCCCATGCCGTCTACTCAGCTTTTCAAAAGCTGACGACGCCGGTACCGCCATGCCGCCATAACTGCATCCTCTATTTCGATTCTCTGTGCCAGTTCATGTTCTATGGAGATTGTTGCCAGTCCATTAAGTCTGTTCCCTGTTCACAAAACGTTCCCCATTCAAAGCAATCGGGACGTCACATATGAAACAGCCAGCCACCGCTGTCAGCGAGCCGCCGTATTCCAGCACCGAGGGCGCGCGTGCCGCGCCCATACCTCCGGTTCAGTTTCCCGAGCCCACGAAGTGCGGCGATCGGAACCCGGAGGCCATTCTGCCCCTAGCTGTACATGTAAAAGCATGGGAAGCGATTCCAGGGATATCAGAATGCAAAGGGGCCATACAGGCTTTTACAGCCGGTTCTATGGCCCCTTTGCACAACAGTTTCGCTATTTCAGCGCGGCTTGAAGTACTTCAAAACATTTTCGGTGTAACTGCCACGGTTCAGCTCGTCTGCGACAATCTTTGCGGCGTCCATCTTCATTGAATTTTGATATCAGATAGAGCCGGCCAGAGCGCAGCATAATAAGTAGCCACGCTGTTCACTTGGAGGGCGGGGGCAAAAGCCGGCTTATCCAGTATGGAAATACACACAGACAATGACACGCTACGCCCCTACTGCATGCTAGAATCTCCGAAAACAAGCCGATTTCAACCTCAAAATGTAAGCTTTTAAATATACCAATACTGCTATCTCAAACATGGAGAGGCTTCTTCGTGATTTCAACAGATTCTGCAAAAAAGCACCAATTTTGAAAAAAAAAAACCGCTTCTTTCTCATTTTGCTCGAAAGTTGTGCTGCCGACTTGTGTCCCTAGTTTCCGTGATCGGTCACAAATGCAAAACATGAGTATAGAGTTTATTTTGTCCTTTTCAGACTCACCCAGGAACGTCTCAGTGTCCATCAGTCCATCTGGTGTAATAGTGGAGGGAGATTCTGTGACTCTGAACTGCATCAGTGACTCAAACCCTCCTGCAGAAATCAGCTGGTTTAAAGGAGGAACGATTGTAGGATCTGGAAGAATCTACAACATCTCAAAGATCAGCTCTGATGACAGTGGAGAATACAAGTGCAAGTCCAACAATACACATGGAGAGAAATACTCTGATGCTGTGACTTTAAACGTCATGTGTGAGTTTTATGAATCAGATTTTCATTTGTCATACCTTCTACTTGACACAGATCCTCCAATAAATCCTGTGATTGCATCAGTCCATCAGGTGAAATAATGGAGGGTGATTCTTAAGTCTGTTTTTCTGTTTTAGATCCTCCGAGGAACGTCTCAGTGTCCATCAGTCCATCTGGTGAAATAGCGGAGGGAGATTCAGTGACTCTGAAGTGCTTCAGTGACTCAAACCCTCCTGCTCTGAACTTCAGCTGGTTTAAGAAGAATGAAACCTCAGCTGTTGGATCTGGACAGAGTTTCAGTGCACTACAGAGTGGACGCTTCTACTGTCAGGCTCACAATCAACATGGATCTCAGAGATCAGACGCTGTAACTGTCACAAGTGAAGCTTTTATTAACACACTCCTGTATCTTCACATCATTCATCAGTTTGGAGAGTTAATCATGATGATCTTCCTCTTTCAGTTCATCATGTTGCTGGTAGGAATGTGATTGTGATCACAGCGTTATCTGGAGGATTATTCATCATCATCATTATTATCATCATCATCATCATCCTGTTTATACTGTGAGCTCAATACAAAAACTGCAGTGATTGTATAAATTCACTTCTGGTTTGATGTAGGAAATGGCTAATTTGAGTTTTTAATGATTAGTAATCTTTAAAATAAATGCATATGCCGCCAATGTTATAATTTGATTAAAACAGAAAGAAACGAAGGAGTGGTAAAGCTGAAGATCACAGAGTGAAACAGGTAAATCATCTAAACATGACTTCACAAAAGCAGAGAATGAATTGATCAGCCGTTCTCTCTTTCAGACTGTAAATGTACAAAGTGACAGGATTCAAACCTTCCCAATCCAGCAGTAAACAGTTTGTATTATACAGAGGTGGAAAGAGTAGGCTGCTAAAATATTCTAAAAATCTACTCAAGTAAAAGTAAAAAGTAGCTCATTTAAAATTTCCTCAGAGCAAAAGTTACTGAGTTTCTTTTTTAACCGCGGGGGAGGGGAGGGGGACTCTCTTGGGTCGTAGATTTTCACAGTATAACCATCTCAGAAAATATAACAGTTTACAGTATTAATCAATTATTAAATAAATAAATTATTAAATTATGGTTGTTATTATTATTATTATTATCATCAGATAAAATTACTTTTTTATTATTTTATTTTTTAGAATGATTGAATGACATTAGAATGACTTGAAACCATTTGGTTTGTTTTGTTTATAACATTTTCAATAAAACTTGTCTAATCACCTAAATTCAGTAATTGATAATGAATTAGATTAACAACTTTTTTTTTTTTTACATTAAACACTTATAACAATTTTACGAATAATAAATAGAGTCCTATGAAATGTATTTTTGCAAAAAATTCTCCAAAACAGATTTACTAAATTAAATCATGGGCAAACAATATTCCTTAAATAATATTCAAATACATGTTCTTATTATTCTGAGAAGTGTGTTCTATTGTAGGCCTACAATAGTCATATATTTCTTTCATAATTTCTCCTAGTTAAACCAAACTTTTATTTTGACGGGTTGTAGTGAAGACCTGTTTCAAAGTGTATTTGACAATGGTTTTTCGCAAATAAAATGATGAAAATGCTCATTAGGCGTTCTGTTAAAGCATCTCTGGAAATGTTCATGTACTCATGTCCTCGTATTGTTTGTGAGACGCTGAAAACACCATGAGTTTGAGTATGTAGTAGACGAAGCGGCTCAGCTCATTCCCACAGAGACATGCAGATCAAGCAGATTATATATTTATATAGCAATCTTTTCGCGCTTTAATATTCACAGACCATGTCGCGATTTGATTTATTCCACAGCTCTACTTTCGATTTATTTATCCATCCATCAGTTTGCGTCTTTTACGTGTCATCTGCGTTATACTGTAAATTCAATTTGCAATACTGGATTCCGGGATTCCCTCTGCATCTAAATATAAACGGTAGCCTACCTTTATCCGCAGGGATGGATGGTGTTCTGTGTGTTTCCTCCTTTTGCAGCCACTTTGCATCCACATTTTTTGCAAATTGTAAATCTATCCTTGAAGACAACCACGCGTTTTACTACATCCAAATATTTCCCATACTGGCAATGGTTCGCTTTCGACTGCGTTGCATCACTTTTTTTCTTTTGCACATTTCTTTTCCTGCCCATGCAGTAGTTTCGAGCGCGATTTTTTCCCCCCCTTGTATTATTATTATTATTATTTATTTTTTTACTTAGTAATGGATATGATCAAAACGTACTTAAGTAAAAGTAAAATTACAGATAGAAGTACACAAAAAAACTACTCAATTAGGCTACATAACGCGAGTAAATGTAATTCGTTACTTTCCACCTCTGGTACTATACTATAAAAAAAATCATGAAATAAACCCAATGATTTTAGTGGGCAGTTGTGAATGGCCTTGGCCGTGAAGTTTTTTAGTGAATTTAACCAATCTGGTCCGTGTAACGCTTCACAATTCAGTTTTCAGACCATACAATGCAAATGCAAAAATTCAAAATTGTAACCAGACATTCATTTTTTTTGTTTTCCCAGTGACATTATCAATGGATAGTTGCCTTTTTCCTCTCCTTTTTTAATTTTACTTGTGCTAAATTTACTTGTGCTAAATCAGAAACAAACATTTGAATAAATGAAATCTAACCGATTTTCTATTTTTCGATTTTTCGTCTTGTAATTTGCGCAGTGGGCGGGAGCATTAGCACGGGGGTGTGGCCATGGACTAACTTTACTATCATTTGATGCAACTGCTTTATGTACACTGCACGCACGTTGAGGAGAAGTTTAAAAGACGGAACACAGGACGACATTTTTCACCCGAAGTGACAGTTTTTATTGTTAATAACTGCACTGTTAACCCTTGCTGTAAAAAAAAGACCAAATTCTGACAACATCATACCATTTTCCATTAAAACAGTGTTGCCAGTATTTTACTGTAAAAAAAAAACTGGTAGGTCTAACAGTGTGTGCTAAATGTAGAATTCAGGTCTGGCCATCGGGAGCAGCGGGAGAAACGGTGGCCTGGCTACTTATTTCACCCGCTGCCCCGCTGGTTTGTATTTATCCAGGCTAGCCTACTTATTCGTTATTGCTTATATTGATGCATGCCTCGATGCCCCTGAATGATTTAACCCTCTGGGGTCTAAGGTGTTTTTGGGGTCCTTGAGATATTTTGACATGCCCTGACATTTGTGCTTTTTTCAGTTGCTTATAAACATATTAATGGCAAAGGTGTCATTACTACAAAAATATGTGAGCAACATGTATGTACATGTTTGTATTTTTGAGAGGTTTACAGACATATTCAATATCGCGATTAGAACAAAGCACTTACAAAGCACTGATGTAGTAAGTTAATAAATAACTTACTACATCAGCTGGATCCGTTGCTTCTCGAAATGAAACTACCAGCACTTCTGGTACATTTTCCAGGATTATTAGATGGTATTATTCCTCACAGCGTAGCAAGACGAGGTAAAGTACAAGATTCTTATTAAACTTGATGTGTTTTATCCAGCTGATGTGGGCGTTAGCATGTTTGCATGGCTTGCCTCAGATCATTTGCGTTTGAATAGCGCGCGCTCTCTGTGGGCGTGGCACATTAACACTTAATCAAGTATAATGAGCTGAAAAGAAAAAGACTGACATCTCTCTCTTTTCATACAGATTACATAAACTGAGAATATTTGTTTTTTATATAAATTACTTCATTTAAAACAAGAGAGTTCAAGCTTCATAAAGAAAAATCTCTCGTGCCTGTATGACAAGTATTCGCGGAGTTACAGTTAATTTCCGGACGCGTTTCAGAATGGACTTCACTGACAGAGAGAAGGCAAAACTCGCATCATGTTTATTTTTCTTTATTTGACAAAAAGCACAACACTTTGTTTTTATTGTGAGTATACACAAAAAATAGAAACTTAACAGTGTAAAGACTCATGGGCGGATCTAATCCGTGGGGGATTTGCATATCATAATTAATAATTGGTAATTAATAATTATTCATACATGTTTTGATTAGATCAGTCTTACATGTTAATAAATCTCCCGATAAGGGATGATATGTCATTTTACCTGCATGCATGCATGTGTATCCTTGCAATTAACCACAAGTTGATTGTAATTAATTACACGGACCACGTCTTACAAAACAGGCAAAATTAATTAGCTCAATTGTCAGAATAATATTTGTGGGGATCCACAATATCATCCTACTTTATAGGATTTCAGGAAAAGCAATTCTGTGGCCACAAGAATTGGGTTTCCTGCCCTATAAGCAAATACTCTGTAAAGTATCTTTAATTTATAAGCTTCTAAGACCTTTGACATTTAAGGGACTTGAAAAATGAGCAAAGAGGCAGTACATCAATCAAATGAATATAATGAATTTAATAAGGCAGAACTACTTATGTATTTACTACGGTTACATGGGATATATGTATTTACAAACATAATAAACAACAAAACACGATAAGGCATCGATGAACGAGAAATGCATAGAGACAGAGAGAGAGAGGAAATGTAGAGTTGCAGTTATGCAAGAGGGAGTTTAGAAAGACCCGAGGATCTTTCTAAATAGCAAATTCACATAGACAACTTTGAGAGACAACAAGACTTCAACAAATCTTAAAAGCGTGATCAAACATGGATACTTGCATTCTTGGCATGGCTTGTGAAGAAGCGTGTGTGTGTCTCTCGGCCCGGCGCGTCACGTATTCACGTGCGCGTGTTTCTCCTTCAAAGCGAGCGTGCGCTCGTTTAAAGGTCCCTTGTAGATGGATTTGCTGAAGAGATATGTCACGCGGTGTTCTTTTCACTCGTCGATTGGAATTAAACACGGAGACTTATCTAAGACTGAAAAACACAAACTAAACTAGAAACAAATAAAAGAAAGGCGAAGAGCTCGCCCGGAGGCGAGACGTTACATTACGAAATGAGGACAAGAGGGTAAGAGAAAGAGAGAGTGGAGCGCGCCGACATTTATCACCTTGGAGAAATCCAGCCTCTTCCTGTCGGCTTGGCCAGTCGGAGAGTTGGAAGTCACAGGCGGAAATTTAGTTTTTATTACTCTTTGTCTAAGAGCGCAAGCTCCTTAGGTGTGTGTGTGTGTGGGGAGGGGTTACAGTCGAAAGACATTTCGATCTTCAATGATAGTAAAACCTATCAAAAATACACTTTACTTTATATTTTTATGCATATTCGCGTTTTCCACGCCACTAGTGTTCTACAGGTAGTAAGAACGCTATGTAAAAGTTAACGGAATATACAGTTATATTAAAAATGCATAATGAAGGTATTTATAATCCCCTTTATGCTACTATAAAATCATAGTTATTCCAATGTGACATGGACAAACAGACATACATAAAAACACATCAAATACATCATAGTAAAAGTCTTTCAGTGAGTATATTGGAGAAAGGTTCTTGTGTGTGTGTGTTTGAATGTGCTCTGGTCTCCATTCTGGCTTGGCTCTGAGGAGATAACAATCTCTTTGAGGCCTGACCCCCTGCTGTGTGTCGTACACAAGTTCCTTCTCGTTGGAAAGGGGGAGGCTTGGTTTTTACTCAGTTCGCCATGAAAGTGTCAATGAACGCCATTAGGGGCAGACTCTGTGGTGCCCAACCTGAGTTATGAACCAGAGTCAGAGAGGTTAAAAGCATTCTTACATGTATAAGTGCATGAGTCGTCCTGACACAGTCCAGATACCCTACAACAGGATCGAATGATGTATAACACTTATATGTAAGATCAAAATCAACAGAGTATTTTGAGTCTCTTTTGCACTGATAAGAAAAAAAGTGAGCTGGTATCGCCGGCGGTACCGCCGACCCCAGAGGGTTAAGAACTCGCCATTTGATAATTAAGTTCAATGCCATAAAACCTAAAATATTACTACTGTATTTTTTACGGTAAAGCACTTGCAACCAGCTGCCAGTTTTTTACCGTAAACTTTAGTTCAGTGCTGTAAAAAATAAAATATTTCTACCATATTTTTTACGGTAAAGTACTGGCAACCACTTCCCAGTGGCCAGTTTTTTACCGTAAACTTTAGTTCAGTGATGTAAAAAATAAAATCTTTCTACCGTATTTTTTACGGTAAAGTACTGGCAATCACTTCCCAGTGGCCAGTTTTTTTCCGTAATCTTTAGATTACTGTCGTAAAACATAAATATTTCTACCATATTTTTTTACGGTAATGTACGGTAAATACAGTGTACTTTTCAGTGTACTTACAAAATCCATACATTTAACAGTATTTTACTGTAAAATTACATGAAATGTCCCGTGAGAGCTATTACAGTTTTTCACTGTGTATAGTAAGGGTACATACTGTTAAGCAATAACATATATTTTCCGTTGCTTTTTTACAGTTTTTTCCGTTAAAATTATGAACATTTTTTAAAGTGTGGTAAGAAGCCAAGAAAAGCATACGACGTACCCTGAAAAAGCCCTTTACTTTGAACATTGTCTGGGAACTTTTTTGATAGTGTTTTGATAAAATTGTGTATGTTACAAAGTTTATCATTGATCATGTTTTTAATCATTTTTGTTTATTATTTTGATTGTGATATTTTGTGATGTAAGACTTTCTGTCTCTCCTGTAGATCTCTCATCCCAATGAAGACACATATACAGCTCTTGATCTCAAGTCCACGACCTCTGACCTGTACGACACACTCACAGTAAGTGAGACGTCAAAGTCAGATACTCCATCACAGATGATCACATGACCGATCTCTCGCTCTCTTTCACACAGACCGTTGATCGCAGACCTCCTGAAGACTCCTGAAGACTCTTGATCCTCAGAGCTTTTCTAAACATGAGAATCCATCAGTAAGTGTCAGAACCTGCAGTTCTTCTCAATATAATCAATAAAACTCTCTTCAGTATAGTGTGATTGTTTTATGTATCTTGTGAAAGATTTTATAATGTTGTTGATGAACTTCAGTCAGTCTTTCTTCGTTTTATTGTTTGTTCAGATCATTAGTAATGAGTCACAAGAGACTTATTTCTGCATAGTTTAAGAAACATGATGTAACAGTGGAATTAAATGAAAGTTAAACGCTGGTGATTTATCATGTGTAAATATATAACGTTGAAATTAAGTCAGCAGAGCAAAACACCTAAAGTGATGTTCAGTTGTGGCAAACAAGATATGCTTTCTCATTTTACGAAATGTTCCTGCTTTTAAATCATAATTGATCATTTTATTCTGACATACTGAACAAAATCATAATTGTGCACATTCACATTGGAAAATGTATAGTTTTTCTATTTATTTTGCTCTCAAAGTGCTCAATATTATGAGCTTCTGTCTTTTGTGTTCCTGTAACTCTCTCTTTAAATGTTCAGTTTTATTTGTGATCATTTGCTTTTACAAACTTTATGAGCACATCGATACTGAAGTATTGATATATCGATTCTCACAAGCTACTTATTTGGTATTGATTGCATTAAAAAATATCAATATTCAAATTGTATTAATTTCAAAACATGAGTTTCTGCATGACAATACTTTTTCATGTTTGTTCCAAAACAGTCCTGACATTTAGCTGGACAGTTTGTGGATATGATTTTCCTATAAGTGTAATGTAATGTAAAATCACATACCCATTTAAAAAATAACTGGTTTCGACATTGGCACTGCTAAAACTGTAACAACAAGTATTGGTATAGTATCAAAATAAAAAAGTTTATGTTTTAAACCTTAATAAAGGTTTGATGATGATGATGATGATGTTGTTCTTTCTCTCAGTGAGAGTTTCAGACAATATTCATCATTATTCTCTAGTTTATTTTTTTATTTTTATTTTACCAGGAAGGTCCCATTGAGATAAAATATCTCTACTACCAGGGAGTCCTGGTCAAGATAGGCAGCACAAACAAAAATACAAAGTAATATGACACAACATAACTACCAAACAAGAGTACCCATATCTGAGAAGCAATATTAATCCTAATCAACTGTTAAAACATTTACACCGTTCTATAAAAACAGACTTTAAAAGGGTTTTAAATTAAGCTAAAGATGGTAAATATTTCATATATGGTATACCCTGAAGTTCATTCCATACATAAGGAGCGTAATTAGAAAAGGCTGATCTACCTAACTCTGTATGGAAATTTGGAATCTTAAGTAAAGTGATTGAAGATGAAAAGTAAAGTAAATGCTTTAACTGAGAAGTGATCACGTGAGTGACAGATTGAAGTGACCTCGGATATCTTTAGCTAGAAGATTAAACATATGTTTTAACACAAGTTGGGTGCCTCTCTCTAAAACATTCCAGTAAACAGACATGTAATTATATAACTAAATCTCATAAGCCTGAATAAAACATTTATTAATTTAATTTAATTAAATTTAATTAACAATTTAACATTAATTTAATATGTAGAAGGATATTGATTAATACCCTTGATAATCGCTCATTAGTAGGGCTGGGTTCCCTATCAGTCGGTCACTATGACGTATGTCGTGACCGACCAATAGGAATCTAGCATACTCTCGAGATCAGTTGTGCGAACACAGGGACCTCGTGCTCAGGCACCTCAGCCAGTTGGGTCTTCAGGTCTCCACTCACCGGGTGGCAATCACACCGGCGTGCCGCCAGACCTTCAGCCCGTGGTCAGATCCCTCGTTCCTGTGGGCAGGAGTCCCCTTGGAACAGGTGTCCAGCCATGCTGTGGTATTCACAGATGCCTCTGCCACTGGGGTGCCACGTACAACGGGCATGTAGTGTCAGGGGTGTGGACGGACCCCCAACTGCATTGGCACACCAGTTGCCTCGAGTTGCTAGCAGTACAACTCGCTCTGAGCCGCTTGAAAAGGCCGCTACAGAAGCATCTGAGGTTGCTTCGAGCCATGTATGTCCCTGGCGTGCTCAACCGTGTGGCTGACGAGTTATCACAAGCTGTGCTCCCGGGAGAATGGCGACTCCACCCCCAGGTGGTTCAGCTGATCTGGAGAGAGTTCGGGGAGGCTCAGGCTCACCTATTTGCCTCCTCAGAGAGCTCCCACTGCCAGCTTGTTTTACTCCCTGACCGAGGGAACACTCGGCACGGACGCACTGGCACACAGCTGGCCCCGGGGCCTCTGCAAATATGCGTTTCCCCCAGTGAGCCTACTTGCGCGGACACTGTGCAAAGTCAGGGAGGACGAGGAGCAATTCCTTCTGGTGGCTCCCTATTGGCCCACCCGGACTTGGTTCCCAGAACTCATGCTCCTCACGACAGTCCCTCCCTGGCCCATTCCTCTGAGTTCTAGGTGACTTACCCCCAGAGGTACTTAACACCATCACTTCAGCACGGGTGCCGTCCACGAGACGTGTTTACGCCCTGAAGTGGAACCTGTTCGTCGAGTGGTGTTATTCTCGCCGAAAAGACCCCCGAAGATGTTTGATAGGGTCTGTGCTTTCCTTCTTGCAGCAAGGGTTGGAGCGAAGGCTGTCTCCCTCCACCCTCAAAGTACATGCTGCAGCTATTTCAGCATATCACGACCACATAGATGGCAAAACAGTTGGAAAGCAGAACCTGGTCGTCAGGTTTCTTAGGGGGGCAAGACGATTAAATCCTCCTCGACCCCCCTCCATACCCTCTTGGGAACTTTCCCTGGTGCTTTGAGCACTTCAGGAGGCTCCCTTTGACCCCATGCAAACAGTAGAATTAAAGGGGTCATATAATGGTACATGCACTTTTACAAATTGATTGTACTGAAATGTGTGTTGGCAGTGCCTGTACACAACCATCATATAATGATCAAATTCCATCCAGTGTTTTTGTTTTAATCTCCCTTATATGATACAGAATTACACAGGGGGTCTCATAGTATACACAATATTCTCCATCATCCTACACTCTGTCCCGTTCTTGCTCTGCGTATGTACATGGACAGAACTCAAAGCGTCAGGACCTCAGACCAGCTATTTGTCTGTTATGGAGGCCAGCAGAAGGGAAAGGCTGTCTCCATGCAGAGGATGATACACTGGATAGTGGATGCCCTCGCCTTGGCTTACCAGAAAATGTACCACTCAGGTTGCATGCACACTCAACGAGAGGTGTTGTATCCTCCTGGGTGATGGCACGTGGCGCTGGGCGACACCTAACACGTTCGCTAGATATTATAGCCTACTTGTAGAGCCGGTCTCCTCCCGTGTTCTCACCCTAAACGGGTAGAAGCACCGAGAGGTCCGGCTCTGGCGGCTTGCTGCACCCTACTGTGCACCCTTACTGCTCCAGAGTAAAAACCTGTTGAGTCCTCCAAAACCCCTCGGCCCGGACATGGCGGAGCGTCCGGAGCCAGGCCTTTATCCACTGAATCCTTGAGAACCGGATCTGGGCTGGGTTCCATATGTGTGACCCTACAGGGATCCCATATGTGTATATTTTCCACGGCTGCTCCTACAGAAGCCTGTGTCTTTCCCTTGGGCTAAGTCACCCACTATTTCATATGTAGTACAGCCTTCGGGCTAGTCCATATGTATTTCCCACATAACTCCTTGAAGAAAGTGGCTTCCGCATTGTCCTCCTTCCCAAATGAAGGACACGCTTTCCCAGTGTTATCCAATAATCTCACTGTATGGGTTATCAAGGAACAACAGTGACAGGTACACTCTGTGTAAGCCTCCTCCTATCGTCCTTCCAGGCAAGAAGGTGTAGAGGCTTGCACAGGGTGCTGGATGGGGTGCAGCAGCTGTGGCACTTTGGTAGGTATTCCTATTGGTCGGTCACACCATACGTCATAGTGACCAACTGTAACGTCTCTGTTACATATGGTAACCCTCGTTCCCTGAAGGAGGGAACGGAGACGTATGTCGCGTCGCCACATCTGCTGCCGCCCCAGCTTTTTCAGGCTTGGCTCCTCAGCAAAAAACTAGAGTGCAATCACACCAGCTGCTCGTTTAATACCCGCGCTGCGAGGCTGCACAGCTGATGCAAATGATTGCACGCCAATGTGCTTTGGCTTGTTTAGTTTCACTCAAAGTAGATTGGCCTCTCTAGTGAGATTCCTATTGGTCCTTCAGGGAACGAGGGTTACCATATGTAACCAAGACGTTTTTAAAAATGTGGTCGATTCAATATCGATTCTCAAAAGACATAAATCGATTTCCTGTATGTATTTCCGCAAACATTGAACATAATATCTGATTGATGTTATTCTTATTACTCTCAACTAGATGTATGTTCTAGATGTTTCAGCAGCCAGAGGAAAACTAATGTTACAAAGCAAACCATTGTCAATGTTTCTTCGTCTTATTTATAATGTTGTTGGTGAACTTCAGTCAGTTTTTCTTCATCTTATTGTTTGCTCAGATCAACAGGAAGAAGCTGCAGTAAGAGGCGGAGCACAAATGAACCAATCCTGAGCTCTGTGGGCAGAGCCACGGGTGATTGACCGGGATCCTCAGTGATGAATCACTAAAATAGATTTATTTCTGTATAGTTAAAAAAAACATGATGTAACAGTGGAATTAAATTAAAGTTAAAAGCTGGTGAATTGTCACTATGTAAAAAAATATAAATATAAATGCTAAAATTAAGTCTTAAGAATAAAACACCTAAAGTGATGTTCATTGGTACAAGTGCATTTTTTTGAGGAAATATATATATATATTCATTCTTTATTGTCCTCAACAGAGGAAATTTGTTTCCACAGTCTGTACCAGGAGCAACATTCAACACTCATAACATACACATATACACATATTGTACACAAATTAGGCTTTCTGTGAATTCAACGCTCTTATGGCTGAAATTACAGAGCTCCTCCCTAGCCGTGATTTTTTATGGGGTAGCTGTCTATATCTACGACCTGAGGGAAGAAGGGTGAAACATGAGTTAAGTGGGTGGCTCTGATTTTTTATGATGGTGTTTGCTCTGCGAATGATAGCAGCGTCAATGAGAGCTGGCAAATTGGGTATGGGAAGGCCAATTATTTTTGAGGAAGTGTTAGTGATTTTAAGAAGCTTGTTTCTATCAGTGATTGAAAGCATAGTGAAATAGCTTATCATTTAATGAATCGACAGCTCATCGGCTAATCTTCAACATGTTTGCTCTTAAACATCTATTTTTAGAGTAATGCCTGTATGATATTACACTGTAGCCGCATTGGACCAGAGGTTTGGAAAATGGATGGCAAGACGAATTAATTCGACACCACTCTCACAGTGCATTATGGGTATTCTCTAGCCGGTGCATTGTGGGATTGAATGAGTGTACTCGATAACGTCCACTATGGTTTCAGACATCACTACAAATGGCTGTTCCCTCAAATAGTGCCTTAGTTAAGGGTATGGTTGGCGATTTCAGACACAGCCTCAATGAAGTCAAGGCTGTAATGTGAATGGTTATCAAGGCACACGTGATCCCAGTTAGCGTTACACTTTTTCCAGTGGTAGAGCCACAGATCCTGGTATCTGTAATAAGACCATCTCTGGTAATAAAGCAGGCTTTAGGTGATCGTCAGCTCCTGTTGGGTCTGAAGCTGCAGGCCTGAAACTGCTGTCACGTATAGAGTTCTGCAGTCTGACACATCTCGTCTCATATGTGCTCGTTCAATCCCTCAAACTGCCACCAGAGGTCACCATCTCCTGCGACTGACATCCACCTTGATGAGCCTCACCTGTCAATCACTATCATTCATCTTCACAATTATTCATCTTCAACTTACTGAAAAACATCATTATTTTTCTTTAGTTAGTTTTAGTTCAGTAATATTGTTCTCTTGTTGAGGGAGGGACAGTGATATTTCCGTCGCTGGGCGTTCGTTAATAAACAGTGTTAACCACACAAAGTTCTTCACAGTAAAGCTAAAAGTGCTTGGGTTAAAACAGTCAGTCATTTGGTTGCTGTTGATCTGATGAGCTTCAACACGGTAAGACAAACACACTCTTGCTTAAATAAAACTGATGATTATTGCTCATATAACATGCGTGTCTTTACATGAGAAATGTTAAGAATAGGGTGATTTATACTTGTTTAAGTGATGATTATATTAACACAAGTATTCATTATTTCAATGAGTTTACTGTTTCTGCCTTAAATTATTACATTGTTTAAATTAATAATTTTTTAGCTAACTGTGATTTTGTATATGTACATTTCTGAAATACATAACTTAGACAGTTACATCTGATAACAGATCACTCTAAATTGTAATGTGGACTCGGGTATTTTCTGTAAAGCTGCTTTGAAACGATGTGTATTTTGAAAAGCGCTATACAAATTAAAAGTGTATGCAATATTATAGATATATTTTATGCTGATGATTATATTAATGCTGTATTATAGATATATTTTACGCTGATGTCGGTCAGAATGGCTCCTCCTCTTCCTCTGATCTTTCTGCTCATGATTCACAGTGAGTCTCTCTTACATTCACATTAGAAACTCTCTGATGTTTTATTTAAGGCGTCATGAGCGGCTGATCGGCACTTTCTTCTGTCCTGTACTCACATATTTCTCTCTGAAACAGGAAGTTTGTGTTGAACATGTCAAACGCTTGTCCCTTTTAGAAATGCCCAATAGTCTTTTGCTACTTGCTAGTCAGTGTCACATGGTCTAGGGGGAGGGGCTTTCTCGTTGTTCAGAGCATTTGATTGGACAATAATCACTTTAGCAGCAGATCATGAATATTTTTGGCTCATGTTCTCGGAAGTGAATGTGTGTGTTAAATATGTATCATGTCAAAGGAGTTCACTAGCATAAATGAGCTCTGAGCTGATAGATAAGAACTAAACGCCACAAAACTAATATTTTGATGTCATTGGGTATTTAATAAATCAACTTTGATTATTTTCTTCGTCTTATTTTTCGTAAATTTCATTATTTGAGAGTGCATCATGTTGTTTTTGGCTGATTTCTTGGTTCTCTCTTCACTCCTCTGTCTCTGTACATTTACTTCTGCTTTTCTGCAACACCCTCCATCAAAGCTCATCAAAAAATGGTAAAATGTTAACATGGTACAATGACTGGTAGGCTGCTTTTTTATTATTGCTTAAAGGAGTGGTTGATTGTGATTTCACCTTTCTCACTTTACTGTGTAATGTTGCTGTTTGAGCATAAACATCTACAAAGTTACAACGCTCAAAGTTCAAAGCAAAGGAAGATATTTGCTTTAAAGAAATCGTTTTGTAAGGACTACAACAAACGGCTGGTAGGGACTACACGACATTCCTCTCCTAAAATGTACATAAACCCCGACCCCTGGAACACAGTCTATGTTGAGAAGAGGAAGAGTTGTTGTAGTCGAGCACATTTGTGAGTCTCAAGCTGTCGCATCCGTCTTTTCACATGCAATACAGTACGCAGAGGTGTCAAAAGTATTCACATTCATTTCTCAGGTAGAAGAATAGAAAGGTCCGTTGTGGCAACGCTGCCGAATATCAAGAAGTTAAAGCCGGAGCAAGAACAATCTTTGCTTAGTTTTGTTGGTGGGAAAAGACATTATGTCACAACCAAACGTTGGCTATTGGTTATGGCAGATCCAATAGTTTTAGACTTGAATAGAGTACCCGCCTACAAGGACGTTAACGCTTGTCAATGGAGAGCGGCCAGACTCTATGTACAAATGAAATGTACGAGAGTCTGGTGGGACCTTCAACTCCTCATCAGAAACATAAATTCAGCATTTGCATTTAAAGGGACACACACTAAACAACATGTTTTTACTGACCCTCAAACAGGGACAATTTTAAAATGCTGTAAAAAATGATATATGGGGTATTTTGAGCTAAAATTATTATACCATTATACCAACCCTTTAACACAAGTTTCATGATTTCAATTCAATTCTTGTGATTTGATTCCGGTCTTGATTCAATATCGAATAATTTGGATAAATATTAGGTACACTGTAAAAATAAATCCTAATTTTACAGAAAATAACAGATTTTTTGATGATCATTTTCTTTAATTTTAAGTTGTACTCAAAACACTATAAAATTACAAATAATATCTGTAAAATAAAAATGCAGCTGTTATTTTAGGTATTGTGACATTAATGACAAATTCCAGTAATTCACATTTTTTATACAGAAAATTGATTGTATTTTTGATACAGTATTTTTGTTTTGTTTTCTTAAATTACATAAAAATGTATGTAAAATTACAAATATAATCTGTAATGAATCAGTAACAAAACAGTTAAATTATAAAATGGTTAAATGACTGGCAGCCCCCCAAAAAACTATAATATTAAAGTAAAACATCCTAAATTAAATAAACTGAAAAACACTGTTATTTTACAGGTATTTCCTGCATTATTATGATCAAATACCCTCATTGTAAAAATAATTGTACAATTAGGGTGTTTGATCGTAATAATTCAGATAATAGCTGTAAAATAACAGTGTTTTTCTGTAAAACATTTAAGGAAAATATCTGTACATTTTTTTTTTTTGCACTTAATTTAAGATTCGGATATTTAACTTTATTTTTACGTTTTTTGTTCATTTTTATTCATTTACGGTTCATTTTTCTCAAGAAAAGATTTATCTCACCTTATGCTGTAAACATATAGAGTTCTGTCATCTATTATTAAATAGGTATTTAAGGTATTTAAGGTTTGCTTTAGTTGGGCTCATGACCCTTGAGGTTATAACATTAGTTTTTCTCTGGCTGCTTTAACTGTGTGTCTCTGATACATGTTCTGTTGGGATGTAAAGTGTTTCTGTATGGTGTGTTTTGTGTGTCACCATTGTGTTGAAGTGTAGAGCCTGTGTTTCAGTCCAGGATGAGCAGAGAAACACTGATGAAATGCTGTGTGTTGCTTTATTTAACAGACAGAAACTGTGTAGTTGCTGATACAGTGACGTATAGTCACAGTAAATCATGCATGTAGTTCACTGCATGTTTTTTAGTAAAAAATTCAGGAAATATATGTGAAATAACTGTTTCTGTTAAAAAGCTTAATGAAGATTTCTGTAATAGTCTTTTGCACTTATTTAAATTAGGATATTTTACGTTCATTTTATGTTTTTTGTATGGCAGTCATTGCTGACAGTCATTGACTGTTTTTTATGGGATGTTTTTACAATTAGGGTGTTTGATCGTAATAATTCAGATAATAGCTGTAAAATAACAGTGTTTTTCTGTAAAACATTTAAGGAAAATATCTGTACATTTTTTTTTTTTTGCACTTAATTTAAGATTAGGATATTTAACTTTATTTTTACGGATGTTGTTCATTTTTATTCATTTACGGTTCATTTTTCTCAAGAAAAGATTTATCTCACCCTATGCTGTAAACATATAGAGTTCTGTCATCTATTATTAAATAGATATTTTAAGGTAAAAAATAACAACTCAAATTAAATATAATGCTGTTTTTATTATAATAACAACATCATAACATTTTAATGATATAGGTAAAAATATAATAAATATGTGGTGTGGAATAAACATATGGCAGGACTTCTACTTTCTGACTCCTGGACTATACACCTCTGGTCAGTGTCAGTGTCCTCTTTGCTTCACGATTTTTCTCTGCGTGAGAAATGTGTGTGTGGTGTGAGAGTGTGTGAGTCTCAGGCTGAATGTGTGACAGATCGCAGCCCTGTGGAAGTGAATGTGTATGTTAAATATGTATTTTGTCATATTCCATGACTTACAGTTTTTCTGAATTGCTAAAACACTAAACCCACTTCTCTGAACCAAATTCTCAATAGCCTCAATAACCAATCTGTCGAATAAATCACTCTTTCTGTAAAACAATAAACAAGTTCAGGTAAAACACTGTTTGCAAATCTCATGCACTCTTTTTCAAAACTCTAAACACATTCTCACTCATTAAAACACATTTTGCACTGTGATGCACTTATGTTTCAAAACGCTAAACACTGGCAGAAAAAAGTCTGTGTCTGTGTTCTCCATGTTTGTGTCTCGCAAATGATAGTGTTTATAATATTGACTGATGTGTGTATGATCTGAAAGCATTGTTTGATTTTGCCAGAAGAGTCAGAGATTCTCTGAATGAGTTTTGAACATTTGGTTTTGTGTTTAAGGTTTTGAGAAAGTGAGTGATGGTTTCAAGAAATGTGTTTTAGCAATTCAGAAAAAAAACTGTATTTGAGCATTGCTTCTTGTTTTTGGCTGATTTCTTGGTTTTCTCTTCACTCCTCTGTCTTAAAGTAACATTGAGATAATGTATTTACATTTATCAGTCTATAGATGCTGAGAAGTTGTGCTTACTCCTGTAATGAGTCAATGTTTTCAAATAGTAATACAGTATTGTCATGTTTTCATGGCCCAATATATCTGATAAAACTACATTTACAGTTTGAATAATTCTGTGTTTCAGGAGTTTGTAGCCAGTCGGGTGATTGGAGTGTGAGTTACAGTCCTTCACACATCTGTGCACTAAATGACTCAACAGTGATAATGAGATGCACTTATAAATACCCTACTGGATATCAGATCAAGAAAGCGTTCTGGACCAAAACAAAAGATAAAAAGGAACATGAAGAGCATCCAGATCTGTCTAATGACACTGAATACAGTCAGAGGCTTCAGTATCTGGGAGATAAACAGCAGAACTGCACCATCAGACTGAGTCATGTGACACTGAAGGATTCACACATGTACTATTTCAGATTCATCACTGATAAACCTAATGGAAAATGGACTGGTGATCCAGGAGTGACTCTTACTGTCACAGGTGACTTTGATGAGGTTTATCTCTTCTTCTGTGCATTATGTTGAATAATAATCAGTGTATGACAGCAGCACTAGATATAATGTGTGTGTTGTGTTCAGATCTTCAGGTGGAGTCTCCTGAGAGAGTGACAGAGGGAGATTCAGTCAGTCTGACATGTAAAAGCAGCTGCGCTCTGACTGACAGAGCAACATTCATCTGGTACAGAAACTCACAGCCATTAACTGAGAGAAGAGACAGAAACAATGAACTCCTGCTGCAGTCAGTCAGAAGAGAGGATTCAGGCAGATATAGCTGTGCTGTAGACGGACACACTCACATCTCTCCTGCTGTTCAGATCAATGTCACGTGTGAGTACAGATTCACTTTTTCTCTTTAACCCTCATGCACTGTTCGATTTCTGGTTACAGCCTGTGTGGTCCGGGTCAAATTAAACCTAATTGTATTCAATTCCACAAAAACCACACTATGAAAAAAAAACGTACAATCAGGTACAAATAATTAACTTTTAATATCAATACTTTCCACACATTACAAAGAATAAATATCTGAATTTATGATTTATAAAAATGTTTTAACCACTATTTTTAAGACTGCCCCTCCACCGACACCTGTGGGACACTTGCCATAATACATTTATAACAATAATATCATAGTCTAAACCTAAAGTAATCTTGACTAACTATATAGCATTTGAAAGCGTTCAGACTGTAGTTAGGAGGATCACTTAATCATTTATGGAAATCGAAGAATATATTATATATGGTCACCAGAGGAGTCTGGATGCCATCTAGTGGAAAAGTTTGGTACTACACTCAAAAAATTGTACCTAAATTCTTCTTTTTTTTTTATCAACCAGTTTTTCAGATATTTAGCTTTCATTTCAAGTTTCAAGTTTTTGTTGAAAATGTTTTGTAAAATATATATTTTATATAAAAATTTGATATAAAATTTTATATATAGGCTAAATATATATTTTACATTTTCATAAACTTAAACGTCTATGACATTTTTATAAACTTTTAAAAATATATAAGTCTACAATAATCTGTGAAGTGTTCCCTTTAAGAAGATACCAAACTTAAGTCTGTGCTCTGAAGTATTTAAGATTTTTAACAAGATTTTTAAAGGGCACCTATTATGCAAAATTCACTTTTTCATGGTGTTTGAACATAAATGTGTCGGCAGTGTGTGTACACAACCACCCTATAATGATAAAAATCCACCCATTCCTCTTTTTTAATCCCCATAAATCATAAGCAGTGTCTCAGAACAAGCTGTATGCACTGCCTTCTCACACACACCCTGCCAAACTGTGGAGCCAGGGAAGTGTTTCACACTCAGACTCCGGGTCGGGTCGGGTCCCTGTCCTCCACCTCGCCGCCGGGTTTATGGCTGGGCAGAACACAATATAAGTAGACGAGACAGGACAAGACAAGACAAGGCACTAATTCGGATGAGGCAGACAGAGCAGACTGAGACTGCAGAACATACAGGAACGAGCCTTACAAAGTAACAATAATCTGGCAATGAAACAGAGAGAATGGTGACAAGAAGTAGCAGACAAAATCAGGTTAAGAGAAAACAGGTGTGGTGACAAATGAGGGAGGTGTGGGTGCGAGCCTGTGTGTGTGTGGAAGTGTGTGAGAGAGAGAGAGAGAGAGAGAGAGAGAGAGAGAGAGAGAGAGAGAGAGAGATTTTTTTACTTTTTAACATCTCTTTAATTTCACTCTATACCAACAAATACATTATACCTTTAACACATTACGTCATAAATACATACTCCTATTAAAATATCTTTAAAAATAAATAAAAAATCAGCTTATTTTACAACAATACATTATATCCTCCATTTCCATTGGGTTGACACAAAATGTTTCCAACACCCCATAAATAGAAAAAAGATTCAGTATCATTCACCAATTCATAATACTTATACTCCATAACCAGCCTACTTTTTACCAGAGCTCTGAACATATTCAAAGGATCAGTATCACTATTAAACTGCATTTTTCTCTTTCTTGTCAGCCACATTGCCATTTTTGCCTTACCAAATAATACATTCATCAAAACAATTTTGTTTTTATTTGAGGCGCTATATTTTGGTCCAAAAATAAAAAAAAAACTATTTGTAAATATAAAACCAAAATTATGGCTCAAAACTTTTAACACCCCAAGAATTCCTAATAGCCTTGAACATCCAATAAATATACGAGAAACTGTTTCTGGTAGACCACAAAACAGACACTCTTCTCCTTGCAAAGCATTTAGATGAACTTTATAACGGTTTGTTGCTAAAATCCAATGAGAAATCCTCCATTGTAAATCTCCACTTCTTTTCTCAATTGGTTTCTTATACAATGTCCTCCAACACCCTTTTGGAGAGGCCCCTGATTCAACAACATTAGTCCATTTGGTCTCTGGGAGATCTTTCAATGCTCTTAAATTTTAAAATTTTACACAAACAAGATAAAATGTCTTCTTCGATATATTGTCAAAGAGATCAATTTCAGGTGTAGAAAAAGAAAGTAATCTTCCATCCACCTCCTGCCAATCTCCTACATTGACACCCACCCTGATGCTGGGGAATACAGTCTCAACCATTTCTGCTTGTAATGGTATTACAGTAAAATACTCCTGCACCTCAGAGAATATTTTTTCAACCGTCCGAACCGAATGAATTCCAATCTTCATGGCCAGATTTTCTGCAGAAATCCATTTGTCCCTTGACCGAAGATGACAAACTTACTCCAGCTTTAACCAATCTTGCGCAGACCCCTTTGGATTTTAACATCTCACTAGAAAAAATTGGATTAAAAATCAAAGGTTCTTCAAGAACCCACTCATGGGTTACCTCAGACAGCTCTCTTTTAACAGTAAATATTTGCCACACATTTAAGACTGATGCATAAAAAGAAGGGAGTCCATTAAAATCTACTTCCTTCAAATTCATTAAAAATAGGTGTCTATCCATGTTCATCCGTCCCACTCTTTTTAATAAAGCACATGATTATATAGGATTCTTTGTACAATCTGCAGTCTGAACGCAGCTACCTCATCACATCCAGTGTCCATTTCTTCTTTTCTATACAAATTTGAATAAAAGTCCACCGCAATCCTTCTCATTTCTCTTGCATCAAAAGTCTTTCGTCCATCAGTTTGTGTCAAACAATACATTTCATTTTTTTTGTTTTGACACTTTTTCCAAATTAAAAAAATATGCAGTGGGAGCATCTATCTCATGTACAGACATAAAGCGTGATCTTATCAGGGCTCCTTTCGCCCGCACTTGCAACAAATCTTCTAGATCACATTTCTTTTCACCCAACAGGCCAACTGAAGATGAGTTAGATTCCTGAATCATATTTCCCACCATTTCCTATTTCCCACCATTGTATCAAATTGTCAAAATCATTTTTCTTAGAACCCCATTCATTCCAAAACATTACAAATTCCTCAATGAACTCTTTTTCTTTGAACAATGCAACATTAAATTTCCAATATGGACTTTTACATTTAGCTTGTGTCAAAACAACATTAACTGTAATACAATTGTGATCTGATAGACAACAGGGAAAAATATTACACCCCATTATTCTATTATTTTCAGCACACTTGACATAAAACCTGTCCAGTCTTGCTACTCTTATCATTCCCTGCGAAACTTTTGTCCATGTATTGCTTCATCTCTTTATTCCGGTCTCTCCATACATCTACCAAATCATTCTGAACGCCCGTTACACACATACTCCGTTTGCAGTGCGTATGCGGTGCGTATTTTTTTCCGTACCCATGTTAACAGGTTAGAGCTTTCACACTGCACGCGGTCCGTCGATCCGTTCCAGGTGCGGTGCGTATACAGCAGTGCAGCGATCGTTTCCGCACCGAGTCTATTTTTGCTGTGCTGCAAACGCTGAATTAAAGGGACAACGCACGGTTCGTGGTCAAAAAATGAACACAGATTGACCTGAAAATGTAGTAATTTCACCATAAATGCATTTAATTCAATAAAATGTAGTAATCTCACCATAAATGTATTTAATTAAATACTACTTTTCATCTTTTTACTTTAAGACCGAGGTTTTAAGCAAGGAAAACTACAATTTACCTCAACAAGGACATAATGAACGACACTCGTCTCATTCGTGGAGATGGAGAAACAAGTTCTTTGTGACATGCAAGATTTATTGTATTAAAATTTAAATGCAAAAGAAAAGGCATGAGAGTCGGCCCTTTATCTGACCCTTTATTTGGAGCATAAATACTTATAAAAAGGAATATTTGATTTTCAATTTTAGCTTTCACCATCAAAATACGTCCTCTCTCTATTTCTATTTCTGATAAAATATCAACATTAAGATGAGTTGAAAATAAAATCGCTACACCTGCACTTACATTGGTGCTATGGCTTAAACAAAGCTTTCCTTTCCACCACAAGTTTAACTCAGATTCATTATTTATATCACTACACTGTAAAAAAAGATTAGTTGACTTAACTTAACTAAGTCAAGTCATCTTTTTGCTTTGACTGAGTTAATTTGAGTCAACTTATAGTGTCAAGTTTATTACACTTCAAAACACGAATTGATGCAACATGCAGTCTGTTGACTCAACTTCCTGTATCAAGTAATGTGGACTGGAAAACATTACTTAAGAGAACTAAAAAACAGATGTTGGTTGAACTTATGTTGGTTAATGGACTGCATTTATATAGTGCTTTAAACAAACCCATGGCCACCAAAGCGTTTACACATTGCCTCGCATTCACTGATGGCGGTGTCAGCCATGCAAGGAGCCATCCAGCTCGTCAGGAGCAGCTGGGGTTAGGTGTCTTGCTCATGGACACCTCAACACTTGGTCAGGTGGAACCGGGGATTGAACAACCAACCTTCCGGTTTGTAAACAACTAATCAACTAATCTTTTTTTACAGTGTATGAGTTTCTTGTAAAAATATTACTTCTGAATCTTTAAGCCTAAGAAACTCAAAGTAAAACTCTTTTTCCTCCATCCCTCAACCCATTTACATTTAATGATCCTAATCTAAGAATCTGCATTGTAGGGGAGAGGGAAAAAAACAAATGACAAAAAATCAAAGCAGAAATTAGGATAGATCCCACACCCATGTGATTTATTTTTTCCATTTTGACAGTTTTACGTTGTCTTTGAGTTATAGGAACATTTGCTAGAAACTTTTTCAACCGAAAACGTTTCTGTTTGGAAATGACTTCATAGCCCACCGTCCTTTGCGCTAACGCCACTGATTTTATAAACTTATTAACACCAGGGAAAAATTTCGCAATATCAACCTTTTTCCCTTTAGTTAAATCCAGAAACTCATTTAATTCTTCGACAGAATAAACCTCCAAAGACTGACTATCAATCTCCAAAAACTCCGAACAATTGTCACAATCCTCCAGTTCTTCCTCACTGTTTTCACTCTCCATAAGCACATTATTCTGTAACCCGCTAACACTCGACACCTTATCACCATAAACACACTCCTTATCCTTAACAGCAACAACCTCATCCTCCAAAACAATCGGGCCTACAGCATTTTCACCAGCTCGCATAGATGAAATAAACTCACTCACCTCTGACTTTGAACTTGGATCTAAAGCACTCTTCTTGGGTGGAGAGGTGGAATAATAACCCTAGGTTCACCTGCCGAACCCTTAGCCTCCGAATCCTTTTCATTTACCCCGGTTTTCTTTTTTTTTCTTTTTTTTTTCTGGAATTATTACCTCCTTTACAATCATGGGCCGTTTTTCTTTGTCTTGACTTTCGTTTTTTTCACTCTGAACCGTTTGCTCCTCATTTCCTTCGTTCGTTTCATTTTCTGATTGCTTCTTGTGCGGGCACGTGAATTTCTTATGTGCTAAATCACCGCATTCAAAACAACGCAAACTATCCGTCGTTGCAAAAATCATATATGAACTGTCTCCTTGTTGAATGCGAAACGAGATATCAAATTCCTTAGATTGTTCATTTAAAAACACAAATTCTTGTCTTTGAAAGGACATCGCATGTTTTAATGCTGTGTTTTTACACCCGAGCGCATTTGAAATGGTAACCCGAGTGGCGGGTGCGCGCAACGGCATTAGGCCTGGGACACACTGGCTGCGTGGCGTAAGCGTGGCGTTTCTGTTGCGTGTCAGCTGCGTGGCGGCTGCGTCGCATCAGAAACGTGTCTGACGCGGCGCTGCTGACACGCATCACCCTTGTTCGACATATGGGAGAGAGTTGTGCAAGCCCTATACTTCGTGTTAAGCATAAATATAAAGCCTACTGATAAAGACGCTGTCAGCACAGCAGTATTGACAGCAAAATAGACTACAGAATATGTCGTTCTGTATTGACAGGTGCAATATTTGAAAATGGATAATTAGGCCTATTTATTTATTTATTTTTAAATTAGGCCTATATTTATATCTAAATTTGTCAAAAATGTAATTTATTAATATGTATTCGTGTACAAAACAACATATAAACATCTTTTCCTATTCTATTTTGCCTGGAAACGCTTCCAACACGCTTGCGTGTCGCGTGAAAAATAGGCGTCGGTTCTATTTCTAGCATGCACGCGCAGTGTGCAAGCTCTAACCTGTTAACATGGGAGCCGAAATAAAAACGGACACGCCACGCAGCTGAGACGCTTACGCCACGCAGCCAGTGTGTCCCAGGCATTAATTGCACCAGCGTGTCGGCAACAACAATTTCTTTTTCAACAAGGCTATTAACGAATTTTTCGTCTTTCAGAAATACCACCACCGCCTTGTTCATTCTGGAGGCCGATGCTATATTTTCGTGCCCTACAATCTCGCCCTTTGCTAATAGTAGCTACGTCTTCTACGGTAAATGCTTGATCCGAGAACACTTTACACCCATTCTTGATAGATAACCCCGGCGTTCCCCGGCGGAGAGAGACGCCATGGTCTTAATCAAAATAACTAATCACCCGAGTTTTTTTTTTTTTTTTTTAACTAGCCTATATAATACACCAAATCTGTGATGAAAATAAACAAAACTTAAATAAAACAGAAAAAAAATTTAAACTTGAAACCAAATTCAGACGTGCCGCTCTCACACCCCACGCCACACTTCCGCTCCCAGCATGCAACCCACACCGAGAGAGAGAGAGAGAGAGAGAGAGAGAGAGAGAGAGAGAGAGAGAGAGAGAGAGAGAGAGAGAGAGAGAGAGAGAGAGAGAGAGAGAGAGAGAGAGAGACTTACTCATCCACAAAAATTACACAATTATACATCTGCATAAAATAAAAAAACGTATAATATTCACATAACAACGACAGAAAAAATACCATTAAACTAAAACACAGAGATCATTCCAATGTTGGTGTGACGATTAGGTTGTCTTCAAATAATGTACAAAGATTCTCATTATAACACCACAGATCCATAAAAAACTCACAATTAATCATAGCTTTAAAGAATTTGTAATCAACCAAAATTCTGGCCTTCACAAATTCTTTAAACATTAATACTGCTCCTTGTCCTGTTTTACTTTCAATCTTGTTCTGTCTGCTAATATAAATGGCCAGTTTAGCTTGACCCACCAAAAAAATTAAAAGCTGACTTTTCTTTCTAACTGAAAAGTAATATTTTGGTCCAAAAATAAAACTCTTCAATGAGAACACTTCTCCAAATTTAAAACACAACCCCGTAAGTACACTAAATAAATCGACCAATCTGTCAAATTCCATAAAACAATGAAAGACAGTTTCTCTCATATCACAAAAAGGACACTCACTCTGCACATTATGATTAATGACAGAAACAAAGGCATTAACAGCAACTGTGCCATGTAAAACCTTCCACTGAATATCTCCTGCTTTTTTTGTTAATGGTGGTTTGTATAACACTCTCCAGTTTGGTTTCCAATCTTCTTCCACTCCCAATTTATCTTTCCATACATTGTCCACTCTTCCATTTAACACCTTTTTATTTAAAACCTTGACAAAACATGAAAAAAATCATTAAAATTAAAATCATGTAGTCCATTCAACATTAATAAAGGTCCAGAAAATCCTTGAATATCAGGTGTGATATACATATCAGAGTATGAGTCCATGGCTATAGGAACACTTCGTCCACTCCAATAGTCTCTAAGAAATACTCTTTCCTCAGCAGTCAATCTCTGCTTAATCAGATCCACAAACATATTGACTTTTCGAAGAGACACCATACCCACATGTGAGGCCAACTCTTTAACATTGTTAAAATCAACTCCACTAATATCAACAAGTTGTCTTAACTCTATCATTTTTTTAGCCCTCAACATGTAACTTATTCCAGGTATGGACTAACAAGACACATCAAAACGAGCTCCGCCTATTAAAGGCTCTTCTAGTAACCAAAAGAGCGAATCATTTGATTTCAACCTCTGCTTTGTAAAAAAACTCCAGACTTTAAAAAGTCCTTTATAAAAAGGAGGTAGTCCATTTATTGGCACTTTGTTACAGTCCATTAAAAACAACGCAGAATCCAGTCCTAGTCCTCCAGCCTGCTTTAAAATTGTGCTGGTTACATCTCTCCAGTCAAGGTCTTTTGGTCCAGTTAAATATATTTGGATATATTGAAGACGAAACGTTGCACCTCTACTTGCCAGGTGAACTAGTCCTTGTCCTCCTTCTTCCTTTTGGAGGAATAGCTCACTTTGTGGAACCCAGTGCAGTTTGTCCCAAAAGAAGTTCACCAGAATTGACTGCAATTTTCCAGAAAAACCAGCAGGGGGGTCAACACACGCCAGACGATGCCACAAAGCAGAAGCTACTAAACTGTTTATTATTAAAGTTCTTCCTCTGTAAGACAATTTTGGAAGGAGCCACTTTTCAAGTCGACCTTGCACTTTCTCCAAAACACCTTCCCAGTTTTTCTGAAGCATTTCATTGTTACCTAAATAAACTCCAAGGTATTTAAAACCTTTTTTATTCCATGATAACCCAGCAGGTAATGTGGGTAGACCTTTTTCCCAATCTCCAAACGCAGTTGCCTCACTTTTGGTCCAATTTACTTTAGCAGATGATATCAAACTAAAATCTTTAATAATTGACGGTAAAACTTCTAAATCTTTTTGACCCTTTATTAACACAACAATATCATCTGCATAAGCACATAATTTAACGGACCTTAAATTATTAACGGATCGATTTATTTTTTGTTTTAACAATTGAAAAATAATTGCCCTTTTATGAACATCCCTCCATTTAAATTCAAAGTACCTACTTTAATTCTGCTCATAATAGTAGGAAAAAGTATCTGTACAGAACAACAAACACAGAAAAGAAAAACAAGGAGGAAAAATAATTCAAGCCATCTCAAATTCTTCATTAAGCATATTTAATTTGATTTTATGCAGTATTTTCTTTAATCTGAAAATGTCTTGATCTGTAAATCCACCCTCCCCTGTATCTTTCATCAATATTTTCGCTGAGTCTAAGAACCTGTCTGGGGAAAAACTTTCTACTTTCACCCCTTTCATTCCTTTAGTGTTGTGTAGGAATGTCTTTATCTTCTCCAGAGTATACGCAGTTCTTCCAGATCTCCTCACAGCAACAGAAGAGTCTGAAGACTCACTCTCACTTCCAGGAGCAGATTCATCAAGACAACTAGTGTCTGAGTCGACCTCAACCTCCTTAACATTTAGACCATTGTGATCCACTATTTTCTTTGCTTTTTTCCCTTTTCCTCTTTTATTTATCTTTCTTTTGATTGCGGGAGGTTTAAAGACAGATTCATCCTCCGCCACATCCAAATCATCACCACCCGCCTCAGCCACAACTGCAGCAACATCGTTTTCCTGCACTGTACGGCCGCATTTACCACAGTATTTACATCGTCATTTACCACAGTATTTACATCGTCATTTACCACAGTATTTACATCATCATTTACCATAGTGTTCACATCCATCATCACTCTCCGCAGCGGGTTGGGATTGCGTCATCCCTTCATTAGCGATATTATCCTGAGCTCCACTCTGTATTTCTTTATCTGGACAAGCCCTAATAGTATGACCTTCCCTCCCACAACCAAAACATTTCATCATACTTGAGGTCGCATAAATCACATAATCAAAGTTCTCGACTTTGAATTTCATCACAAGATTCAGTTCTTCATTTTCATTATTTAAAATCATGTACACATGTCGTCTAAAAGATACCACATGCTGCAAACTAGGAGAGTTACACCGCATTGGGACTTTTTTAATCTTTGACATGATTTTACCATGCCTTGACAACTCTCTATCCAAAGTTTCATCTTTAATGAACGGCGGCACATTTGAAAGTGTTATTCTCTTTGCCGGTTGCACAAGAGGCATCACCGGGGTAAATGTATCATTGATCACAATGCCATTTGCTACCACTGAATTCACCTTATCAATGCTGTCTAAAAACAACACAACAGCGCTATTCATTCGAGATGCAGATATTATACTCTCACATCCCACCACACCAGCCACCGATAAACTACACTGCTCCACTGAGCATTGTGTCTCAGCAAGTACTTTATTCCCATGCCGTCTACTCAGCTTTTCAAAAGCTGACGACGCCGGTACCGCCATGCCGCCATAACTGCATCCTCTATTTCGATTCTCTGTGCCAGTTCATGTTCTATGGAGATTGTTGCCAGTCCATTAAGTCTGTTCCCTGTTCACAAAACGTTCCCCATTCAAAGCAATCGGGACGTCACATATGAAACAGCCAGCCACCGCTGTCAGCGAGCCGCCGTATTCCAGCACCGAGGGCGCGCGCGCCGCGCCCATACCTCCGGTTCAGTTTCCCGAGCCCACGAAGTGCGGCAATCGGAACCCGGAGGCCATTCTGCCCCTAGCTGTACATGTAAAAGCATGGGAAGCGATTCCAGGAATATCAGAATGCAAAGGGGCCATACAGGCTTTTACAGCCGGTTCTATGGCCCCTTTGCACAACAGTTTCGCTATTTCAGCGCGGCTTGAAGTACTTCAAAACATTTTCGGTGTAACTGCCACGGTTCAGCTCGTCTGCGACAATCTTTGCGGCGTCCATCTTCATTGAATTTTGATATCAGATAGAGCCGGCCAGAGCGCAGCATAATAAGTAGCCACGCTGTTCACTTGGAGGGCGGGGACAAAAGCCGGCTTATCCAGTATGGAAATACACACAGACAATGACACGCTACGCCCCTACTGCATGCTAGAATCTCCGAAAACAAGCCGATTTCAACCTCAAAATGTAAGCTTTTAAATATACCAATACTGCTATCTCAAACATGGAGAGGCTTCTTCGTGATTTCAACAGATTCTGCAAAAAAGCACCAATTTTGAAAAAAAAACGCTTCTTTCTCATTTTGCTCGAAAGTTGTGCTGCCGACTTGTGTCCCTAGTTTCCGTGATCGGTCACAAATGCAAAACATGAGTATAGAGTTTATTTTGTCCTTTTCAGACTCACCCAGGAACGTCTCAGTGTCCATCAGTCCATCTGGTGTAATAGTAACTCTCACATCCCACCACACCAGCCACCGCTAAACTACACTGCTCCACTGAGCATTGTGTCTCAGCAAGTACTTTAATCCCATGCCGTCTACTCAGCTTTTCAAAAGCTGACGACGGCGGTACCGCCATGCCGACCAGCAAAAGCAGGCGGCCACGTACCACTACTACTGTTCTCAACTTTCCTTTATACTACAAACCAAAAAAAAACTAAAAAAATAAAAACTGATAGAAAAGTTAGAGAAAACTCACACACTCCGTTGGAAACGCACTCACTCAGACGCCGAGAGAGAGAGAGAGAGAGAGAGAGAGAGAGAGAGATCAACTCTGGTTGATGACATTGTGAGAATCTTCCTCAAACTTGATCCAGAGGTTGGTAAAACATTTGTCTGTTTTTCAAATGTGTCAAACCTCTCAAATTCTAGTCTTAATAGTTTTTCCTTTTGTTAACTTTTTTTGCTTAAACTTGTTCTTTAACTTTCACTGTTGACCATTAAACAGTGAAAGATTAAACTGGGATGTTTGTTGAAATTGTCCAATAATAACCAACTGAAGCCCTTCCTAGAACATTTTCCACCAGCCGCCACTGATAAATACTTTTACCTGACATCTGTAGATCCTCCAGTGAAACCTGTGATCTCCATCAGTCCATCTGGTGTAATAATGGAGGGAGATTCAGTGACTCTGAACTGCATCAGTGACTCAAACCCTCCTGCAGAAATCAGCTGGTTTAAAGGAGGAACGATTGTAGGATCTGGAAGAATCTACAACATCTCAAAGATCAGCTCTGATGACAGTGGAGAATACAAGTGCAAGTCCAACAATACACATGGAGAGAAATACTCTGATGCTGTGACTTTAAACGTCATGTGTGAGTTTTATGAATCAGATTTTCATTTGTCATACCTTCTACTTGACACAGATCCTCCAATAAATCCTGTGATTGCATCAGTCCATCAGGTGAAATAATGGAGGGTGATTCTTAAGTCTGTTTTTCTGTTTTAGATCCTCCGAGGAACGTCTCAGTGTCCATCAGTCCATCTGGTGAAATAGCGGAGGGAGATTCAGTGACTCTGAAGTGCTTCAGTGACTCAAACCCTCCTGCTCTGAACTTCAGCTGGTTTAAGAAGAATGAAACCTCAGCTGTTGGATCTGGACAGAGTTTCAGTGCACTACAGAGTGGACGCTTCTACTGTCAGGCTCACAATCAACATGGATCTCAGAGATCAGACGCTGTAACTGTCACAGGTGAAGCTTTTATTAACACACTCCTGTATCTTCACATCATTCATCAGTTTGGAGAGTTAATCATGATGATCTTCCTCTTTCAGTTCATCATGTTGCTGGTAGGAATGTGATTGTGATCACAGCGTTATCTGGAGGATTATTCATCATCATCATCATCATCCTGTTTATAATGTGAGCTCAATACAAAAACTGCAGTGATTGTATAAATTCACTTCTGGTTTGATGTAGGAAATGGCTAATTTGAGTTTTTAATGATTAGTAATCTTTAAAATAAATGCATATGCCGCCAATGTTATAATTTGATTAAAACAGAAAGAAACGAAGGAGTGGTAAAGCTGAAGATCACAGAGTGAAACAGGTAAATCATCTAAACATGACTTCACAAAAGCAGAGAATGAATTGATCAGCCGTTCTCTCTTTCAGACTGTAAATGTACAAAGTGACAGGATTCAAACCTTCCCAATCCAGCAGTAAACAGTTTGTATTATACAGAGGAGGAAAGAGTAGGCTGCTAAAATATTCTAAAAATCTACTCAAGTAAAAGTAAAAAGTAGCTCATTTAAAATTTCCTCAGAGCAAAAGTTACTGAGTTTCTTTTTTAACCGCGGGGGAGGGGAGGGGGACTCTCTTGGGTCGTAGATTTTCACAGTATAACCATCTCAGAAAATATAACGGTTTACAGTATTAATCAATTATTAAATAAATAAATTATTAAATTATGGTTGTTATTATTATTATTATTATCATCAGATAAAATTACTTTTTTATTATTTTATTTTTTAGAATGATTGAATGACATTAGAATGACTTGAAACCATTTGGTTTGTTTTGTTTATAACATTTTCATTAAAACTTGTCTAATCACCTAAATTCAGTAATTGATAATGAATTAGATTAACAACTTTTTTTTTACATTAAACACTTATAACAATTTTACGAATAATAAATAGAGTCCTATGAAATGTATTTTTGCAAAAAATTCTCCAAAACAGATTTACTAAATTAAATCATGGGCAAACAATATTCCTTAAATAATATTCAAATACATGTTCTTATTATTCTGAGAAGTGTGTTCTATTGTAGGCCTACAATAGTCATATATTTCTTTCATAATTTCTCCTAGTTAAACCAAACTTTTATTTTGACGGGTTGTAGTGAAGACCTGTTTCAAAGTGTATTTGACAATGGTTTTTCGCAAATAAAATGATGAAAATGCTCATTAGGCGTTCTGTTAAAGCATCTCTGGAAATGTTCATGTACTCATGTCCTCGTATTGTTTGTGAGACGCTGAAAACACCATGAGTTTGAGTATGTAGTAAACGAAGCGGCTCAGCTCATTCCCACAGAGACATGCAGATCAAGCAGATTATATATTTATATAGCAATCTTTTCGCGCTTTAATATTCACAGACCATGTCGCGATTTGATTTATTCCACAGCTCTACTTTCGATTTATTTATCCATCCATCAGTTTGCGTCTTTTACGTGTCATCTGCGTTATACTGTAAATTCAATTTGCAATACTGGATTCCGGGATTCCCTCTGCATCTAAATATAAACGGTAGCCTACCTTTATCCGCAGGGATGGATGGTGTTCTGTGTGTTTCCTCCTTTTGCAGCCACTTTGCATCCACATTTTTTGCAAATTGTAAATCTATCCTTGAAGACAACCACGCGTTTTACTACATCCAAATATTTCCCATACTGGCAATGGTTCGCTTTCGACTGCGTTGCATCACTTTTTTTCTTTTGCACATTTCTTTTCCTGCCCATGCAGTAGTTTCGAGCGCGATTTTTTCCCCCCCTTGTATTATTATTATTATTATTTATTTTTTTACTTAGTAATGGATATGATCAAAACGTACTTAAGTAAAAGTAAAATTACAGATAGAAGTACACAAAAAAACTACTCAATTAGGCTACATAACGCGAGTAAATGTAATTCGTTACTTTCCACCTCTGGTACTATACTATAAAAAAAATCATGAAATAAACCCAATGATTTTAGTGGGCAGTTGTGAATGGCCTTGGCCGTGAAGTTTTTTAGTGAATTTAACCAATCTGGTCCGTGTAACGCTTCACAATTCAGTTTTCAGACCATACAATGCAAATGCAAAAATTCAAAATTGTAACCAGACATTCATTTTTTTTGTTTTCCCAGTGACATTATCAATGGATAGTTGCCTTTTTCCTCTCCTTTTTTAATTTTACTTGTGCTAAATTTACTTGTGCTAAATCAGAAACAAACATTTGAATAAATGAAATCTAACCGATTTTCTATTTTTCGATTTTTCGTCTTGTAATTTGCGCAGTGGGCGGGAGCATTAGCACGGGGGTGTGGCCGTGGACTAACTTTACTATCATTTGATGCAACTGCTTTATGTACACTGCACGCACGTTGAGGAGAAGTTTAAAAGACGGAACACAGGACGACATTTTTCACCCGAAGTGACAGTTTTTATTGTTAATAACTGCACTGTTAACCCTTGCTGTAAAAAAAAGACCAAATTCTGACAACATCATACCATTTTCCATTAAAACAGTGTTGCCAGTATTTTACTGTAAAAAAAAAACTGGTAGGTCTAACAGTGTGTGCTAAATGTAGAATTCAGGTCTGGCCATCGGGAGCAGCGGGAGAAACGGTGGCCTGGCTACTTATTTCACCCGCTGCCCCGCTGGTTTGTATTTATCCAGGCTAGCCTACTTATTCGTTATTGCTTATATTGATGCATGCCTCGATGCCCCCGAATGATTTAACCCTCTGGGGTCTAAGGTGTTTTTGGGGTCCTTGAGATATTTTGACATGCCCTGACATTTGTGCTTTTTTCAGTTGCTTATAAACATATTAATGGCAAAGGTGTCATTACTACAAAAATATGTGAGCAACATGTATGTACATGTTTGTATTTTTGAGAGGTTTACAGACATATTCAATATCGCGATTAGAACAAAGCACTTACAAAGCACTGATGTAGTAAGTTAATAAATAACTTACTACATCAGCTGGATCCGTTGCTTCTCGAAATGAAACTACCAGCACTTCTGGTACATTTTCCAGGATTATTAGATGGTATTATTCCTCACAGCGTAGCAAGACGAGGTAAAGTACAATATTCTTATTAAACTTGATGCGTTTTATCCAGCTGATGTGGGCGTTAGCATGTTTGCATGGCTTGCCTCAGATCATTTGCGTTTGAATAGCGCGCGCTCTCTGTGGGCGTGGCACATTAACACTTAATCAAGTATAATGAGCTGAAAAGAAAAAGACTGACATCTCTCTCTTTTCATACAGATTACATAAACTGAGAATATTTGTTTTTTTATATAAATTACTTCATTTAAAACAAGAGAGTTCAAGCTTCATAAAGAAAAATCTCTCGTGCCTGTATGACAAGTATTCGCGGAGTTACAGTTAATTTCCGGACGCGTTTCAGAATGGACTTCACTGACAGAGAGAAGGCAAAACTCGCATCATGTTTATTTTTCTTTATTTGACAAAAAGCACAACACTTTGTTTTTATTGTGAGTATACACAAAAAATAGACACTTAACAGTGTAAAGACTCATGGGCGGATCTAATCCGTGGGGGATTTGCATATCATAATTAATAATTGGTAATTAATAATTATTCATACATGTTTGGATTAGATCAGTCTTACATGTTAATAAATCTCCCGATAAGGGATGATATGTCATTTTACCTGCATGCATGCATGTGTATCCTTGCAATTAACCACAAGTTGATTGTAATTAATTACACGGACCACGTCTTACAAAACAGGCAAAATTAATTAGCTCAATTGTCAGAATAATATTTGTGGGGATCCACAATATCATCCTACTTTATAGGATTTCAGGAAAAGCAATTCTGTGGCCAGAAGAATTGGGTTTCCTGCCCTATAAGCAAATACTCTGTAAAGTATCTTTAATTTATAAGCTTCTAAGACCTTTGACATTTAAGGGACTTGAAAAATGAGCAAAGAGGCAGTACATCAATCAAATGAATATAATGAATTTAATAAGGCAGAACTACTTATGTATTTACTACGGTTACATGGGATATATGTATTTACAAACATAATAAACAACAAAACACGATAAGGCATCGATGAACGAGAAATGCATAGAGACAGAGAGAGAGAGGAAATGTAGAGTTGCAGTTATGCAAGAGGGAGTTTAGAAAGACCCGAGGATCTTTCTAAATAGCAAATTCACATAGACAACTTTGAGAGACAACAAGACTTCAACAAATCTTAAAAGCGTGATCAAACACGGATACTTGCACTCTTGGCATGGCTTGTGAAGAAGCGTGTGTGTGTCTCTCGGTCCGGCGCGTCACGTGGTCAGATGCGCGTGTTTCTCCTTCAAAGCGAGCGCGCGCTCGTTTAAAGGTCCCTTGTAGATGGATTTGCTGAAGAGATATGTCACGCGGTGTTCTTTTCACTCGTCGATTGGAATTAAACACGGAGACTTATCTAAGACTGAAAAACACAAACTAAACTAGAAACAAATAAAAGAAAGGCGAAGAGCTCGCCCGGAGGCGAGACGTTACATTATGAAATGAGGACAAGAGGGTAAGAGAAAGAGAGAGTGGAGCGCGCCGACATTTATCACCTTGGAGAAATCCAGCCTCTTCCTGTCGGCTTGGCCAGTCGGAGAGTTGGAAGTCACAGGCGGAAATTTAGTTTTTATTACTCTTTGTCTAAGAGCGCAAGCTCCTTAGGTGTGTGTGTGTGTGGGGAGGGGTTACAGTCGAAAGACATTTCGATCTTCAATGATAGTAAAACCTATCAAAAATACACTTTACTTTATATTTTTATGCATATTCGCGTTTTCCACGCCACTAGTGTTCTACAGGTAGTAAGAACGCTATGTAAAAGTTAACGGAATATACAGTTATATTAAAAATGCATAATGAAGGTATTTATAATCCCCTTTATGCTACGATAAAATCATAGTTATTCCAATGTGACATGGACAAACAGACACACATAAAAACACATCAAATACATCATAGTAAAAGTCTTTCAGTGAGTATATTGGAGAAAGGTTCTTGTGTGTGTGTGTTTGAATGTGCTCTGGTCTCCATTCTGGCTTGGCTCTGAGGAGATAACAATCTCTTTGAGGCCTGACCCCCTGCTGTGTGTCGTACACAAGTTCCTTCTCGTTGGAAAGGGGGAGGCTTGGTTTTTACTCAGTTCGCCATGAAAGTGTCAATGAACGCCATTAGGGGCAGACTCTGTGGTGCCCAACCTGAGTTATGAACCAGAGTCAGAGAGGTTAAAAGCATTCTTACATGTATAAGTGCATGAGTCGTCCTGACACAGTCCAGATACCCTACAACAGGATCGAATGATGTATAACACTTATATGTAAGATCAAAATCAACAGAGTATTTTGAGTCTCTTTTGCACTGATAAGAAAAAAAGTGAGCTGGTATCGCCGGCGGTACCGCCGACCCCAGAGGGTTAAGAACTCGCCATTTGATAATTAAGTTCAATGCCATAAAACCTAAAATATTACTACTGTATTTTTTACGGCAAAGCACTTGCAACCAGCTGCCAGTTTTTTACCGTAAACTTTAGTTCAGTGCTGTAAAAAATAAAATATTTCTACCATATTTTTTACGGTAAAGTACTGGCAACCACTTCCCAGTGGCCAGTTTTGTACCGTAAACTTTAGTTCAGTGATGTAAAAAATAAAATCTTTCTACCGTATTTTTTACGGTAAAGTACTGGCAATCACTTCCCAGTGGCCAGTTTTTTTCCGTAATCTTTAGATTACTGTCGTAAAACATAAATATTTCTACCATATTTTTTTACGGTAATGTACGGTAAATACAGTGTACTTTTCAGTGTACTTACAAAATCCATACATTTAACAGTATTTTACTGTAAAATTACATGAAATGTCCCGTGAGAGCTATTACAGTTTTTCACTGTGTATAGTAAGGGTACATACTGTTAAGCAATAACATATATTTTCCGTTGCTTTTTTACAGTTTTTTCCGTTAAAATTATGAACATTTTTTAAAGTGTGGTAAGAAGCCAAGAAAAGCATACGACGTACCCTGAAAAAGCCCTTTACTTTGAACATTGTCTGGGAACTTTTTTGATAGTGTTTTGATAAAATTGTGTATGTTACAAAGTTTATCATTGATCATGTTTTTAATCATTTTTGTTTATTATTTTGATTGTGATATTTTGTGATGTAAGACTTTCTGTCTCTCCTGTAGATCTCTCATCCCAATGAAGACACATATACAGCTCTTGATCTCAAGTCCACGACCTCTGACCTGTACGACACACTCACAGTAAGTGAGACGTCAAAGTCAGATACTCCATCACAGATGATCACATGACCGATCTCTCGCTCTCTTTCACACAGACCGTTGATCGCAGACCTCCTGAAGACTCCTGAAGACTCTTGATCCTCAGAGCTTTTCTAAACATGAGAATCCATCAGCAAGTGTCAGAACCTGCAGCTCTTCTCAATATAATCAATAAAACTCTCTTCAGTATAGTGTGATTGTTTTATGTATCTTGTGAAAGATTTTATAATGTTGTTGATGAACTTCAGTCAGTCTTTCTTCGTTTTATTGTTTGTTCAGATCATTAGTAATGAGTCACAAGAGACTTATTTCTGCATAGTTTAAGAAACATGATGTAACAGTGGAATTAAATGAAAGTTAAACGCTGGTGATTTATCATGTGTAAATATATAATGTTGAAATTAAGTCAGCAGAGCAAAACACCTAAAGTGATGTTCAGTTGTGGCAAACAAGATATGCTTTCTCATTTTACGAAATGTTCCTGCTTTTAAATCATAATTGATCATTTTATTCTGACATACTGAACAAAATCATAATTGTGCACATACACATTGGAAAATGTATAGTTTTTCTATTTATTTTGCTCTCAAAGTGCTCAATATTATGAGCTTCTGTCTTTTGTGTTCCTGTAACTCTCTCTTTAAATGTTCAGTTTTATTTGTGATCATTTGCTTGTACAAACTTTATGAGCACATCGATACTGAAGTATTGATATATCGATTCTCACAAGCTACTTATTTGGTATTGATTGCATTAAAAAATATCAATATTCAAATTGTATTAATTTCAAAACATGAGTTTCTGCATGACAATACTTTTTCATGTTTGTTCCAAAACAGTCCTGACATTTAGCTGGACAGTTTGTGGATATGATTTTCCTATAAGTGTAATGTAATGTAAAATCACATACCCATTTAAAAAATAACTGGTTTCGACATTGGCACTGCTAAAACTGTAACAACAAGTATTGGTATAGTATCAAAATAAAAAAGTTTATGTTTTAAACCTTAATAAAGGTTTGATGATGATGATGATGATGATGTTGTTCTTTCTCTCAGTGAGAGTTTCAGACAATATTCATCATTATTCTCTAGTTTATTTTTTTATTTTTTTATTTTTATTTTACCAGGAAGGTCCCATTGAGATAAAATATCTCTACTACCAGGGAGTCCTGGTCAAGATAGGCAGCACAAACAAAAATACAAAGTAATATGACACAACATAACTACCAAACAAGAGTACCCATATCTGAGAAGCAATATTAATCCTAATCAACTGTTAAAACATTTACACCGTTCTATAAAAACAGACTTTAAAAGGGTTTTAAATTAAGCTAAAGATGGTAAATATTTCATATATGGTATACCCTGAAGTTCATTCCATACATAAGGAGCGTAATTAGAAAAGGCTGATCTACCTAACTCTGTATGGAAATTTGGAATCTTAAGTAAAGTGATTGAAGATGAAAAGTAAAGTAAATGCTTTAACTGAGAAGTGATCACGTGAGTGACAGATTGAAGTGACCTCGGATATCTTTAGCTAGAAGATTAAACATATGTTTTAACACAAGTTGGGTGCCTCTCTCTAAAACATTCCAGTAAACAGACATGTAATTATATAACTACATCTCATAAGCCTGAATAAAACATTTATTAATTTAATTTAATTGAATTTAATTAACAATTTAACATTAATTTAATATGTAGAAGGATATTGATTAATACCCTTGATAATCGCTCATTAGTAGGGCTGGGTTCCCTATCAGTCGGTCACTATGACGTATGTCGTGACCGACCAATAGGAATCTAGCATACTCTCGAGATCAGTTGTGCGAACACAGGGACCTCGTGCTCAGGCACCTCAGCCAGTTGGGTCTTCAGGTCTCCACTCACCGGGTGGCAATCACACCGGCGTGCCGCCAGACCTTCAGCCCGTGGTCAGATCCCTCGTTCCTGTGGGCAGGAGTCCCCTTGGAACAGGTGTCCAGCCATGCTGTGGTATTCACAGATGCCTCTGCCACTGGGGTGCCACGTACAACGGGCATGTAGTGTCAGGGGTGTGGACGGACCCCCAACTGCATTGGCACACCAGTTGCCTCGAGTTGCTAGCAGTACAACTCGCTCTGAGCCGCTTGAAAAGGCCGCTACAGAAGCATCTGAGGTTGCTTCGAGCCATGTATGTCCCTGGCGTGCTCAACCGTGTGGCTGACGAGTTATCACAAGCTGTGCTCCCGGGAGAATGGCGACTCCACCCCCAGGTGGTTCAGCTGATCTGGAGAGAGTTCGGGGAAGCTCAGGCTCACCTATTTGCCTCCTCAGAGAGCTCCCACTGCCAGCTTGTTTTACTCCCTGACCGAGGGAACACTCGGCACGGACGCACTGGCACACAGCTGGCCCCGGGGCCTCTGCAAATATGCGTTTCCCCCAGTGAGCCTACTTGCGCGGACACTGTGCAAAGTCAGGGAGGACGAGGAGCAATTCCTTCTGGTGGCTCCCTATTGGCCCACCCGGACTTGGTTCCCAGAACTCATGCTCCTCACGACAGTCCCTCCCTGGCCCATTCCTCTGAGTTCTAGGTGACTTACCCCCAGAGGTACTTAACACCATCACTTCAGCACGGGTGCCGTCCACGAGACGTGTTTACGCCCTGAAGTGGAACCTGTTCGTCGAGTGGTGTTATTCTCGCCGAAAAGACCCCCGAAGATGTTTGATAGGGTCTGTGGTTTCCTTCTTGCAGCAAGGGTTGGAGCGAAGGCTGTCTCCCTCCACCCTCAAAGTACATGCTGCAGCTATTTCAGCATATCACGACCACATAGATGGCAAAACAGTTGGAAAGCAGAACCTGGTCGTCAGGTTTCTTAGGGGGGCAAGACGATTAAATCCTCCTCGACCCCCCTCCATACCCTCTTGGGAACTTTCCCTGGTGCTTTGAGCACTTCAGGAGGCTCCCTTTGACCCCATGCAAACAGTAGAATTAAAGGGGTCATATAATGGTACATGCACTTTTACAAATTGATTGTACTGAAATGTGTGTTGGCAGTGCCTGTACACAACCATCATATAATGATCAAATTCCATCCAGTGTTTTTGTTTTAATCTCCCTTATATGATACAGAATTACACAGGGGGTCTCATAGTATACACAATATTCTCCATCATCCTACACTCTGTCCCGTTCGTGCTCTGCGTATGTACATGGACAGAACTCAAAGCGTCAGGACCTCAGACCAGCTATTTGTCTGTTATGGAGGCCAGCAGAAGGGAAAGGCTGTCTCCATGCAGAGGATGATACACTGGATAGTGGATGCCCTCGCCTTGGCTTACCAGAAAATGTACCACTCAGGTTGCATGCACACTCAACGAGAGGTGTTGTATCCTCCTGGGTGATGGCACGTGGCGCTGGGCGACACCTAACACGTTCGCTAGATATTATAGCCTACTTGTAGAGCCGGTCTCCTCCCGTGTTCTCACCCTAAACGGGTAGAAGCACCGAGAGGTCCGGCTCTGGCGGCTTGCTGCACCCTACTGTGCACCCTTATTGTTCCAGAGTAAAAACCTGTTGTGTCCTCCAAAACCCCTCGGCCCGGACATGGCGGAGCGTCCGGAGCCAGGCCTTTATCCACTGAATCCTTGAGAACCGGATCTGGGCTGGGTTCCATATGTGTGACCCTACAGGGATCCCATATGTGTATATTTTCCACGGCTGCTCCTACAGAAGCCTGTGTCTTTCCCTTGGGCTAAGTCACCCACTATTTCATATGTAGTACAGCCTTCGGGCTAGTCCATATGTATTTCCCACATAACTCCTTGAAGAAAGTGGCTTCCGCATTGTCCTCCTTCCCAAATGAAGGACACGCTTTCCCAGTGTTATCCAATAATCTCACTGTATGGGTTATCAAGGAACAACAGTGACAGGTACACTCTGTGTAAGCCTCCTCCTATCGTCCGTCCAGGCAAGAAGGTGTAGAGGCTTGCACAGGGTGCTGGATGGGGTGCAGCAGCTGTGGCACTTTGGTAGGGATTCCTATTGGTCGGTCACACCATACGTCATAGTGACCAACTGTAACGTCTCTGTTACATATGGTAACCCTCGTTCCCTGAAGGAGGGAACGGAGACGTATGTCGCGTCGCCACATCTGCTGCCGCCCCAGCTTTTTCAGGCTTGGCTCCTCAGCAAAAAACTAGAGTGCAATCACACCAGCTGCTCGTTTAATACCCGCGCTGCGAGGCTGCACAGCTGATGCAAATGATTGCACGCCAATGTGCTTTGGCTTGTTTAGTTTCACTCAAAGTAGATTGGCCTCTCTAGTGAGATTCCTATTGGTCCTTCAGGGAACGAGGGTTACCATATGTAACCAAGACGTTTTTAAAAATGTGGTCGATTCAATATCGATTCTCAAAAGACATAAATCGATTTCCTGTATGTATTTCCGCAAACATTGAACATAATATCTGATTGATGTTATTCTTATTACTCTCAACTAGATGTATGTTCTAGATGTTTCAACAGCCAGAGGAAAACTAATGTTACAAAGCAAACCATTGTCAATGTTTCTTCGTCTTATTTATAATGTTGTTGGTGAACTTCAGTCAGTTTTTCTTCATCTTATTGTTTGCTCAGATCAACAGGAAGAAGCTGCAGTAAGAGGCGGAGCACAAATGAACCAATCCTGAGCTCTGTGGGCGGAGCCACGGATGATTGACAGGGATCCTCAGTGATGAATCACTAAAATAGATTTATTTCTGTATAGTTAAAAAAAACATGATGTAACAGTGGAATTAAATTAAAGTTAAAAGCTGGTGAATTGTCACTATGTAAAAAAATATAAATATAAATGCTAAAATTAAGTCTTAAGAATAAAACACCTAAAGTGATGTTCATTGGTACAAGTGCATTTTTTTGAGGAAATATATATATATTCATTCTTTATTGTCCTCAACAGAGGAAATTTGTTTCCACAGTCTGTACCAGGAGCAACATTCAACACTCATAACATACACATATACACATATTGTACACAAATTAGGCTTTCTGTGAATTCAACGCTCTTATGGCTGAAATTACAGAGCTCCTCCCTAGCCGTGATTTTTTATGGGGTAGCTGTCTATATCTACGACCTGAGGGAAGAAGGGTGAAACATGAGTTAAGTGGGTGGCTCTGATTTTTTATGATGGTGTTTGCTCTGCGAATGATAGCAGCGTCAATGAGAGCTGGCAAATTGGGTGTGGGAAGGCCAATTATTTTTGAGGAAGTGTTAGTGATTTTAAGAAGCTTGTTTCTATCAGTGATTGAAAGCATAGTGAAATAGCTTATCATTTAATGAATCGACAGCTCATCGGCTAATCTTCAACATGTTTGCTCTTAAACATCTATTTTTAGAGTAATGCCTGTATGATATTACACTGTAGCCGCATTGGACCATAGGTTTGGAAAATGGATGGCAAGACGAATTAATTCGACACCACTCTCACAGTGCATTATGGGTATTCTCTAGCCGGTGCATTGTGGGATTGAATGAGTGTACTCGATAACGTCCACTATGGTTTCAGACATCACTACAAATGGCTGTTCCCTCAAATAGTGCCTTAGTTAAGGGTATGGTTGGCGATTTCAGACACAGCCTCAATGAAGTCAAGGCTGTAATGTGAATGGTTATCAAGGCACACGTGATCCCAGTTAGCGTTACACTTTTTCCAGTGGTAGAGCCACAGATCCTGGTATCTCCCAGTAATAAGACCATCTCTGGTATAAAGCAGGCTTTAGGTGATCGTCAGCTCCTGTTGGGTCTGAAGCTGCTGGCCTGAAACTGCTGTCACGTATAGAGTTCTGCAGTCTGACACATCTCGTCTCATATGTGCTCGTTCAATCCCTCAAACTGCCACCAGAGGTCACCATCTCCTGCGACTGACATCCACCTTGATGAGCCTCACCTGTAAATCACTATCATTCATCTTCACAATTATTCATCTTCAACTTACTGAAAAACATCATTATTTTTCTTTAGTTAGTTTTAGTTCAGTAATATTGTTCTCTTGTTGAGGGAGGGACAGTGATATTTCCGTCGCTGGGCGTTCGTTAATAAACAGTGTTAACCACACAAAGTCCTTCACAGTAAATATAAAAGTGCTTGTATTAAAACAGTCAGTCATTTGGTTGCTGTTGATCTGATGAGCTTCAACACGGTAAGACAAACACACTCTTGCTTAAATAAAACTGATGATTATTGCTCATATAACATGCGTGTCTTTACATGAGAAATGTTAAGAATAGGGTGATTTATACTTGTTTAAGTGATGATTATATTAACACAAGTATTCATTATTTCAATGAGTTTACTGTTTCTGCCTTAAATTATTACATTGTTTAAATTAATAAATTTTTAGCTAACTGTGATTTTGTATATGTACATTTCTGAAATACATAACTTAGACAGTTACATCTGATAACAGATCACTCTAAATTGTAATGTGGACTCGGGTATTTTCTGTAAAGCTGCTTTGAAACGATGTGTATTTTGAAAAGCGCTATACAAATTAAAAGTGTATGCTATATTATAGATATATTTTATGCTGATGATTATATTAATGCTGTATTATAGATATATTTTACGCTGATGTCGGTCAAAATGGCTCCTCCTCTTCCTCTGATCTTTCTGCTCATGATTCACAGTGAGTCTCTCTTACATTCACATTAGAAACTCTCTGATGTTTTATTTAAGGCGTCATGAGCGGCTGATCTGCACTTTCTTCTGTCCTGTACTCACATATTTCTCTCTGAAACAGGAAGTTTGTGTTGAACATGTCAAACGCTTGTCCCTTTTAGAAATGCCCAATAGTCTTTTGTTACTTGCTAGTCAGTGTCACATGGTTTAGGGGAGAGACTTTCTCATTGTTCAGAGCATTTGATTGGACAATAATCACTTTAGCAGCAGATCATGAATATTTTTGGCTCATGTTCTCGGAAGTGAATGTGTGTGTTAAATATGTATCATGTCAAAGGAGTTCACTAGCATAAATGAGCTCTGAGCTGATAGATAAGAACTAAACGCCACAAAACTAATATTTTGATGTCATTGGGTATTTAATAAATCAACTTTGATTATTTTCTTCGTCTTATTTTTCATATATTTCATTATTTGAGAGTGCATCATGTTGTTTTTGGCTGATTTCTTGGTTCTCTCTTCACTCCTCTGTCTCTGTACATTTACTTCTGCTTTTCTGCAACACCCTCCATCAAAGCTCATCAAAAAATGGTAAAATGTTAACATGGTACAATGACTGGTAGGCTGCTTTTTTATTATTGCTTAAAGGAGTGGTTGATTGTGATTTCACCTTTCTCACTTTACTGTGTAATGTTGCTGTTTGAGCATAAACATCTACAAAGTTACAACGCTCAAAGTTCAAAGCAAAGGAAGATATTTGCTTTAAAGAAATCGTTTTGTAAGGACTACAACAAACGGCTGGTAGGGACTACACGACATTCCTCTCCTAAAATGTACATAAACCCCGACCCCTGGAACACAGTCTATGTTGAGAAGAGGAAGAGTTGTTGTAGTCGAGCACATTTGTGAGTCTCAAGCTGTCGCATCCGTCTTTTCACATGCAATACAGTACGCAGAGGTGTCAAAAGTATGCACATTCATTTCTCAGGTAGAAGAATAGAAAGGTCCGTTGTGGCAACGCTGCCGAATATCAAGAAGTTAAAGCCGGAGCAAGAACAATCTTTGCTTAGTTTTGTTGGTGGGAAAAGACATTATGTCACAACCAAACGTTGGCTATTGGTTATGGCAGATCCAATAGTTTTAGACTTGAATAGAGTACCCGCCTACAAGGACGTTAACGCTTGTCAATGGAGAGCGGCCAGACTCTATGTACAAATGAAATGTACGAGAGTCTGGTGGGACCTTCAACTCCTCATCAGAAACATAAATTCAGCATTTGCATTTAAAGGGACACACACTAAACAACATGTTTTTACTGACCCTCAAACAGGGACAATTTTAAAATGCTGTAAAAAATGATATATGGGGTATTTTGAGCTAAAATTATTATACCATTATACCAACCCTTTAACACAAGTTTCACGATTTCAATTCAATTCTTGTGATTTGATTCCGGTCTTGATTCAATATCGAATAATTTGGATAAATATTAGGTATACACTGTAAAAATAAATCCTAATTTTACAGAAAATAACAGATTTTTTGATGATCATTTTCTTTAATTTTAAGTTGTACTCACAACACTGTAAAATTACAAATAATATCTGTAAAATAAAAATGCAGCTGTTATTTTAGGTATTGTGACATTAATGACAAATTCCAGTAATTCACATTTTTTATACAGAAAATTGATTGTATTTTTGATACAGTATTTTTGTTTTGTTTTCTTAAATTACATAAAAATGTATGTAAAATTACAAATATAATCTGTAATGAATCAGTAACAAAACAGTTAAATTATAAAACGGTTAAATGACTGGCAGCGCCCCAAAAAACTATAATATTAAAGTAAAACATCCTAAATTAAATAAACTGAAAAACACTGTTATTTTACAGGTATTTCCTGCATTATTATGATCAAATACCCTCATTGTAAAAATAATTGTACAATTAGGGTGTTTGATCGTAATAATTCAGATAATAGCTGTAAAATAACAGTGTTTCCCTTTCAAGGGAACTCGAGCTGCGTTGAGACGCGGTGGGAACGCTCTGCGTGATTGCGTCGTGAAGCACGTGTATAATCAGTCCAATGGAAGAGCTAGACGTCATAGGCGGGTGACGTCATAGACCAGGAAGCTATAAAGCACCCCTGAAAACAGACCGCGACAGCTTCTGCGCCTTCAGCAAGCGATCTGTGTATTCTGTCCTTGTCATATTTATTGTTGTCTGTCAAGTTGCAATATATATATATATATTATGGCAAAAGAAAGCAAGCAGCTTTGTGTTGTTCCCTGCCCACGTTATATCACGGGTGGGGACACACACATCAGCTTTTTGTTACTAATGGGGAGTGGAGCATGCCACAGTCAGTTCTCGAGGGGGCTGACTGTGAGCATTGCGAGAAGCTGTCCGTGAGGACGCTCCGCTCCCGCCGGGCGTTCTTCGAGGAGGACGTTTCGGTTCGCGCTCCCCGTGCGGGTCCCGCTGTTGCCGATGCACGGCGGCGACTCGCATTTTGGGGTTCGCAAACGGATCTGACAGCGAGAGTTGGGACGGGCCCCGCCCTATCTCAGCTTTCACCTGCCAGATCCAGTGCTGGCGATTTCCAGTTCCGAGGAATTGGTATCGTTAGTGTTTTGTTTAGAAAAAGAGAACAAAACAAATAAAGATATTAAAAAAGGCAGATGTTTGAGTTTTCAATAAATGAATAAATAAGTCAGCTCATAACTCTGTTGAGTAAAGAGGAGCTTTAAAAGGAGGTTTATCTAGTGCTGTTGCTAGTTAAATATTTTCTGGCCAGCTGAACATTATGAGAGTAAAAAGAGTTTATTAGATGAAATATATCTAAAAACAGAAAAACTCTGTATCTCAGCCTCGTCGGGGACTGCCGTTTTTTCCCTATCTCCACACCACACTGAGGTGTCGAGATCGTGGAATAAGCCGGTTTCTATTTTATGTGTTTAATACCCAAACGTCTAACTATAGTAAGGCTATGGATATTAAGTATCATGGTATGACAGTGCCTCGGGTTAAAGAGACGCTTACTAGCTTTCTCTCTCCCGAGTCGGCGTCATTATTTTTAACCCCGACGTTACCCAGCGCAATGGGTAAATTATAAAGACATGGATGAATGTGAGGTTGTCAGCACTGACGCTATTCGAGAATTGCGTCGTGCAAAAACAAAGAAAGAGATAAACTATACTGGGAGGGACGGTTTCGAGAAATCGTTTCTCCTCTGCGTCCTCTGGGGGCGACTCTCTGAGGAGGGTCGCAGCACGGCCAGTTCGGTTGTTTTCCTGCTGGTGGCCACGGAGTGATATATTTATATATATATATATATATATACATACGTTTTTCTGATTTAAAAATAAAGAAAAAAACTAAGAAATAAACCATTCAGCGGCGTTCCAGAGGTTTCTTCCTCACCAATCTAATGTTCCTGAGACAGATCTAATGTTCCGCACAGATTTCTAGGGGTCCTCCCCACTGTGGTGGACCCCGAGCAGGCTTTGGTTATGGAGCAGGAAGTACTGACACTTCTGCAAAAGGAGCTGTAGAAGGGGTTCCTCCTCCCGGCAGACAGTCAGGGTTTTACTGCCATTACTTCATTGTTCCGAAAGAGGATGAGGGGTTGCGTCCTACTCTAGACCTGCGTCAATTAAACAGCAGGTCTCAGAATCTTAAGTTCAAAGTATGCTTACGCTAAATATGATTGTGTCACAGACTCAGTCCGAGGACTGGTTTGTCACAATAGACTTAAAGGACGCTTACTTATCTATCCATCCTCATCACAGGAGGTTCCTGAGGTTTGCTTTCAGGGGCGAAGCATACCAGTATCGGGTTCTTCCATTCGGCCTAGGTTATCACCCCGCACCTTTTACAATATGCGTGGATGCAGCTCTGGCTCCTCTGAGATTCCAGGGCATTCGCGTATTAAATTATATCGACGATTGGTTGATTTTAGCTCAGTCCGAGCTTTTGGCAGTTCAACATCGAGATGTCGTTCTGTCCCACATAAGGAGGTTGGGGTTGCGGCTCAACACCAAAAGAGTGTACTCCTCCCAGCTCAGAGGACCACTTTTCTAGGTGTATTATGGGATTCGACAACAATGCAAGCACGTCTGTCTCCTGCACGTATTTCTGCGATTCTCACAGCCGTAAAGAATGTAAAACTAGGTCAGTCACTCACTGTAAACAGTCTCTGAGACTGTTGGGGCTCATGGTAGTTGCGTCCAACGTAGTTACTTTTGGCCTTCTGTACATGAGACCCCTGCAGTGGTGGCTCGGGACCAAGGGGTTTTCTCCGAGGGGAAATCCGTTTTCGCATGGTCAAGGTCACGCGACTATGCCTTCGTGCCTCGGTCATGTGGAAGAAACCTTGGTTCCTCGCCCAGGGCCCAGTCTGGGGGCTTCTTGTCGACACGTCACGCTATCGACGGATGCTTCCCTCACAGGTTGGGGGGCGGTCATGAGTGGCCGTTTGGTGAAAGGCCTTTGGTTGGGGCTCATGGCAGTTGCGTCCAACGTAGTTACCTTTGGCCTTCTGTACATGAGACCCCTGTAGTGGTGGCTCAGGACCAAGGGGTTTTCTCCGAGGGGAAATCCGTTTTCGCATGATCAAGGTCACGCGGCTATGCCTTCGTGCCTCGGTCATGTGGAAGAACCTTGGTTCCTCGCCCAGGCCCAGTGTTGGGGGCTTCTTGTCGACGCATAATGCTATCGACGGATGCTTCCCTCGCAAGTCGGGGGCAATCATGAGTGGTTGCTCGGTGAAGGGTCCGGACAACACACTGATGGTCTCGTATATCAGAGCAGATATCCTGTTGAGGCAGGGGCTGTGGCCCGGGGAATGGAAACTTCACCCCGAGGTGGTGGAGCTTCTTAGGGAGAACTTAGGTCAAACTCAAGTCGACCTTTCGTATCGCTTGTACAATGCATTGCCCTTTGTGGTTCTCCCTCATGCATCCAGCTCCGCTTGGACTGGATGTGATGTATTAGGTGTGGTTCACGCTACAACTGTACGCATTTCCCGATATCTTTGCTCCTGGGAGCTCTGGATACTGTGGGCTCGGCCTCTGAGGGGGCCCAGCTCATAGACTCAGGTCTCTCGACCGAGGTCGTGGAGACCATACTCCAGTCTAGTGCTCCCTCCACGAGAAGACTAAATATGCATTGATATGGAAACCGTTCTCTGACTGGTGCAGAGAACGCCTTCTGAATCTTGTTTCTGCCCTGTTGGTACAGTACTTGATTTCTGTAATGAATGTTTCTTTGCTGGGTTATCTCTGAGGAGAGATCCTTAATTTCGTCTTCTCCGTGGTACATGAGGCTGAGGCCTGCATGTACTTGGATTTGCACCTGGTATGGTGATAGTATTTCTTCACCCCAGGTCAGGTTGTATCTCTAGGTCCCTACTGAATGTGCGGGTCATTTGTGCTGCAGGCCTTCTGTCCTCCACCATTAATACCCCAGATCAGGAAAACTTAATCTGTTATGCCCTGTCCGGGCTTTGGATGCATATGTCCACAGAGCTGCTCAGTGGCTTATATCAGAACAATTATTTGTCTGCTTCGGGTCACCTAAGATAGGTTGCCCTGCATCTAAACAGATGATGAGCAAGTGGGTAGTTGAGGCTATCTCACTTGCTTATGAAGCGGCCGGACAGCCTTCACCCTATGGCTGTTCAGGCCCATTCTACAGAAGTATGGCTGCCTCTAGGCTTTAATTTCGGGAGTTTCCCTTCAGGATATTTGTAATGCGGCAGGCTGGTCCTCACCACATACATTTGTCAGATTTTATGACTTAGACCTCTCCACTCCTGGGGCTAGGTTGCTTGCTTCTTAGTGTGCGCAAGACTTCACACAGAACGGGCATTTGTCTTTATGGCGTAGTGGGTATGGGGTTCCCATCGCGTCTCAACGCAGCTCGAGTTCCCTTGAAAGGGAACGTCTCAGGTTACGTATGTAACCCTGGTTCCCTGAGAGGGAACGAGACGCTGCGTTCTCCTGCCATACTTCCTGCATGCCCTGATCGACTTGCTTCAGGCTTATCAGAAGCTGTCGCGGTCTGTTTTCAGGGGTGCTTTATAGCTTCCTGGTCTATGACGTCACCCGCCTATGACGTCTAGCTCTTCCATTGGACTGATTATACACGTGCTTCACGACGCAATCACGCAGAGCGTTCCCACCGCGTCTCAACGCAGCGTCTCGTTCCCTCTCAGGGAACCAGGGTTACATACGTAACCTGAGACGTTTTCTGTAAAACATTTAAGGAAAATATCTGTAAATTTTTTTTTTTTTGCACTTAATTTAAGATTAGGATATTTAACTTTATTTTTACGGTTTTTGTTCATTTTTATTCATTTACGGTTCATTTTTCTCAAGAAAAGATTTATCTCACCCTATGTTGTAAACATATAGAGTTCTGTCATCTATTATTAAATAGGTATTTTAAGGTAAAAAATAACAACTCAAATTAAATATAATGCTGTTTTTATTATAATAACAACATTATAACATTTTAATGATATAGGTAAAAATATAATAAATATGCGGTGTGGAATAAACATATGGCAGGACTTCTACTTTCTGACTCCTGGACTATACACCTCTGGTCAGTGTCAGTGTCCTCTTTGCTTCACGATTTTTCTCTGTGTGAGAAATGTGTGTGTGGTGTGAGAGTGTGTGAGTCTCAGGCTGAATGTGTGACAGATCGCAGCCCTGCGGAAGTGAATGTGTATGTTACATGTAAATATGTATTTTGTCATATTCCATGACTTACAGTTTTTCTGAATTGCTAAAACACTAAACCCACTTCTCTGAACCAAATTCTCAATAGCCTCAATAACCAATCTGTCGAATAAATCACTCTTTCTGTAAAACATTAAACAAGTTCAGGTAAAACACTGTTTGCAAATCTCATGCACTCTTTTTCAAAACTCTAAACACATTCTCACTCATTAAAACACATTTTGCACTGTGATGCACTTATGTTTCAAAACGCTAAACACTGGCAGAAAAAAGTCTGTGTCTGTGTTCTCCATGTTTGTGTCTCGCAAATGATAGTGTTTATAATATTGACTGATGTGTGTATGATCTGAAAGCATTGTTTGATTTTGCCAGAAGAGTCAGAGATTCTCTGAATGAGTTTTGAACATTTGGTTTTGTGTTTAAGGTTTTGAGAAAGTGAGTGATGGTTTCAAGAAATGTGTTTTAGCAATTCAGAAAAAAAACTGTATTTGAGCATTGCTTCTTGTTTTTGGCTGATTTCTTGGTTTTCTCTTCACTCCTCTGTCTTAAAGTAACACTGAGATAATGTATTTACATTTATCAGTCTATAGATGCTGAGAAGTTGTGCTTACTCCTGTAATGAGTCACTGTTTTCAAATAGTAATACAGTATTGTCATGTTTTCATGGCCCAATATATCTGATAAAATTACATTTACAGTTCGAATAATTCTGTGTTTCAGGAGTTTGTAGCCAGTCGGGTGATTGGAGTGTGAGTTACAGTCCTTCACACATCTGTGCACTAAAGGACTCAACAGTGATAATGAGATGCACTTATAAATACCCTACTGGATATAAGATCGAGAAAGCGTTCTGGACCAAAACAAAAGATAAAAAGGGACATGAAGAGCATCCAGATCTGTCTAATGACACTGAATACAGTCAGAGGCTTCAGTATCTGGGAGATAAACAGCAGAACTGCACCATCAGACTGAGTCATGTGACACTGAAGGATTCACACATGTACTGTTTCAGATTCATCACTGATAAACCTGATGGAAAATGGACTGGTTATCCAGGAGTGACTCTTACTGTCACAGGTGACTTTGATGAGGTTTATCTCTTCTTCTGTGCATTATGTTGAATAATAATCAGTGTATGACAGCAGCACTAGATATAATGTGTGTGTTGTGTTCAGATCTTCAGGTGGAGTCTCCTGAGAGAGTGACAGAGGGAGATTCAGTCAGTCTGACATGTAAAAGCAGCTGCGCTCTGACTGACAGAGCAACATTCATCTGGTACAGAAACTCACAGCCATTAACTGAGAGAAGAGACAGAAACAATGAACTCCTGCTGCAGTCAGTCAGAAGAGAGGATTCAGGCAGATATAGCTGTGCTGTAGACGGACACTCTCACATCTCTCCTGCTGTTCAGATCAATGTCATGTGTGAGTACAGATTCACTTTTTCTCTTTAACCCTCATGCACTGTTCGATTTCTGGTTACAGCCTGTGTGGTCCGGGTCAAATTAAAACTAATTGTATTAAATTCCCCAAAAATCACACTATGAAAAAAAAAAAACTTACAATCAGGTACAAATAATTAACTTTTAATATCAATACTTTCCACACATTACAAAGAATAAATATCTGAATTTATGATTTATAAAAATGTTTTAACCACTATTTTTAAGACTGCCCCTCCCCGACACCTGTGGGACACTTGCCATTATACATTTATAACAATAATAGTCTAAACCTAAAGTAATCTTGACTAACTATATAGCATTTGAAAGCGTTCAGACTGTAGTTAGGAGGATCACTTAATCATTTATGGAAATCGAAGAATATATATATATATATATATATATATATATATATATATATATATATATATATACATACATATATATATATATATATATATATATATATATATATATATATATATATATATATATATATATATATATATATATATATATAATATATGGTCACCAGAGGAGTCTGGATGCCATCTAGTGGAAAAGTTTGGTACTGCGCTCAAAAAAATTGTACCTAAATTCTTCTTTTTTTTTTTATCAACCAGTTTTTCAGATATTTAGCTTTCATTTTCTTAAAGTTTTTGTTGAAAATGTTTTGTAAAATATATATTTTATATAAAATAAAAATTTTATATACAATTTTATATATAGGCTAAATATATATTTTACATTTTCATAAACTTAAACGTCTATGACATTTTTGTAAACTTTTAAAAATAAAAATATAAAATATAAAAATATATAATTCTACAATAATCTGTGAAGTGTTCCCTTTAAGAAGATACCAAACTTAAGTCTGTGCTCTGAAGTATTTAAGATTTTTAACAAGATTTTTAAAGGGCACCTATTATGCAAAATTCACTTTTACATGGTGTTTGAACATAAATGTGTCGGCAGTGTGTGTACACAACCACCCTATAATGATAAAAATCCACCCATTCCTCTTTTTTAATCCCCATAAATCATAAGCAGTGTCTCAGAACAAGCTGTATGCACTGCCTTCTCACACACACCCTGCCAAACTGTGGAGCCAGGGAAGTGTTTCACACTCAGACTCCGGGTCGGGTCCCTGTCCTCCACCTCGCCGCCGGGTTTAGAGAGAGAGAGAGAGAGAGAGAGAGAGAGAGAGAGAGAGAGAGAGAGAGAGAGAGAGAGAGAGACTTACCTATCCACAAAAATTATACATTTTCATAAAATAAAAAAAATTATAATATTCACATAACAACGACAGAAAAAAAACTATTAAACTAAAACACAGAGATCATTCCAATGTTGGTGTGACGATTAGGTTGTCTTCAAATAATGTACAAAGATTCTCATTATAACACCACTGATCCATAAAAAACTCACAATTAATCATAGCTTTATAGAATTTGTAATCAACCAAAATTCTGGCCTTCACAAATTCTTTAAACATTAATAATGCTTCTTGTCCTGTTTTACTTTCAATCTTGTTCTGTCTGCTAATATAAATGGCCAGTTTAGCTTGACCCAGCAAAAAAATTAAAAGCTGACTTTTCTTTCTAACTGAAAAGTAATACTTTGGTCCAAAAATAAAACTCTTAAATGAGAACACTTCTCCAAATTTAAAACACAACCCTGTAAGTACACTAAATAAATCGACCAATCTGTCACATTCCATAAAACAATGAAAGACAGTTTCTCTCATATCACAAAAAGGACACTCACTCTGCACATTATGATTAATGACAGAAACAAAGGCATTAACAGCAACTGTGCCATGTAAAACCTTCCACTGAATATCTCCTGCTTTTTTTGTTAATGGTGGTTTGTATAACACTCTCCAGTTTGGTTTACAATCTTCTTCCACTCCCAATTTATCTTTCCATACATTGTCCACTCTTCCATTTAACACCTTTTTATTTAAAACCTTGACAAAACATGAAAAAAAATCATTAAAATTAAAATCATGTAGTCCATTCAACATTAATAAAGGTCCAGAAAATCCTTGAATATCAGGTGTGATATACATATCAGAGTATGAGTCCATGGCTATAGGAACACTTCGTCCACTCCAATAGTCTCTAAGAAATACTCTTTCCTCAGCAGTCAATCTCTGCTTAATCAGATCCACAAACATATTGACTTTTCGAAGAGACACCATACCCACATGTGAGGCCAACTCTTTAACATTGTTAAAATCAACTCCACTAATATCAACAAGTTGTCTTAACTCTATCATTTTTTTAGCCCTCAACATGTAACTTATTTCAGGTATGGACTCACAAGACACATCAAAACGAGCTCCGCCTATTAAAGGCTCTTCTAGTAACCAAAAGAGCGAATCATTTGATTTCAACCTCTGCTTTGTAAAAAAAACTCCAGACTTTAAAAGGTCCTTTATAAAAAGGAGGTAGTCCATTTATTGGCACTTTGTTACAGTCCATTAAAAACAACGTACAATCCAGTCCTAGTCCTCCAGCCTGCTTTAAAATTGTGCTGGTTACATCTCTCCAGACAAGGTCTTTTGGTCCAGTTAAATATATTTGGATATATTGAAGACGAAACGTTGCACCTCTACTTGCCAGGTGAACTAGTCCTTGTCCTCCTTCTTCCTTTTGGAGGAATAGCTCACTTTGTGGAACCCAGTGCAGTTTGTCCCAAAAGAAGTTCACCAGAATTGACTGCAATTTTCCAGAAAAACCAGCAGGGGGGTCAACACACGCCAGACGATGCCACAAAGCAGAAGCTACTAAACTGTTTATTATTAAAGTTCTTCCTCTGTAAGACAATTTTGGAAGGAGCCACTTTTCAAGTCGACCTTGCACTTTCTCCAAAACACCTTCCCAGTTTTTCTGAAGCATTTCATTGTTACCTAAATAAACTCCAAGGTATTTAAAACCTTTTTTATTCCATGATAACCCAGCAGGTAATGTGGGTAGACCTTTTTCCCAATCTCCAAACGCAGTTGCCTCACTTTTGGTCCAATTTACTTTAGCAGATGATATCAAACTAAAATCTTTAATAATTGACGGTAAAACTTCTAAATCTTTTTGACCCTTTATTAACACAACAATATCATCTGCATAAGCACATAATTTAACGGACCTTAAATTATTAACGGATCGATTTATTTTTTGTTTTAACAATTGAAAAATAATTGCCCTTTTATGAACATCCCTCCATTTAAATTCAAAGTACCTACTTTAATTCTGCTCATAATAGTAGGAAAAAGTATCTGTACAGAACAACAAACACAGAAAAGAAAAACAAGGAAGAAAAATAATTCAAGCCATCTCAAATTCTTCATTAAGCATATTTAGTTTGATTTTATGCAGTATTTTCTTTAATCTGAAAATGTCTTGATCTGTAAATCCACCCTCCACCACATCCAAATCATCACCACCCGCCTCAGCCACAACTGCAGCAACATCGTTTTCCTGCAGTTTCATCTCCTACTTCACCATTTGAAACAATGTGTACGGCCGCATTTACCACAGTATTTACATCATCATTTACCACAGTATTTACATCATCATTTGCCACAGTATTTACTTCCTCATTTACCATAGTGTTCACATCCATCATCTCCTCAGCTTCACTGCCGTGACTCTCCGCAGCGGGTTTGGGATTGCGCGTTCTCTCACGGTCGGCGCTCGTCCCTTCATTAGCGATATTATCCTGAGCTGCACTCTGTATTTCTTTATCTTTAAAATCATGTACACATGTCGTCTAAAAGATACCACATGCTGCAAACTAGGAGAGTTACACCGCGTTGGGACTTTTTTTAATCTTTGACATGATTTTACCATGCCTTGACAACTCTCTATCCCAAGTTTCATCTTGAAAGGGTTAGTTCACCCAAAAATGAAAATGAAGTCATTAATTACTCACCCCCATGCTGTACCAACCCCGTAAGACCTTCGTTCGTCTTCGGAACACAAATGAAGATATTTTTGATTAAATCTGAGAGGTGGATCACTGCTACAAAGGCTGCCTAAGGGAATGAAACTTGACGGCCCAGAAAGTCATTAAAGAAAATGTTTAAATATTCGATGTGCCTACAGTGGCTCAACTATAAGTTTATCAAGCGACGAGACTACTTTTTTTCCGAAAAAAAAACATAAATAACGACTTTATTCGACTATTCCTTTTCTTCCTTGTGGGCCTTGAGACGAGAGTTCAAGAGATTTCCACGACGCATGCGCGAGAACTGAACAAGAAGTATTAGAAGAAGAACGTTCTCTTCTCAGTTCTCGCGCATGCGTCGTGGAAATCTCTTGAACTCTCGTCTCAGGCCCACAAGGAAGAAAAGGAATAGTCGAATAAAGTCGTTATTTTTGTTTTTTTCCCCGCACAAAAAGTATTCTCGTCGCTTGATAAACTTATAGTTGAGCCACTGTAGGCACATGGAATATTTAAACATTTTCTTCAATGACTTTCTGGGCCGTCAAGTTTCATTCCCTTAGGCAGCCTATGTAGCAGTGATCCACCTCTCAGATTTAATCAAAAATATCTTCATTTGTGTTCCGAAGATGAACGAAGGTCTTACGGGGTTGGTACAGCATGGGGGTGAGTAATTAATGACTTAATTTTCATTTTTGGGTGAACTAACCCTTTAATGAACGGCAGCACATTTGAAAGTGTTATTCTCTTTGCCGGTTGCACAAGCGGCATCACCGGGGTAAATCTATCATTGATCACAATGCCATTTGCTACCACTGAATTCACCTTATCAATGCTGTCTAAAAACAACACAACAGCGCTATTCATTCGAGATGCAGATATTATACTCTCACATCCCACCACACCAGCCACCGCTAAACTACACTGCTCCACTGAGCATTGTGTCTCAGCAAGTACTTTAATCCCATGCCGTCTACTCAGCTTTTCAAAAGCTGACGACGGCGGTACCGCCATGCCGACCAGCAAAAGCAGGCGGCCACGTACCACTACTACTGTTCTCAACTTTCCTTTATACTACAAACCAAAAAAAACTAAAAAAATAAAAACTGATAGAAAAGTTAGAGAAAACTCACACACTCAGACGCCGAGAGAGAGAGAGAGAGAGAGAGAGAGAGAGAGAGAGAGAGAGAGAGAGAGAGAGAGAGAGAGAGAGAGAGAGAGAGAGAGAGAGAGAGAGAGAGAGAGAGAGAGAGAGAGAGAGAGAGAGAGAGAGAGAGAGAGAGAGAGAGAGAGAGAGAGAGAGAGAGAGAGAGAGAGAGAGAGAGAGAGAGAGAGAGAGAGAGATCAACTCTGGTTGATGACATTGTGAGAATCTTCCTCAAACTTGATCCAGAAGTTGGTAAAACATTTGTCTGTTTTTCAAATGTGTCAAACCTCTCAAATTCTAGTCTTAATAGTTTTTCCTTTTGTTAACTTTTTTTGCTTAAACTTGTTCTTTAACTTTCACTGTTGACCATTAAACAGTGAAAAATTAAACTGGGATGTTTGTTGAAATTGTCCAATAATAACCAACTGAAGCCCTTCCTAGAACATTTTCCACCAGCCGCCACTGATAAATACTTTTACCTGACATCTGTAGATCCTCCAGTGAAACCTGTGATCTCCATCAGTCCATCTGGTGTAATAATGGAGGGAGATTCAGTGACTCTGAACTGCATCAGTGACTCAAACCCTCCTGCAGAAATCAGCTGGTTTAAAGGAGGAACGATTGTAGGATCTGGAAGAATCTACAACATCTCAAAGATCAGCTCTGATGACAGTGGAGAATACAAGTGCAAGTCCAACAATACACATGGAGAGAAATACTCTGATGCTGTGACTTTAAACATCATGTGTGAGTTAATGTCGTATGCACGTTGTTTAAAAACTTCAAACTCATAATTTTCTAATATTTGTTGTGAATTTTAATTTCTGTCCTGTTTTAGATCCTCCCAGGAACGTCTCAGTGTTGATGCGTGGATCTGGTGTAATAGTGGAGGGAGATTCAGTGACTCTGAAGTGCATCAGTGACTCAAACCCTCCTGCTCTGAACTTCAGCTGGTTTAAGAAGAATGAAACCTCAGCCGTTGGATCTGGACAGAGTTTCAGTGCACTACAGAGTGGACGCTTCTACTGTCAGGCTCACAATCAACATGGATCTCAGAGATCAGACGCTGTAACTGTCACAGGTGAAGCTTTTATTAACACACTCCTGTATCTTCACATCATTCATCAGTTCGGAGAGTTAATCATGATGATCTTCCTCTTTCAGTTCATCATGTTGCTGGTAGGAATGTGATTGTGATCACAGCGGCATCTGGAGGATTACTCATCATCATCATCATCATCCTGTTTATAATGTGAGCTCAATAAAAAATGCAGTGATTGTACACGTTTACTTTTGGTCTGATTGTAGAAACCTCGTAGAAGAAAATAGTTGATTTGTGTTTGATTATTTGTAATCTTTAAAAACAGCATTCATATATTCTCCTCATTTAATACATTTGTCCATATGCTGTCAATGTGTGTGATTATAACAGAAAGAAACAAAGGAGTGTTAAAGCTGGAGATCACACAGTGAAAAAGGTAAATCATCTAAACACAACACGACTTTACAGAAGCAGAAAATCAGTCGATCAGCCGTTATCTGTGTTTCAGACTGTAACTGTACGAACTGATGGGAAACTAACATTATCAAGACTTTATCAACACAGTCCAGAAAAAAATAAAAAAAAAATAAAACTGAATAAAACATTTAACAAATTTTTCTATAGTTTAATGTACTACTTATATGTTTACTGTTTTAATATAGGTTTGTTGGTCTAATTGCATCATTGACATTTAGTGTGACAAATGAACATGTCACTTAATTTACTCATTCTGCCCTATTATTCTCCACTCCATGTGTGAATCAATGAAATATACATGTATTTTACATCACTACATTGATTTGATCTGACATGGTACTTGATCTGAAAAGTTTGAGGTAAACTGCTCTAGACTGTGAATCTACACTTCAGATCAAACTGATTTACATGTCTCAAAGGTGCTCTAAGCGATGTTGGGTGATGTCACTTCTTGTTGACGTTTAAAGTATTGTCAAAATTGTATAATTTTAGCTCAAAATACTCCATAGATCATTTTTTACAGCATTTTAAAATTGTCCCTGTTTGAGGGTCAGTAAAAACATGTTGTTTAGTGTGTGTCCCTTTAAATGCAAATGCTGAATTTATGTTTCTGATGAGGAGTTGAAGGTCCCACCAGACTCTCGTACATTTCATTTGTACATAGAGTCTGGCCGCTCTCCATTGACAAGCGTTAACGTCCTTGTAGGCGGGTACTCTATTCAAGTCTAAAACTATTGGATCTGCCATAACCAATTGCTAACGTTTGGTCGGGATGTTATGTCTTTTCCCACCAACAAAACTAGGCAAAGATTGTTCTTGCTCTGGCTTTAACTTCTTGATATTCGGCAGCGTTGCCACAAAACGGACCGAATGGCTTCGCTCGCATCTTTCTCCGCTGCCATTACTGAACTACAACTCAAAATAATGCACAACATCAACGTCATCGTTCTCAGCCACTCCCTCTGTTCGCTGAAGTCAGTTAAAGGTGCTCTAAGTGATGTGGGGTGATGTCCCTCCGTTCGCTGATTGGCCCGGTAAAAAATTGATCGGAGAAAACCAAAGTCTACAGCACAGTCCCAGACGTAGTACTGAAGGAACATGAAAATTGAGCGGAAGTACGTAGAAGGGCGTAGAGCCAAGCTAGAGTTAAAGGTGCTCTAAGCGATGTTGGGTGACGTCACTTCTTGTTGACGTTTAAAGTATTGTCAAACAAAACGGAGGCTAGCTCGACCCTCCCTCCTCCTCATCCGCGCACTAACCCCCCAAATCCTTCTGGTCGGTTATTGGCTGGAACAGTGTGTTATGTTTCGTGGTGCGGGTTAGCCCAGGTTGTTTTTGTTGTCGTGTGTGGAGCCTGGGGTGTGTGTGGAGCCTGGGGTGTGTGTGGAGCCTGGGGTGTGTGTGGAGGCTGGGGTGTGTGTGGAGCCTGGGGTGTGTGTGGAGCCTGGGGTGTGTGTGGAGCCTGGGGTGTGTGTGGAGCCTGGGGTGTGTGTGGAGGCTGGGGTGTGTGTGGAGGCTGGGGTGTGTGTGGAGCCTGGGGTGTGTGTGGAGGCTGGGGTGTGTGTGGAGCCTGGGGTGTGTGTGGAGCCTGGGGTGTGTGTGGAGCCTGGGGTGTGTGTGGAGTCTGGGGTGTGTGTGGAGCCTGGGGTGTGTGTGGAGGCTGGGGTGTGTGTGGAGCCTGGGGTGTGTGTGGAGCCTGGGGTGTGTGTGGAGCCTGGGGTGTGTGTGGAGCCTGGGGTGTGTGTGGAGTCTGGGGTGTGTGTGGAGCCTGGGGTGTGTGTGGAGTCTGGGGTGTGTGTGGAGCCTGGGGTGTGTGTGGAGCCTGGGGTGTGTGTGGAGCCTGGGGTGTGTGTGGAGCCTGGGGTGTGTGTGGAGCCTGGGGTGTGTGTGGAGTCTGGGGTGTGTGTGGAGTCTGGGGTGTGTGTGGAGCCTGGGGTGTGTGTGGAGCCTGGGGTGTGTGTGGAGCCTGGGGTGTGTGTGGAGCCTGGGGTGTGTGTGGAGCCTGGGGTGTGTGTGGAGTCTGGGGTGTGTGTGGAGCCTGGGGTGTGTGTGGAGCCTGGGGTGTGTGTGGAGCCTGGGGTGTGTGTGGAGTCTGGGGTGTGTGTGGAGCCTGGGGTGTGTGTGGAGCCTGGGGTGTCTGCAGAGACCGCGTTTATTACAGTGTGTTCAGCTAGCGGATAGTGAGGAGATGTTTGCTGTATGTGACAAAAAATGTTTTGGCCTAAAAAACTTGTGACATCGCTTAGAGCACCTTTAATAATAATTAAAAATGGTCTTGTATTTCAGAATGATCTCTATTCTGACACGTCACAGAGAGTTTCAGTCCATGACAAGCCTCTTTCTGAACCGGATTCAGTCGGTGACGCTCTGTATGCCAGTGTGAAACCCAACAGATTGAGAGGAAAAACTCCTGAATCCAGAGATACTGAGGAGATCCTGTACACAACTGTCCAACATCACAGAAAGACAGAGACGAAGAGAGCAGAGGAGAACGAAAGTCAATATGATGATATAAGAGTTTATCAGCCTCATGATGCAGTGAGGTGAGAAAAAATAACTTAATCAGAACCAGCTTAACCAGAACCATCTTAATAACCACAGATCATATAATCTGGGCTATAATATTGTTGTGCTGCTGTTTGATTGTTTAGGCGATCAACTGTTCAGATTGTGGAAGATGCATCAGTGATCTACAGCAGCATCAAATGAGTGATAGAGACCAGCGAACACAAAGCCTGTGTTTAATCGTTTAATGAACGATTGTTGGATGATTGTTTAGTTATGGAATAATTTACCCTTCTGTTCAGACCACAACCAATATAAACATGTTCATCACCCACATTAAGACTCATTTGTTCTCTTTGACTCTTTGTGAGATAACGACAGTAATTGTGTGCTGGACTGATGTAAAGTCTGTTTCTTATTTGTTTCATTTTTTGTGTGTAATTGTTGTTGTTTTTTTAAATAATTTGATTTTTTTTAAGTATGTTTGAGTTTAATCTGTTAGTATAGAGTTTGTTGTTATTCAGTATTTTTTGGTCTTCAGATTGGGGCGTAAGATTATAAATCAGACAAGTGATGTCTGCACAATTTATTAATATTCAAATGCAAAAGTATTTGAATATTAATAAATTGTTTTTATTTTATGTATTATTTTATTTATTTTATTTTTTGTATTATAAATTTTATTTTATTTTATGTATTAATGTATTTTATAAAGAGTTTTCTCAGCCTGTTTTACTTTGTATGTTTTTACAACTAGGACCAGCACTTCAATAAATTTGATTAACCTTCAAGACATTTAAGTCTTTACTGGATTCACAGCACTGGTAGGACCTCTAGTGGTTGACTTGTGAATTATTGATCTTTGATGGGACATAAACAATCTCTCAGATTACATTGGCATTCAACTACTTTACCCTCCTGAAAACTGTTTCTTCTGTCTAGTCAGAATCGACAGAGTCTCTTTCAGTCTTTTTCAGATATCAAGCAGACAGCAAAGAAAAGAGGAAAATGTTTCTATTTGTGACCCTGGATGACAAAACCAGTCATATGGGTCATTTTTTTGAAATGGAGATTTATACATCACATGAAAGCTTTCCATTGATGTATGGTTTGTTAGGATAGGACAATATTTGGCCGAGATACAACTATTTGAAAATCTGGAATCTGAGGGTGCAGAAAAATCGAAACATTGAGAAAATCGCCTTTAAAGTTGTCCATTTATGTTCGCAATTGTGCTGCATTCACTCACAAAAATAAATGTTTTATACATTTACGGTAGGAAATTTACAAAATATCTTCATGGAACATGATCTTTACTTAATATCCCAATGATTTTTGGCATAAAAGAAAAATTGATAACTTTGACCCATACAATGTATTGTTGGCTATTCCCACAAATATACCCGTGCTACTTAAGACTGGTTTTGTGATCCAGGGTCAAATTTGTGCTTTGTGGGTAATGGTAATAAAATGTAAATGCAGTTTCAGAGACCAAATAGGACAAATAGGTTTCAAATTAACATAAAAACAACAGAGCCCCTTGAGATTAAAAAAAACACAGATTCATTATTATATTAATGTTGTAGAAACTAGAAAGGTATAGTGTTTGAAACAGGGGGTTGCCATAATCATATGAAATTCATACTTCTGTTAAGATTCTGATAAATAAATTATTTGGCTTCAAATATTACTTCTTGTGTCTTAAATTCAATCTTATTTCAGTGTGTGCACTGTTTCTTTGTGTGGCATGTGGAAAAGCAGATACATGTGTAAGGAACATTTCCCATTTTGTTTTAGGTTTTATCCCAGTAACGAAATTACCTCAGTAATGAATCCTGTATCACGTGATCATAAACAGACGACAAAAGCAGTTCCTGGAAGTGACCATCACCTGTAAACTTGGCTAATTCATGGAAAGACCCTTCTGGAAAAGATAAGATTGGGTTTACTTTTGCCGCATTACAAATAATAATGTCAATAATGTCTTGACAAGCTAGTCCAAATAAGAGATTGTAAATTTATAATGAGGACATTAATTAATTAAATTAAATACACGATACAGTAAAGCTGTTTCATTGACAATATTATTGATTCACTTATTAAGTGACACTAGACTTTATTTACATTTGATGTCCATCAGAAGACTCTAAAATAATGTGGATGCACAACACAATTTTCCTAATACTTCTATTTTGCTTCTAAAACTCTAGAAGAGATATGCTGAAATCATTGGGATTTGTTTGAAAAAAAGAAATAATCACTCTTAATCTCTGTATTGTCTTGTGACACTTAAAGATATATTTATAAAATATTATCAAAAAAGATTTGTTCTCAAAGATAGTCAGATTAATAAGTGGATTTGAGGTTGTTCTCACCTGAAGATGCTAATGTTGGTGTTTGTCAGATGATATGTATGTAATGCCTGTATGTAAATATGTAAATTGTGTGAATTATTTCTTCAAATGTATATTTTGCAGGCAAAACTATAAAAAACACCTCATTGTTTAGCAAAACTGTGTAAAACACATGTCTAAAACAGAGAGAGAGAGAGAGTGTGTGTGTGTGTGTGTGTGTGTGTGTGTGTGCGCGCGTGTGTTAAAATGGCTTTGAATGTTTTGCTGATATCTCTGTGATCTGTTGATATCGTTAAGGTAAATCAGGATCAGGTCTAAAGGAGTCTCTGTTCCAGGGAAACACACATCTACAGGCCCGGATTAAGAGGACTTTGGGCCCTGGGGCTATAGCAACACCAAGGGCCCCCTTTCATCTGATTGCCACGCCACAGTCTTCTACCGCAATAAATATTTTTTTATTGTTAATAAAGCTGCAGTCCGTTGCTTTTCCTCTTTGTCACCATCTCTGTTCGAAAACTGCAATTGCAGTTATTTGCGGAATTATCAACTTTACGTGGGTTGTACATCGGCATTAAACAGCGCGGATGAATCCAATGTTTTGAGGTGAGTGTGCGGCTGTTAATCACCGCGCCGGTGTGGATACGGGCATTCAGAATTACACATTATACTTTTTGGTCTGTATGACCAATATTAGAATTTTCAACAGAAAATAACGTCTGAACAAGTAAGTAACATCCACTTTTGTTCTGATCAACTAAGGGGGAAAAAAGCATTGCAGTAAATCTTATTTTGTATAAACAAATAACAATCATAATGCTATGAAATAAACGGTGTATGAACAGAATCCCTGTTATGCATAAACGTGTTATAATATAACATAATATAAACATCTTATGACAGGAAAATGTTGATATGGAATATCAGGATAAAAATTACTCCACATAATTTCTTGGTTCATTTTGGGAGCCTTTTATTGATAAAACATTTTTACCCCCTCCCCTTCCATAAGTGCATTTACTCCAGATATGAACTCAAAAACATAAAGGTTGCCAAAATCAGCAAAAACATTACTCATACTTCAGTCATACTTCCTCAATAAGTACTTAACCATGAATCATTTAAAGGGATAGTTCAACAACATCACCCTCATGTTGTTCAAAACCTGTATGAATTTATTTCTTCTGCTGAACACAAAATATGATATTTTAAAGAATGTTGGTAACCAGACAGTTGACGGCACCCGTTGACTTCCATAGTAGGAAAAATATATATTAAGTCAATGACTACCGTAAACTGTCTGGTTACTAACACTATATAAAATATCGTCTTTTGTGTTTCAGCATAAGAAAGAAATTCTTTCAGTTTGAACAACATGAGGGTGAGTAGCCTAATTGACAGATTTTTTTTTTATAACTTTTCTTTTACATAGGGTCTTATAGTTAAATAGTCTTTTTTTCTAGCTTTAGCAGAGCAGAAATCCTTTATGATATCATTAAAATCCATTAAAATTCATTAAACGAATTCACGAAGCAAGCAAGGAGTCATTTAATCATTAAATGAATGGATTTGTTAAAAACGCGGATTATTCAGTAACGAATCACCACTATCAGTTTCAGAGATTGCTGTGGTTTCATTTTGGAATTTTCATCGGCGAAGTGACGATAAACCAAAACGTAATTCTTAATGTTAACTTATTGGTCAACTCATTTATTGTTGCATAACATATATCACATTAGCAATTGTGCTGATATTTGGGGAAAACTGCGGTTTTACTTGTGAATATATCACATCATTTTATATTATGTAATATTACAATAAGACAAAAACTCATCGGGGCAAAAATGCCCATGTAGACCTTGGATATTGGACCTTGATGTTCGTCAAAAAAAAGTAATTCGGCTTTTTTTTTTATAAATAATATAAAAAACGTGGAAGACCCCGTGGAAGATTTTTACACGGGTTAGTGGTGGGAGAAAAAACACTGACATTCTGGATTCAGACTGCAATAAAATCACCGACTAGCCCCTATAAATATTGAAAATACCTTACGATCCACGAGAAACAATTATCCAAATAGTGCTTAACTCATTAACTTACTTCAGCTGCTTGTTTACCTTCTTCGACGAATAAAACACGTCACGCAGATCGGTGACGACTTAGGAGGGTGATCGAGGCTAACTGTGGGCTGCTGCCGCTGCACTCGGGGTCTTCCACGGGCACGGATGAAAGTGAACCAAAGTATTTAGTTAGTTTAGGAATTTTTGCATCCCTTTTCTGTCTTTCGAGTTTGTTTTTCCTTTTTTGTGCACCACTATCACTTTTTTCATAATTTTTGCACTCTAGCGAGCGATTTATACCCATGTTCTATCATGAAAGCATAGCGAAAAGAGGCGTTTCTCAACGTCATGGCGCAAATTGTAGAGTTAATTTGATTGGGCGGTGAATTATATCAGTCAGGCACATTTTCCAATAACTTCTTGTTATTTTATTATACACAAATCAACCACCTATGATTTAACAATCTAATTTCCTCCAGCCAATCACGGGCCCCCTAATCCCGCGGGCCCTGGGGCTTCAGCCCCACCTAGCCCTTATGTTAATCCGGCCCTGCACATCTGTAATCTTGTCTGATTTCCACAGAACATCATGTGTGGCTGCAGCGAGAGAGGGGAGATGGACAAAATAAATGCTATAATAGTCCACAGACTTCATATGGGAAATCTAAAGTGATATAATGTACTTTTAAATTGTAATTAAGCTATCAGTAATATTAACTGAATCCATAACCAATCCTGAAATTCTTCTCTCACTCTCACTCACCTCAGGATTTAACACAGTTTGTAATTGAGACGAAAGAAGAGTTACAGGCTCAGTTACTGTATGATAAATTCCTCTACAGAGAAAGTCACGTGGAAGATAAACTGGCACCTTGTTTTGGTTATTTTCAATTATTGTCCAACATTTAAATCTGTAATAATGATGCTGAAAATGTACTCATGGATTTGTGGCCTGTCCTGTAACAAACACATTTACAGCAGCCAGAGAAAACCCAGTGTTAAAATATTAAGGGCCAACTGCCCAATCAAAGCAAAGACTTTCAATATCTTTCAATAAAACAGCAACATCTAAATCTCTGTCAAACCTGGCAGGGCCCCGTGTAGATAGTCCAGGTTCAACAGCAGATAGGAGTTTTAGTGACTCAAACATGTTCTGAGGGCAGAAAGGAACATGATTGGTTTACAGATTCAGCCAATGAAATTGAAGGAGAGGCGGGCTCAAGACGTTTGGAGGGAATCCTTCAAACTTGTACATTACTGGGAGAAAGCAACTATAAGGTAAGTTAGGCCTAAGTGAATTTGCTATATTTTGTTAAAATTCAACAACTTCTGCAGTTACAAAGATAATTGGCAAACTTTAAAATGCACAAAAATTATAATCTTATCATCTTAATGTGCATTTTAATTAGACTCCATCGACCGCACTAGCTGCTTATGGTGTAAATGAGGTATAAACATGCTAATTTAACTCTAGCCCGCTTTCTATGAAGCCAATATGCGAGGACAGAACTGGTTCAGATCTCCGTGACATTTCATCGGTCAGAGTTAACTTATAAATCTCCCGTCCTAGCATATCGCTGTGTTATTGTTAGTGAACTACGAGCTGCTCTCAGGGTAGAAGTATAGGTTCATATCACTGTGTTATTGGTAGTGAACTACGAGCTGCTCTCAGGGCAGGAGTACTCAATAGGTTCATATCACTGTGTTATTGATAGTGAACTAGGAGCTGCTCTCAGGGCAGGAGTATAGGTTCATATCGCTGTGTTATTGGTAGTGAACTACGAGCTGCTCTCAGGGCAGGAGTACTCAATAGGTTCATATCACTGTGTTATTGATAGTGAACTACGAGCTGCTCTCAGGGCAGGAGTACTCAATAGGTTCATTTCACTGTGTTATTGGTAGTGAACTAGGAGCTGCTCTCAGGGCAGGAGTATAGGTTCATATCGCTGTGTTATTGGTAGTGAACTACAAGCTGCTCTCAGGGCAGGAGTATAGGTTCATATCACTGTGTTATTGGCAGTGAACTACGAACTGCTCTCAGGGCAGGAGTACTCAATAGGTTCATATCGCTGTGTTATTGGTAGTGAACTACGAGCTGCTCTCAGGGCAGGAGTATAGGTTCATATCACTGTGTTATTGGTAGTGAACTACGAGCTGCTCTCAGGGCAGGAGTACTCAATAGGTTCATATCACTGTGTTATTGATAGTGAACTAGGAGCTGCTCTCAGGGCAGGAGTATAGGTTCATATCGCTGTGTTATTGGTAGTGAACTACGAGCTGCTCTCAGGGCAGGAGTACTCAATAGGTTCATATCACTGTGTTATTGATAGTGAACTACGAGCTGCTCTCAGGGCAGGAGTACTCAATAGGTTCATTTCACTGTGTTATTGGTAGTGAACTACAAGCTGCTCTCAGGGCAGGAGTATAGGTTCATATCACTGTGTTATTGGCAGTGAACTACGAACTGCTCTCAGGGCAGGAGTACTCAATAGGTTCATATCGCTGTGTTATTGGTAGTGAACTACGAGCTGCTCTCAGGGCAGGAGTATAGGTTCATATCACTGTGTTATTGGTAGTGAACTACGAGCTGCTCTCAGGGCAGGAGTACTCAATAGGTTCATATCACTGTGTTATTGATAGTGAACTACGAGCTGCTCTCAGGGCAGAAGTATAGGTTCATATCACTGTGTTATTGGTAGTGAACTACGAGCTGCTCTCAGGGCAGAAGTATAGGTTCATATCACTGTGTTATTGGTAGTGAACTACGAGCTGCTCTCAGGGCAGGAGTACTCAATAGGTTCATATCACTCTATTATTGGTAGTGAACTACGAGCTGCTCTCAGGGCAGGAGTATAGGTTCATATCAATGTGTTATTGTTAGTGAACTACGAGCTGCTCTCAGGGCAGGAGTATAGGTTCATATCGTTGTGTTATTGGTAGTGAACTACGAGCTGCTCTCAGGGCAGAAGTATAGGTTCATATCGTTGTGTTATTGGCAGTGAACTACGAGCTGCTCTCAGGGCAGGAGTACTCAATAGGTTCATATCAATGTGTTATTGTTAGTGAACTACGAGCTGCTCTCAGGGCAGGAGTAATCAATAGGTTCATATCGCTGTGTTATTGATAGTGAACTACGAGCTGCTCTCAGGGCAGAAGTATAGGTTCATATCACTGTGTTATTGATAGTGAACTACGAGCTGCTCTCAGGGCAGGAGTATGGTTCATATCGCTGTGTTCTTGGTAGTGAACTACGATCTGCTCTCAGGGCAGAAGTATAGGTTCATATCGTTGTGTTATTGGCAGTGAACTACGAGCTGCTCTCAGGGCAGGAGTATAGGTTCATATCGCTGTGTTATTGGTAGTGAACTACGAGCTGCTCTCAGGGCAGGAGTACTCAATAGGTTCATATCACTGTGTTATTGATAGTGAACTACGAGCTGCTCTCAGGGCAGAAGTATAGGTTCATATCACTGTGTTATTGGTAGTGAACTACGAGCTGCTCTCAGGGCAGAAGTATAGGTTCATATCACTGTGTTATTGGTAGTGAACTGTGGGGTGGTGATGGCGCAGTGGATAAGACACATGCCTTTGGTGTGAGAGACCCGGGTTCGAATCCACTGTGAGACACCATTGTGTCCCTGAGCAAGACACTTAACCCCTAGTTGCTCCAGAGGCGTGCGACCTCTGAAATATAGCAATTGTAAGTCGCTTTGGATAAAAGCGTCAGCTAAATGAATAAATGTAAATGTGAACTACGAGCTGCTCTCAGGGCATAAGCACTCAATAGGTTCATATCACTGTATTATTGTTAGTGAACTACGAGCTGCTCTCAGGGCAGGAGTACTCAATAGGTTCATTTCACTGTGTTATTGGTAGTGAACTACGAGCTGCTCTCAGGGCAGGAGTATAGGTTCATATCAATGTGTTATTGTTAGTGAACTACGAGCTGCTCTCAGGGCAGGAGTACTCAATAGGTTCATATCACTCTATTATTGGTAGTGAACTACGAGCTGCTCTCAGGGCAGGAGTATAGGTTCATATCGTTGTGTTATTGGTAGTGAACTACGAGCTGCTCTCAGGGCAGAAGTATAGGTTCATATCGCTGTGTTATTGGCAGTGAACTACGAGCTGCTCTCAGGGCAGGAGTACTCAATAGGTTCATATCAATGTGTTATTGTTAGTGAACTACGAGCTGCTCTCAGGGCAGGAGTAATCAATAGGTTCATATCGCTGTGTTATTGGTAGTGAACTACGAGCTGCTCTCAGGGCAGAAGTATAGGTTCATATCACTGTGTTATTGATAGTGAACTACGAGCTGCTCTCAGGGCAGAAGTATAGGTTCATATCACTGTATTATTAGTAGTGAACTACGAGCTGCTCTCAGGGCAGGAGTACTCAATAGGTTCATATCACTGTATTATTGGTAGTGAACTACGAGCTGCTCTCAGGGCAGGAGTACTCAATAGGTTCATATCGCTGTGTTATTGGTAGTGAACTACGAGCTGCTCTCAGGGCAGGAGTACTCAATAGGTTAATTTCACTGTGTTATTGGTAGTGAACTAGGAGCTGCTCTCAGGGCAGGAGTATAGGTTCATATCGCTGTGTTATTGGTAGTGAACTACGAGCTGCTCTCAGGGCAGGAGTACTCAATAGGTTCATATCACTGTGTTATTGATAGTGAACTACGAGCTGCTCTCAGGGCAGGAGTACTCAATAGGTTCATTTCACTGTGTTATTGGTAGTGAACTAGGAGCTGCTCTCAGGGCAGGAGTATAGGTTCATATCGCTGTGTTATTGGTAGTGAACTACAAGCTGCTCTCAGGGCAGGAGTATAGGTTCATATCACTGTGTTATTGGTAGTGAACTACGAGCTGCTCTCAGGGCAGGAGTACTCAATAGGTTCATATCACTGTGTTATTGATAGTGAACTACGAGCTGCTCTCAGGGCAGAAGTATAGGTTCATATCACTGTGTTATTGGTAGTGAACTACGAGCTGCTCTCAGGGCAGAAGTATAGGTTCATATCACTGTGTTATTGGTAGTGAACTACGAGCTGCTCTCAGGGCAGGAGTACTCAATAGGTTCATATCACTCTATTATTGGTAGTGAACTACGAGCTGCTCTCAGGGCAGGAGTATAGGTTCATATCAATGTGTTATTGTTAGTGAACTACGAGCTGCTCTCAGGGCAGGAGTACTCAATAGGTTCATATCACTCTATTATTGGTAGTGAACTACGAGCTGCTCTCAGGGCAGGAGTATAGGTTCATATCGTTGTGTTATTGGTAGTGAACTACGAGCTGCTCTCAGGGCAGAAGTATAGGTTCATATCGTTGTGTTATTGGCAGTGAACTACGAGCTGCTCTCAGGGCAGGAGTACTCAATAGGTTCATATCAATGTGTTATTGTTAGTGAACTACGAGCTGCTCTCAGGGCAGGAGTAATCAATAGGTTCATATCGCTGTGTTATTGATAGTGAACTACGAGCTGCTCTCAGGGCAGAAGTATAGGTTCATATCACTGTGTTATTGATAGTGAACTACGAGCTGCTCTCAGGGCAGGAGTATGGTTCATATCGCTGTGTTATTGGTAGTGAACTACGAGCTGCTCTCAGGGCAGAAGTATAGGTTCATATCGTTGTGTTATTGGCAGTGAACTACGAGCTGCTCTCAGGGCAGGAGTACTCAATAGGTTCATATCAATGTGTTATTGTTAGTGAACTACGAGCTGCTCTCAGGGCAGGAGTAATCAATAGGTTCATATCGCTGTGTTATTGGTAGTGAACTACGAGCTGCTCTCAGGGCAGAAGTATAGGTTCATATCACTGTGTTATTGGTAGTGAACTACGAGCTGCTCTCAGGGCAGGTGTATAGGTTCATATCGCTGTGTTATTGTTAGTGAACTACGAGCTGCTCTCAGGGCAGGTGTATAGGTTCATATCACTGTATTATTGGTAGTGAACTACGAGCTGCTCTCAGGGCAGAAGTATAGTTTCATATCACTGTGTTATTGATAGTGAACTACGAGCTGCTCTCAGGGCAGGAGTAATCAATAGGTTCATATCGCTGTGTTATTGGTAGTGAACTACGAGCTGCTCTCAGGGCAGGAGTATAGGTTCATATCACTGTGTTATTGGTAGTGAACTACGAGCTGCTCTCAGGGCAGGAGTACTCAATAGGTTCATATCGCTGTGTTATTGGTAGTGAACTACGAGCTGCTCTCAGGGCAGGAGTACTCAATAGGTTCATATCACTGTATTATTGGTAGTGAACTACGAGCTGCTCTCAGGGCAGGAGTACTCAATAGGTTCATATCACTGTATTATTGGTAGTGAACTACGAGCTGCTCTCAGGGCAGGAGTACTCAATAGGTTCATATCGCTGTGTTATTGGTAGTGAACTACGAGCTGCTCTCAGGGCAGGAGTATAGGTTCATATCACTGTATTATTGGTAGTGAACTACGAGCTGCTCTCAGGGCAGGAGTATAGGTTCATATCACTGTATTATTGGTAGTGAACTACGAGCTGCTCTCAGGGCAGGAGTACTCAATAGGTTCATATCACTGTGTTATTGTTAGTGAACTACGAGCTGCTCTCAGGGCAGGAGTATAGGTTCATATCGCTGTGTTATTGGTAGTGAACTACGAGCTGCTCTCAGGGCAGGAGTACTCAATAGGTTCATATCGCTGTGTTATTGGTAGTGAACTACGAGCTGCTCTCAGGGCAGGAGTATAGGTTCATATCAATGTGTTATTGTTAGTGAACTACGAGCTGCTCTCAGGGCAGGAGTACTCAATAGGTTCATATCACTCTATTATTGGTAGTGAACTACGAGCTGCTCTCAGGGCAGGAGTATAGGTTCATATCAATGTGTTATTGTTAGTGAACTACGAGCTGCTCTCAGGGCAGAAGTACTCAATAGGTTCATATCACTCTATTATTGGTAGTGAACTACGAGCTGCTCTCAGGGCAGGAGTACTCAATAGGTTCATATCGCTGTGTTATTGGTAGTGAACTACGAACTGCTCTCAGGGCAGAAGTATAGGTTCATATCGCTGTGTTATTGGTAGTGAACTACGAACTGCTCTCAGGGCAGAAGTATAGGTTCATATCACTGTGTTATTGGTAGTGAACTACGAGCTGCTCTCAGGGCAGAAGTATAGGTTCATATCACTGTGTTATTGTTAGTGAACTACGAGCTGCTCTCAGGGCAGAAGTATAGGTTCATATCACTGTGTTATTGTTAGTGAACTATGAGCTGCTCTCAGGGCAGGAGTACTCAATAGGTTCATATCACTGTGTTATTGTTAGTGAACTACGAGCTGCTTTCAGGGCAGGAGTATAGGTTCATATCACTGTATTATTGGTAGTGAACTACGAGCTGCTCTCAGGGCAGGAGTACTAAATAGGTTCATATCGCTGTGTTATTGTTAGTGAACTACGAGCTGCTCTCAGGCCAGGAGTACTCAATAGGTTCATATCGCTGTGTTATTGGTAGTGAACTACGAGCTGCTCTCAGGGCAGGAGTATAGGTTCATATCACTGTGTTATTGATAGTGAACTACGAGCTGCTCTCAGGGCAGGAGTACTCAATAGGTTCATATCGCTGTGTTATTGGTAGTGAACTACGAGCTGCTCTCAGGGCAGGAGTATAGGTTCATATCGCTGTGTTATTGGTAGTGAACTACGAGCTGCTCTCAGGGCAGGAGTATAGGTTCATATCACTGTATTATTGGTAGTGAACTACGAGCTGCTCTCAGGGCAGGAGTATAGGTTCATATCACTGTATTATTGGTAGTGAACTACGAGCTGCTCTCAGGGCAGGAGTACTCAATAGGTTCATATCACTGTGTTATTGTTAGTGAACTACGAGCTGCTCTCAGGGCAGGAGTATAGGTTCATATCGCTGTGTTATTGGTAGTGAACTACGAGCTGCTCTCAGGGCAGGAGTACTCAATAGGTTCATATCGCTGTGTTATTGGTAGTGAACTACGAGCTGCTCTCAGGGCAGGAGTATAGGTTCATATCAATGTGTTATTGTTAGTGAACTACGAGCTGCTCTCAGGGCAGGAGTATAGGTTCATATCAATGTGTTATTGTTAGTGAACTACGAGCTGCTCTCAGGGCAGGAGTACTCAATAGGTTCATATCACTCTATTATTGGTAGTGAACTACGAGCTGCTCTCAGGGCAGGAGTACTCAATAGGTTCATATCGCTGTGTTATTGGTAGTGAACTACGAACTGCTCTCAGGGCAGAAGTATAGGTTCATATCGCTGTGTTATTGGTAGTGAACTACGAACTGCTCTCAGGGCAGAAGTATAGGTTCATATCACTGTGTTATTGGTAGTGAACTACGAGCTGCTCTCAGGGCAGAAGTATAGGTTCATATCACTGTGTTATTGTTAGTGAACTACGAGCTGCTCTCAGGGCAGAAGTATAGGTTCATATCACTGTGTTATTGTTAGTGAACTATGAGCTGCTCTCAGGGCAGGAGTACTCAATAGGTTCATATCACTGTGTTATTGTTAGTGAACTACGAGCTGCTTTCAGGGCAGGAGTATAGGTTCATATCACTGTATTATTGGTAGTGAACTACGAGCTGCTCTCAGGGCAGGAGTACTAAATAGGTTCATATCGCTGTGTTATTGTTAGTGAACTACGAGCTGCTCTCAGGCCAGGAGTACTCAATAGGTTCATATCGCTGTGTTATTGGTAGTGAACTACGAGCTGCTCTAAGGGCAGGAGTACTCAATAGGTTCATATCACTGTGTTATTGGTAGTGAACTACGAGCTGCTCTCAGGGCAGAATTACTCAATTTTATTTTTACTGTAATATGTGCCTTCTTTCGAGGCAGGAGTGGACTAATGTGCTTTTTTTTCTCTTTAAACAAGGAAGCACTGAGTACAAACAAAATGAATGGTAAGCCAAAAAAAATTGTTCTTCCCGTTTAAACCATGATTTTATAATCTTTTTTTCTTGGAGCCTCCCCAGCACTGTGTATTTAGATTTTTAAAATTTTTAATCCTTACTTAGGGAGGTTCCAGGACATTTCTTAAAACGCATTGTTTTTAATTATATGCAGTTAATACACAAATGAAACAGTATGTGTTTTAGTAGCACATTTTGTATGACTGTATGGAGAGGAAAAAGCATAACGGTGTGTTTATATTCTGTACCCATATAGTTCTACGCTTTTTGATTTCGGGAGAGTTAAGCTCTGATACCAAAATTGGGAAAATAGGGCCATATTCCCTATATATCAGCAGCTTTCAGTCTCTTCTACAAAACCAGAAACTTCCTGATGAGGTAAATGAAAATAAATAAATAAAATAATAATCATTTCTATTATATTTAAAAAAATTTCACATACTGTACATTTATAATACTGTATTTAAACATTATAGCCTACCGTATAAACATCTTTTTACTTATTATTTTGTTTACCTTTTTTAACCTGTTCAGATCATGGATGCCATATTTTACCTGTTCAACATGGTAATATAACGTTATCTTCCTATACATTTTATGTCAGAAAACACATACTAAATTAAACTGATGGTATTCATTTTAACTACCTCAATTTTTAATACATAACTTCTCATGTGTAATTTAGCAGACAACGGGTTTAGTGGCAATCAATAGCCACACCTTGAACAATATTCTTGATGGGAAGGTCAGGGCAACAAGTCATAGTTTTGTGAAGGTAAGAATTACTTTTACAGTTTTCTTTTAGTAATGCTTCAGATTACAGCCCGGAAAGTACTGCATAATTAAAGCGATTTTTCAGTGTAACTTTCTGTAATTATAGTGTACCAATAAGGTACTTACATGTGAGTATAAGGGAACAATATGTAAAGTTTGGGGAATAAAGGGGTAACAACCAGGATAATAAAAAATAAAAAAATAATACTGTAAGTATTATAGAACTAAGGCCTAATTATTATTATAATACAACAATCTAACATTTGGGAGCAATTTAGCAAGAACATTCCATATGTACCTTTTTGTAATAATTGTGTACCAATACATGCTGTATAGGCTTTTTAATGGATGGATCAATGTCTTCTGAAGGGAAACGGTAAGTGTTTGTAAGAAAAATTACAATATTTTAAACTTTTTAAACTGTAGACTATCGTCTCAGACCAACTGCAATAAGTTGTTTTTCAAATAAAGGTTTTCGAGTCAGTGATATTAGATTGTGTATGTATTTTTATTGTACTTATCCTGTTACTACATAGAATAGGAGGTTAACAAGCACCACTTACCCTGTAACTACATGAAACTAGAGTATATTTCCAAGTAAGATTGTTGTATTATAATTGTAGAATAAGTACCCCTTAGTTCTATAATACTTACAGTATAATTTTTTTTTTATTCTGCTGGTTGTTACTCCTTTATACCCCAAACTTTACATATAGTTCCCTTATACTTGCAAGTACTTTATAGGTACACTATAATTACAGAAAGTTAAACTGTAAATTCTTAACTGTCTTAATTACGCAGTACTTTCTGGGCTGTAATCTAAAGCGTTACAGTTCTTTTCTTGTTGAGTGTGAATTGGATGCATTATTTCTTTGTAAATATACAAAACAGTGTGGTAGTTCTATTGTAATGAAGTGCACATAGTTTACTAAAAATTAAAATTTGTTTTCCTCTCCAAGATGGCAGTGTTTCATGTAGCCTTTTCTTTCATTTGCAGAATAACATTCTTGAAAAGGCAGAAGTTGTTATTGGTCCATACCTGGAGGGAGGGAATCACTGGACTTTCTTTGTAAGTTCCTCTAGTTCTAAGTTGAGAATTTTATTTATCTTTTATGTATTAAAAAAAAAGTATTTTGGTCATGAGTGGTAATGTGCAATGCATGAAATACATTTATGCAATGCATAAAAAAATGAGTATTGTGCAAAATTTAAAGTAATACACACAAATATTATCTTGCTGAGTTTGATACAACTTGTTACCAGCTATTTCCATTTTCTGTTTAGCACTGCAACATCGTGGATAGAACAATAACCTACCTAAATTCCTTTGGTGAGCAGAAAGAGAATTGTCAGAAAATAGCTGAAAATTGGAGGTGTGTATGTAGAAAAGGTTTCTCTATTTCACCTTTTAACTAGATTTCATCTTACCTGTCCTGTACATGTGGTATCCATTCTAACAGGATGTTTGCCACAGCAAAGGGAATCCCGGGAACATGGGACATTTGCACAAGGGAGCATGCCATTCAGAGAGATATCATTTCTTGTGGCATCTTTACAGCTGTGGTAAAACATTAAAATCTTATAAAATATATATTTTTTTATTTTCCAAAGATTAAATTTGATTGTCTACATGTCAAATTGTTAGTGATATATCTGTTATTAATATTTACTGCTACATTTTATTTACACTACAGATGCATTACACGTGTAAACACTTGGATATGCACATCTAAAAAATAATCTAGTTTAATTCATGCCATTTTGAAATACTGCTTTTAAAGGGACGGTTCACCCAAAACATAAGATTCTGTCATCGTTTACTCACCCTTAAGTTGTTCCAAACCTGTATGAATTTATTTCTTCTGTTGAACACAAAGGAATATAAGAATGTTTGTAACCAAGTGGTTTTGGGGCACCATCGACTTTCGTGGTAGGAAAATAAATTCTGTGAAAGTCAATGGTCCCACACAACTGTTTGGTTATAAACATTCTTCAAAATTTATTAATTTGTGTTCTACAGAACAAAGAAATGTATATAGGTTTGGAACAACTTCAGGGTGAGTAAATTATGACAGAATTTTCATTTTTGGGTGGACTAACCCTTTGAGGAGAGCATGAAAACTTTTGAAAACTTTGTCACCTTTTTGTAAGTTTGCAGAGGCTTTTCTTCGTGGAGACCAGGGGTATATTAACTGCCCTTCACTTCATGAGGAAAGAGAAAGACTAGCAATTCTGCTCTTCACTTCACTTGGTAAGTACAATACAGGTTTATACCTACAGTTTTATGTTGGTTTGGGTTATAAAACTGTACAACAAGTGTTTCTTGCTTTCTTTAGAAAGGTCAGGCATTTGCTGTGTCTGCCATAAGGCTGTTGTTAAGAGCAAGGCAAGTTGTTTTGCAAGTCTCAAATGATGTTTCATATTAAAAAATGTGGCCTTTACAATTCAGTCTTTTCTAACAAACATATAGGCCAAATGTTCGACATGTGGCATGAGCGTACATGACAAATGTGTGCAAAAGAATCAGGAGACTGCTCTTTGTTTGCTGTGCAAAGGTAATGCATTTCTTTATTACATACATTTTTAATTATAACATACTTTTTTTATACTTTGTATAAAAAATTCACCCTGATGCATTTTTTTAATTATATTTTTTAGTACAAACTGAAACAATATCAGAACATAAAGAAAACAAGCAAGCAGGTAAGGCTTAAAGAGTTTAATTTATGTACTGTATAGTCATGTTGCAGAATTTATCAGTCTTTAGACCAGGGCTCCTCAATCAACCACCCATGGTCCAAAATGTATTCCCTTTTATTCCGCCATCATGTCTTTACAACTCTTAGACTGTAAAAAACATTGCATTGCCTAAAACAGCAGAGTGCTCTTTAATGCACACATAGCTGCGAGTTTGAGAGCGCACAACAATATTCAGTTAACAGACCAGAGTGAGAATGTTTAAAATGTCAGTTCACTTTCCTAGTTTGCAGATGTTTGCAAAGCTTCTTTAGTTTGGGCTGAGATGTCATATTCACAGTAGCACCATCTTTGAGGCTTTGAGGCATAGACATACATCTCTTCAGTTTATTTTGTCATGTTAACAATGAAAGAGTCTGATAACTTCCCTAAAAATGTTGGGCCCCACTATTATTTTCATTGGGACAAACTCACCATTCAATGGAAATAGTTGAAGAGCCCTGTAATAGACATAACATAGACATTGGAATATATATATATATATATATATATATATATATATATATATATATATATATATATATATATATATATATATATATATATATATATATATATATATATATATATATATAATTAAAAAATATATATATTCCCATTCATCGTTCCAAAAGTGTAGTTATTTGTATTTTGTCTACATTATCTTTGCAGAGACCGACAAACACCTAGATGAGGAAGTGGTGGAAAGAGGTTAAGCAAATAATTATTCTTAGAAAGTATTTGAGATGTCTTGGTGCAATAGAGGAGAAATTGTTTCGCTTGGATTTAAGGACATAAATATATTAGATTAAAACAGGGGTTGGCAACTTTATGGTAATCATTGTGTGATATCAACTCACTTACCATAACTCCAACACAACAACAAATAAATAATTTCATTAATTGATTACCTATACAAATGTCATGTCCCCAGTATGTAGACACATGAAAAATCGTGTAGTTTTTGTTTGAACTGGGGTTTCATTTGTGGTACCCTTTGCGAACATGTAATGCAGGTTTAGTTTTAATTACTTGTTTTTAGTGTCACTCATTGTGTATGACACTTTAAAGGGTTAGTTCACCCAAAAATGAAAATTAAGTCATTAATTACTCACCCCCATGCTGTACCAACCCCGTAAGACCTTCGTTCGTCTTCGAAACACAAATGAAGATATTTTTGATTAAATGTGACAGCTGGATCACTGCTACATAGGCTGCCTAAGGGATTGAAACCTGACGGCCCAGAAAGTCAATGAAGAAAATGTTTAAATATTCCATGTCACAACAGTGGCTCAACTATAAGTTTATCAAGCGACGAGAATACTTTTTGTGCGAAAAAACAAACAAAAATAACAACTTTATTCGACTATTCCTTTTCTTCCTTGTAGGCCTGAAACGAGACTTCAAGAGATTTCCACGACGTGCACGCGCAAGAACTTAACTGAAGTAGTTGAAGGAGATCGCAATTCTCGCGCATGCGTCGTGGAAATCTCTTGAAGTCTCGTTTCAGGCCTACAAGGAAGAAAAGGAATAGTCGAATAAAGTCGTTATTTTTGTTTTATTTCCGCACAAAAAGTATTCTCGTCGCTTGATAAACTTATAGTTGAGCCACTGTTGTGACATGGAATATTTAAACATTTTCTTCATTGACTTTCTGGGCCGTCAGGTTTCAATCCCTTAGGCAGCCTATGTAGGAGTGATCCAGCTGTCACATTTAATCAAAAATATTTGTGTTCCGAAGACGAACGAAGGTCTTACGGGGTTGGTACAGCATGGGGGTGAGTAATTAATGACTTAATTTTCATTTTTGGGTGAACTAACCCTTTAAGGGTTGAGCATGCCAGAATCTTTTAAAAAACAGATTAAACCTTTTTATAGTCTAAAGCTGCAACTCTACCAGCAGATTGAAATCTGCTTTACACTGTCCACTCTGTCTGTGGTGGCAGATAATTTGTCTTCACTGCACAGTTCATTTGAGTAGTAAAAGCAATTTTGTTAATTCACACAAAAATTAAAACTGTCATAATTTATTTGTCCTCATGTCCATACAAAGATGAAAATATAGTTATTTTACTAGTAAAATAACTATTAATCTCTCTTACAATTGCTTGTGTAACAATGATTACCCTTTTGTGTTTCAAAGGTTTCCAACCCCTAATATCTTTTTAGTCTTGATGAAAAATTATATCTATAATATTCCAAGGAAATTTTGTTCATCTGAAGAATCCCATTTATGTTAAGCTTATTTTAAAGAGTTTTTTTTTTTAGCTCTTTGTCATCTTTTACAGATGGCTTCCTTGTAGAAAGCGTACTGAAAGTGTCAGACTTTCACCAGGCAAAGAGGTAATGCAGCAGGATTAGTGTAGGAGAAATTAATGTGACATTGCACGCCACATTTTACAGACGACCTTCTTTGGTCCCACTTTATATTAAGTGGCTTTAAGTACTATGTACTTACATTGAAATTAATAATTTGATACAATGGACTTATTGTGTACATACATGTTTTTACATTGTACTTATATTTTGAAAATACCTGCATGTAATTACAGCTGTAATTAATTTATGTAATTACATTTATAATTACACAGTTGACCCTTCCCTTACACCTTAACCTACCCTTAAACCGACCCATACCACCACACCTGACCCTAACCTTACCCATATCACATCTCAATAGCAGCAAAAGTGTTTTACAATACAACCTTAACACAATAAGGACATTGTACTAATTTTTCGATGTACGTACATAGTACTTAAAGCAACTTAATATAAAGTGGGACCCTTTCTTTCAGTCACCCAGTTCTTTTACATGCACACTGATCTCAACCAAAATACTATAGTCAAAAATCAGATATGTCGCACACACATTTACGTGACATTTAGAATCTAATTTTGATAATTTTCTGCTTTTGATGGGTTGCATACGCAACCAGGACGTTCCCTTTCAGTCGAGAACGTCAGACGTAGTCGACGTCGACTGAATGGGGATCAACCATTGAAAACGCCACTAGTGCTGCCACCTTCCAGTGCCTAGACAGAAGCCTCCTGATCCTCCTGCGATTTAAGGCGGAGAAGGGACAGGGCTTTAGACCAGGAAATCACTGCTGTTCCTACAGGACCACTGGGAAAGCGTTCCCCGAACATTGGAAGGAAGGGACGCTGCAGAAGCCACATCCTACCCGGAGGGAGGTAACGTGGAGAATACACATATGACATGGGCGGAAGACCGGGCAGTACGACATATGGAATGTCACAGCAGGCTCTGCCGAGGGAAGACACGGGCTCGCCGTAGGGAGCCGTACCGTGGAAGAATACACGTAGGGATCACAACATATGGATCCAGCCTAACACAGGTTTCACACTGCTTACGAGTGGTAGGCCTGACACCAGACGTTCCGCACGTCCAATGTCGGAGGGGTGCGGAGAAGCTTAAGGGATTCGGATTAAGGGAACTCAACTGAAGTAGAAAGGTGCACGTATCCAGTCTATAGGAGGGGAATGGCGCAACAAGCCGACACTTCGAACCGGGCTCATGGTGAAACTGGCTTCATGAGAAGGGAGCCCACGGGAAGCAGCGGTTCAAATCTAGGTGACACCCAGCCCCCAACTCTAAAATCTGTCAGCAAAGCACTCTGTCAATGCCCAGGCGGAGCACACACTCATTATAGAGGAGCTCAACACCTAAGTGGACATGAGCATCTCGGAATTTCTCACCGAAATGAAGGTAGCCACCATTCAGTGGGCCAACCTCACTTGGAAACAGCCTTCCCTTTCTGCTAATTTCTGCTGATTCCCTTAAAAGACAAGAGCTGGTCTGATGTCCTAAGGCCTCTTGTCTGTGCACGTATAACCGAAATGAAGCGGGACGGACAGAGAAACGCCAGGGCTGGGTCTGCCTCCTCCCGGGCATTGCTTGCAGGCTCACCACCTGGTCCCACCTTTAGGAAGAGGTAGGAACCTTGGGCACATATCCAGGCTGGGGTCTCAGCTTGTGAGAGTTAGCCGACCCGAATTCCAGGCACAATTCGTTGACCGAAAGCGAGCCAGTCCCTACCCTCTAATAGAGACCACGCGAGCAGGAGAACTGTAAAAACTGAATTTTTAACTCACTGCCTGCTGTGGCTCAGGGGCGGTCTCTGCAGTGCAGTTAGCACCAGAGATAAGGCCCAAGAGGATAAAGAGGGGCGCAAGGCAGATTCCCTTGCTCCCTCAGGAACCTGACAATCAGGACGTGCTTCCGATGCTACTGCATCATGATGTGCGTCAAATAAATATAGAGGCAACATCATTTTGAGGGTGGAGGACACAACCCACTCCAACCCATCTTGCAGGAAAGAGAGCACTGAAATGACCGAACACCTTCAGGATCTCCTCACGGAGAGAAGACTCACTCAACAAATAGGTTCCACTTCTATTTGCCGTAAACACAAATTCCTCTTTTTTCTGGGCGAGCCCCGGTGTGAAACGGCCAACCCCTCCATTACAGATGGACCAGCACGCCCCACGGGGGACTCCGACGGCTACGGTGGAAGGGAGGAGTGAGGAGCCCACAGGGAATGGTTACCAGGCGAGTCATCCAACACTATCCTCCTATCACCCACCCCACGCGGTCAACTGTATGGACTTACAATCGGAAGAGAACAGGTTACCTTACTGAGGCTGAATAATAAACTGTTGTGGTTTCACAATGTACATTCAGTAATGTGCTGTGTGCATGGTTGATTAGGTGCTTCCTTACTTGATTGAGGTAGACTTTGGTCCTGATCAAAATACTGAAGCTTCTTTAATTTAATATTACAGATATCTGGTCTCTACAAGTGAGTTAAAGAGGAGATGCTCACCACCTGAGTGTTACTCCAGCAACACTGTGGTTTCTTATTTAAGAAAAGCAAAGGCACAGAAAAAAAACATAGAGGAAAAGCTGACTGGCATGGGTGTGCAGCCCACCAAGCGGACCAAACTGACTTCACTGTGCACTAAACTGTGTGAAGGTGATTGTTAAGTCTCTTTTTAGGTGTTGGGGATTATATATTTTTTTAATAATTCTATTTGTTTACATCGTTTCATTTCAGATGAATGCAGTGAGCTGGTCAGTGACGTAATGTTCCTGGCAGCAAAGTTTACTCCACAAAGGAAAGTGGTCCAGGAAATGTGTGAAAATGAGGATGTCCATGATGCAATTTCCAAAACTGAAGCCTGCAGGTAAAGTACATTTTATGTTGAATGTTTTTAATGACTATGTAAATTGAAACCAAAAGCTTTATGTACTTCAATTACAGGAAGACCTTGCAAACACTTCTGGCTACTTTAGGCAGAAACTGGGAGACATTTGGACAGGCAACCCATGGGCTTGGGCCTGGTTTAATGGTAGGCACATTCGAGTTCATTGACTCGTGCCTCAAAGAAAAAATTAAAACACTTAAATCCTCTACGAAAGATGTGAACTAGTTAAGGTACAGCTGTTTAATAATACCTTGCTGTTGTAATATGTTGCTGTTTTATAGATACCTATAATCCACTTTATTTTTTTTTTAATTGTTTTGTAATTTATAATAGCATTTGTAATTCAATTTTGTTCCTTAATACAAAAGTAAAGTATTTGATATTTTATTGTAATGTTAAAGCAAAAGACGATTCAATAAAAGCTTTATTTTGTGAATTATTTACAATCAACATTTGTTCCTTAATTTTGTTCTTATACAAAGCATCTGTACAACACTCATTGACCAAAAAAAAGACAGTGGCAGCAAGGGGGAAAAACTAAGCATGTTGGCTAGGCAGAGCATATAGTTATTGTTTCATCAATGAAACATTTATCTCTCTACAAGATCAACCATGTTTTTTCTTCTTTTTGACTGTGTAAGTTACAGTGACTGCATCTTTTGCTTTTTTGACCCTTTTACGATAATTATGAAGTGCAGTCACTTTTCTTTTTCTTGACAGTTTGCTAAACTGTGAAAAAATTAATTTGTGTGCTCTCTGTACTAAACTGTGCACTTCCTTATCCTCATGAAATTTTTCTGATTGGCTCCACTCATGAAGATCTGTGAGCATGTGTTGCAGTGTTACTTTTTTTTTTCTCACTGGATTTTGAGCAGTGTGAATCCTCAGACATGTTCTCACAGGATGTTGTGTAGATAATGTTGTGAACTAAGATACATACACACACCTCTCCATAGCTATTTGCAATGCATGTGCAAAATTTGGTCCCTTTACGACGTACAATTCCTACACTCCCATCAAAATGATACACAGTAAGGTCTTCATTATCTGTGAAATAGGATTCACTGTCAACAATTTTTCTTGCTGCTTCTGCCCTTAGGTCTTGAATTACGAGTCCTTGTTTCTCTGCAATGGTTTGTGAGAAAATTAAGTGTTTGCACACAGATCCACATTGGAATATTTTGCAATCGCAATTATGCATCACCAAGTCAACTCTGTGAGATTGTGTGCTTGTATCGGGTGGAACCAAACGCACTCCGTTTTCATTCATCTCCACTTTGGCATCCAGGCCTTTTGCAGTCATGCAGTGGGCAGCATTTGTGGTCTCTTCAGTGTTCTCTCCTTTTATTCGTCCAGTGTCTGTCAGGTCATCCAGGTAACTGAACAATTAAACAAAAGAACAAGTTGTCAAAAGATTTAGACTTTTAAAGACATTTGTTATACCCTTTGTATAGACATTTGTATAGATTTCATAGGCTATAAACTAATTAAAACAAACAGTGGGAAAAAGACTATTCTAAATAGAGGGAGTACAGGAGGGGGGGGGGGGGGGTAGACGACTCTTTGCATACTTTGTTTTACGGGGTCGAGTTTTATAACAACCAACAATGCCCTCGAAGCTGACAGACCTTTTTACTAAATGTTTTCATAAGTGTCCCGGTAATTGGAATTGACAATGATAAGGCTAAAGAGAATAGCTAATGTTTATACTAGAGCTTCCTGTATCCAAACAAGTTGATAATGGTAACAGGTTGTGGCCAGAGGTAATATACAGGTGCTGTAGCCTGGTTAAAACCAGACCATTCTCAGTTGTAACTGAGTTAGGGTCTGGCAAAGCGTCATAGACAAATCATTTCCAGAGGGGCGTCACCAGCGGACGTCGCGGATAGACCTAAAACCAATCAGAGCGATGAAGGAGATGACGTATGCAGAGCGGCATACGAGTGTTGTTTTTTGCTCGGTTTTTAACAAAAAGGAAACGTTCAAAGCGCTTAAAACAGACGCGATAGCTGATTCGAACGAGTCATGTTCGACGGCGGCATCCATCTTTGTAATGTAGGCTACAAAATCTGCTTCAAAATCCCAGCGCTGCCGTCATCGTGTAAAGCCCGCCCCAACGTTTCTGATTGGTGCCGCGATTTCGACGGATTGGAAATGTGTTTGAATGAGCTCTTTGCCAGACTAACTTTCAGAGCAAATCTAAATTTGCCGGAAGTTGTCTGGGTTTTCCCAGGCTACAGGTGCTGGTCATATAATTAGAATATCATTACAAAGTTGATTTATTTCAGTAATTCCATTCAAAAAGTGAAATTTGGATATTATATTCATTACACACAGACTGATATTTTTTATTCCAAATGTTTATTTCATTTAATTGTGATTAAAACTGACAACTAATGAAAATCCCAAATTCAGTATCTCCGAAAATTAGAATATTACTCAAGACCAATACAAAAAAAGGATTTTTAGAAATGTTGGTGCATGTACAGCACTCAATACTTAGTTGGGGCTCCTTTTGCCTGAATTACTGCAGCAATGCGGCGTGGCATGGAGTCGATCAGTCTGTGGCACTGCTCAGGTGTTATGAGAGTCCAGGTTGCTCTGATAGTGGCCTTCAGCTCTTCTGCATTGTTGGGTCTGGTGTATCACATCTTCCTCTTCACAATACCCCATAGATTTTCTATAGGGTTAAGGTCAGGCGAGTTTGCTGGCCAATTACGAACAGGGATACCATGGTCCTTAAACCAGGTAGTACTGGTAGCTTTGGCACTGTGTGCAGGTGCCAAGTCCTGTTGGAAAATGAAATCTGCATCTCCATAAAGTTGGCCAACATTTCTAAAAATCCCTTTTTTGTATTGTTCTTGAATAATATTCTAATTTTCGGAGATACTGAATTTGGGATTTTCATTAGTTGTCAGTTTTAATCATCACAATTAAATGGAATAAACATTTGAAATATATCAGTCTGTGTGTAATGAATGAATATAATATCCAACTTTAACTTTTTGAATGGAATTACTGAAATAAATCAACTTTTTGATGATATTCTAATTATATGACCAGCACCTGTATATGCAATATATAATCAGGGTACCACAACTTGGTCACATGATTTCTGTAATTACAATTTATCATCATAACAAAAGTAATAAAATTAACTTATATTTACCTGTAATATTTTTGGACATCACCACACAGCAACCGAAGAAGCTGATCAATCCTGCTATTCATCCTTCCTTTAAGAAACTGGTATTTCATTGTAAGAAAAAATCTGTGTACAAAATTTAAAACATTTAGAACATCCTTAATGAATATTTGTAATGAATATGTTATTTACACTATATTTTAAAAAGTAATTTGAGGGCAAGGTGTTATAATTTTAATAGTTGACTAACCTCTCTGCCTTGTTGTTGGTTTCGCTGTTGTGGTGATAGAATGTCCTTCCAAAATTAGACCACAAATCTCCCAAACAAATCCACTGATTCTTGAGGTAGGTCGATACATGTGAACTGCCCAGACAGGTATCAAGCTCTTCGCACTTTCTAGCTGACATGCTGTTAAACTCTTCTTCCTGTAAAAAAACAACACAACATTGTAAAGTTATGCCACCTTATGTTTACACACATTTAAAGGGGTAGTCCACCCAAAGTTGAAAATTATCATTTTGTTACGCATGTCATAATTTACTCACCCTCATGTCACTCCAAACCTATATGACTTTATTCCTGCAGTAGAACACAATAGATATTTTGGTGATATTGAGCTATTTTGAATAATGTTTCTGAGTTTGTTTGTTTTTTATGTAATAAAACTTAATTGAGTCCAATACAACATTATACCCCATTGACTTCCATATACTATTGGCGGGAAAAAAATGAAACATTCTACTGCAAAAGAAAATAAATCAAATGAATTGGAATGATATGAGGATGAGTAAAGAGTGATAAATTGCCTTTTGAAAATAATGTTCCCACATTTTTTTTTTAAACTTTTAACACAACAAAGTTCAACTAAATATAAACTTGACCAATCCTATTAAAATCCATAGTATGCAATTCAAGATTTATTTTCATTATTGAAATGATTTCTAAAGAATAAAGTGATTTATGATATACAAATATTACCGTTAAACAGGATTTCATTGACACCATTGCTTGAATCACAATATTTCGTTGATTCACTGACAAGTTTCCTCCATCTCTTCTAACCATCCACCTATGCACGGCCTACAAAAAAACATTCAAAAGCTAGTCAAGACATTTTTATATGACCTTTTAAATCAAAATTTAGTTTTAAAATGAATAGGTCTGTGACAAGTGATAATTTCTTTATTTTAACTCAATACTGCTAATTAAAGGCCCAAGATAATGGGGGAAAAAATCCAGTAGGATATATCTACCTGGAGTACATGAAACCAGCAAAGAAGAATCTTGGCTGTTGGAAAAATTCTTCTTATAGCATTGAGTTCCTTAAGGTCACGGTCAATCATTATTGACCTACATGATGAGGAATAAAGAAGGAATTAAGATCTAGCTACATCTGTAGTTTGAACAGTCAAAAATGAAAAGCTTATGTCAAAAAGTAGTTTACAATTTGCTGTCTTTATGCAAGTTTTTTTACTTCTGACCTGGGAAGAAATCCAGGGTTGTGTTCTTCAAGCTTTTCCAAGCAGAGAGCAAGTATGTCCGCTGATTCCTCACTAATAATAAAGTAAGCAAATGGGACTGCTCTTCCAATACTGTTGGTCAAAAGAAGTGCATAAAAGGCATAACCATATGATGTCATGGCTTTGTAAGTGGCATCCATGAATACCATGGTGTGAGCATGTTCTCTGAGTACATCTTTTTGCCAGGGCGTCTGCACAACAATTATTAGTGGTTGATTTTCACTCAATGGCTGGTAGTAACAAATGTTTTCCTGCAGCTCAGATGTGACTAGCTTGTCCACACTAATGCAGTCTTTCGCATCAGGAAAAATAAGAGCATTAATGGTCTTCTTGATTAATCGAATATCTTCAGGTGTAACATAATACCGGCGATTATATTTGTCCATATGTCCATGACGCTCTGCCCAGTCCACACATTTTAAAAGTGTTTCAGAAATTGACTGTCCTTGATCAAGCCACATTTCAATAAAGGTTACCAACTCTGGATCAATGCGATTTTTAACACCCTCTTCTTTCAAGCACACATCATGTCCATTGTGTTGAAGCATTTTGTTGACCACACCACCTGTGAAACAACCGTCTTTGATAATTTTGAATGACACATAAGCTTTGCAAGAATTAGCTCTTGTGTTTGTTGGTTCTCCTTTGCTTTTCCCACCTGCTTTAGTTGATCTTTCACATGCAAAGTAAAAGTAGTCTTTTCGAGTAGACACAGGGGACCTGAAGATGCTTTTTGTTTCCTCTTCCAGTTTCTTAATGTAATCCTGCATGAAATCAGTCTCCTCCCCAGAAAAAGGTATGACCTCCTGAATGACTCGAGCATCCTTTACTTTCTTTACCTGTCGCCTTATCCCTTCAAGCCAAATAACCTGAAAAAAAAAATGAAGGTACGAAATTAAATTTATAAAAACAAGCACACATGTCCTGAATACTTTGTACAGAACAATAACACTGACAAAAAGCACCGATAGGAGTCTATTGAGTACTCCTGCCCTGAGAACAGCTATTAGTTTACTAACAATAACACAGTGATATGAACCTATACTCCTGCCCTGAGAGCAGCACGTAGTTCACTACCAATAACACAGCGATATTTCTATTGAGTACTCTTGCCCTGAGAGCAGCTTGTAGTTCACTACCAATAACACAGCGATATTTCTATTGAGTACTCTTGCCCTGAGAGCAGCTCGTAGTTCACTACCAATAATACAGTGATATGAACAAATACTTCTGCCCTGAGAGCAGCTCGTAGTTCACTAACAATAATACAGTGATATGAACAAATACTTCTGCCCTGAGAGCAGCTCGTAGTTCACTAACAATAATACAGTGATATGAACAAATACTTCTGCCCTGAGAGCAGCTCGTAGTTCACTACCAATAACACAGTGATATGAACCTATACTCCTGCCCTGAGAGCAGCTCGTAGTTCACTACCAATAACACAGCGATATGAACCTATTGAGTACTCCTGCCCTGAGAGCAGCTCGTAGTTCACTAACAATAACACAGTGATATGAACCTATTGAGTACTCCTGCCCTGAGAGCAGCTCGTAGTTCACTACCAATAATACAGTGATATGAACCTATTGAGTACTCCTGCCCTGAGAGCAGCTCGTAGTTCACTACCAATAATATAGTGATATGAACCTATACTTCTGCCCTGAGAGCAGCTCGTAGTTCACTACCAATAACACAGCGATATGAACCTATTGAGTACTCCTGCCCTGAGAGCAGTTCGTAGTTCACTACCAATAACACAGCGATATGAACATATACTTCTGCCCTGAGAGCAGTTCGTAGTTCACTACCAATAACACAGCGATATGAACCTATTGAGTACTCCTGCCCTGAGAGCAGTTCGTAGTTCACTACCAATAACACAGCGATATGAACATATACTTCTGCCCTGAGAGCAGTTCGCAGTTCACTACCAATAACACAGTGATATGAACCTATACTCCTGCCCTGAGAGCAGCTCGTAGTTCACTACCAATAATACAGTGATATGAACCTATACTCCTGCCCTGAGAGCAGCTCGTAGTTCACTAACAATAACACATTGATATGAACCTATACTCCTGCCCTGAGAGCAGCTCGTAGTTCACTACCAATAATACAGTGATATGAACCTATACTCCTGCCCTGAGAGCAGCTCGTAGTTCACTACCAATAATACAGTGATATGAACCTATACTCCTGCCCTGAGAGCAGCTCGTAGTTCACTAACAATAACACATTGATATGAACCTATACTCCTGCCCTGAGAGCAGCTCGTAGTTCACTACCAATAATACAGTGATATGAACCTATACTCCTGCCCTGAGAGCAGCTCGTAGTTCACTACCAATAATACAGTGATATGAACCTATACTCCTGCCCTGAGAGCAGCTCGTAGTTCACTACCAATAACACAGTGATATGAACCTATTGAGTACTCCTGCCCTGAGAGCAGCTCGTAGTTCACTACCAATAATACAGTTATATGAACCTATACTCCTGCCCTGAGAGCAGCTCGTAGTTCACTAACAATAACACAGTGATATGAACCTATTGAGTACTCCTGCCCTGAGAGCAGCTCGTAGTTCACTACCAATAATACAGTGATATGAACCTATACTTCTGCCCTGAGAGCAGCTTGTAGTTCACTAACAATAACACAGTGATATGAACCTATACTCCTGCCCTGAGAGCAGCTCGTAGTTCACTAACAATAACACAGTGATATGAACCTATACTCCTGCCCTGAGAGCAGCTCGTAGTTCACTACCAATAACACAGCGATATGAACCTATTGAGTACTCCTGCCCTGAGAGCAGTTCGTAGTTCACTACCAATAATACAGTGATATGAACCTATACTTCTGCCCTGAGAGCAGCTCGTAGTTCACTAACAATAATACAGTGATATGAACCTATACTCCTGCCCTGAGAGCAGCTCGTAGTTCACTAACAATAACACAGCGATATGAACCTATTGAGTACTCCTGCCCTGAGAGCAGCTCGTAGTTCACTAACAATAACACAGTGATATGAACCTATTGAGTACTCCTGCCCTGAGAGCAGCTCGTAGTTCACTACCAATAATACAGTGATATGAACCTATACTCCTGCCCTGAGAGCAGCTCGTAGTTCACTACCAATAATACAGTGATATGAACCTATACTCCTGCCCTGAGAGCAGCTCGTAGTTCACTACCAATAACACAGCGATATGAACCTATTGAGTACTCCTGCCCTGAGAGCAGCTCATAGTTCACTACCAATAACACAGCGATATGAACCTATACTTCTGCCCTGAGAGCAGTTCGTAGTTCACTACCAATAACACAGCGATATGAACCTATTGAGTACTCCTGCCCTGAGAGCAGTTCGTAGTTCACTACCAATAACACAGCGATATGAACATATACTTCTGCCCTGAGAGCAGTTCGTAGTTCACTACCAATAACACAGCGATATGAACCTATTGAGTACTCCTGCCCTGAGAGCAATATGAACCTATACCTCTGCCCTGAGAGCAGTTCGTAGTTCACTACCAATAACACAGTGATATGAACCTATACTCCTGCCCTGAGAGCAGCTCGTAGTTCACTAACAATAACACATTGATATGAACCTATTCTCCTGCCCTGAGAGCAGCTCGTAGTTCACTACCAATAATACAGTGATATGAACCTATACTCCTGCCCTGAGAGCAGCTCGTAGTTCACTAACAATAACACATTGATATGAACCTATACTCCTGCCCTGAGAGCAGCTCATTGTTCACTACCAATAATACAGTGATATGAACCTATACTCCTGCCCTGAGAGCAGCTCGTAGTTCACTACCAATAATACAGTGATATGAACCTATAACCCTGCCCTGAGAGCACCTCGTAGTTCACTAACAATAACACAGTGATATGAACCTATTGAGTACTCCTGCCCTGAGAGCAGCTCGTAGTTCACTACCAATAATACAGTGATATGAACCTATACTCCTGCCCTGAGAGCAGCTCGTAGTTCACTACCAATAATACAGTGATATGAACCTATACTCCTGCCCTGAGAGCAGCTCGTAGTTCACTACCAATAACACAGCGATATTAACCTATTGAGTACTCCTGCCCTGAGAGCAGCTCGTAGTTCACTACCAATAATACAGTGATATGAACCTATTGAGTACTCCTGCCCTGAGAGCAGCTCGTAGTTCACTATCAATAACACAGTGATATGAACCTATACTCCTGCCCTGAGAGCAGCTCGTAGTTCACTACCAATAACACAGCGATATGAACCTATTGAGTACTCCTGCCCTGAGATCAGCTCGTAGTTCACTATCAATAACACAGTGATATGAAACTATACTTCTGCCCTGAGAGCAGCTCGTAGTTCACTAACAATAACACAGTGATATGAACCTATACTTCTGCCCTGAGAGCAGCTCGTAGTTCACTAACAATAACACAGTGATATGAACCTATACTTCTGCCCTGAGAGCAGCTCGTAGTTCACTATCAATAATACAGCGATATGAAACTATTGAGTACTCCTGCCCTGAGAGCAGCTCGTAGTTCACTACCAATAATACAGTGATATGAACATATACTTCTGCCCTGAGAGCAGCTCGTAGTTCACTACCAATAACACAGAGATATGAACCTATTGAGTACTCCTGCCCTGAGAGCAGCTCATAGTTCACTACCAATAACACATTGATATGAACCTATACTCCTGCCCTGAGAGCAGCTCGTAGTTCACTACCAATAATACAGTGATATGAACCTATACTCCTGCCCTGAGAGCAGCTCGTGGTTCACTAACAATAACACATTGATATGAACCTATACTTCTGCCCTGAGAGCAGCTCGTAGTTCACTACCAATAATACCGTGATATGAACCTATTGAGTACTCCTGCCCTGAGAGCAGCTCGTAGTTCACTACCAATAATACCGTGATATGAACCTATACTCCTGCCCTGAGAGCAGCTCGTAGTTCACTACCAATAATACAGTGATATGAACCTATTGAGTACTCCTGCCCTGAGAGCAGCTCGTAGTTCACTACCAATAATACCGTGATATGAACCTATACTCCTGCCCTGAGAGCAGCTCGTAGTTCACTACCAATAATACAGTGATATGAACCTATACTCCTGCCCTGAGAGCAGCTCGTAGTTCACTACCAATAACACAGCGATATGAACCTATTGAGTACTCCTGCCCTGAGAGCAGCTCATAGTTCACTACCAATAACACATTGATATGAACCTATACTCCTGCCCTGAGAGCAGCTCGTAGTTCACTACCAATAATACAGTGATATGAACCTATACTCCTGCCCTGAGAGCAGCTCGTAGTTCACTAACAATAACACATTGATATGAACCTATACTCCTGCCCTGAGAGCAGCTCGTAGTTCACTACCAATAATACAGTGATATGAACCTATACTCCTGCCCTGAGAGCAGCTCGTAGTTCACTACCAATAATACAGTGATATGAACCTATACTTCTGCCCTGAGAGCAGCTCGTAGTTCACTACCAATAATACAGCGATATGAACCTATACTCCTGCCCTGAGAGCAGCTCGTAGTTCACTACCAATAACACAGTGATATGAACCTATTGAGTACTCCTGCCCTGAGAGCAGCTCGTAGTTCACTACCAATAATACAGTGATATGAACCTATACTCCTGCCCTGAGAGCAGCTCGTAGTTCACTAACAATAACACAGTGATATGAACCTATTGAGTACTCCTGCCCTGAGAGCAGCTCGTAGTTCACTACCAATAATACAGTGATATGAACCTATACTTCTGCCCTGAGAGCAGCTCGTAGTTCACTAACAATAATACAGTGATATGAACCTATACTCCTGCCCTGAGAGCAGCTCGTAGTTCACTAACAGCGATATGAACCTATTGAGTACTCCTGCCCTGAGAGCAGCTCGTAGTTCAGTAACAATAACACAGTGATATGAACCTATTGAGTACTCCTGCCCTGAAAGCAGCTCGTAGTTCACTACCAATAATACAGTGATATGAACCTATACTCCTGCCCTGAGAGCAGCTCGTAGTTCACTACCAATAACACAGCGATATGAACCTATTGAGTACTCCTGCCCTGAGAGCAGCTCGTAGTTCACTACCAATAATACAGTGATATGAACCTATTGAGTACTCCTGCCCTGAGAGCAGCTCGTAGTTCACTACCAATAATACAGTGATATGAACCTATACTTCTGCCCTGAGAGCAGCTCGTAGTTCACTACCAATAATACAGCGATATGAACCTATTGAGTACTCCTGCCCTGAGAGCAGCTCGTAGTTCACTACCAATAACACAGCGATATGAACCATACTCCTGCCCTGAGAGCAGCTCGTAGTTCACTATCAAAAACACAGTGATATGAACCTATACTTCTGCCTTGAGAGCAGCTCGTAGTTCACTACCAATAACACAGCGATATGAACCTATTGATTACTCCTGCCCTGAGAGCAGCTCGTAGTTCACTAACAATAACACATTGATATGAACCTATTGAGTACTCCTGCCCTGAGAGCAGCTCGTAGTTCACTGCCAATAACACAGCGATATGAACCTATACTTCTGCCCTGAGAGCAGCTCGTAGTTCACTACCAATAACACAACGATATGAACCCCTACTCCTGCCCTGAGAGCAGCTCGTAGTTCACTACCAATAATAGAGTGATATGAACCTATTGAGTACTCCTGCCCTGAGAGCAGCTCGTAGTTCACTAGCAATAACACATTGATATGAACCTATACTCCTGCCCTGAGAGCAGCTCGTAGTTCACTACCAATAACACAGTGAAATGAACCTATTGAGTACTCCTGCCCTGAGAGCAGCTCGTAGTTCACTAACAATAATACAGTGATATGAACCTATTGAGTGCTTATGCCCTGAGAGCAGCTCGTAGTTCACTACCAATAACACAGTGATATGAACCTATTGAGTACTCCTGCCCTGAGAGCAGCTCGTAGTTCACTACCAATAACACAGCGATATGAACCTATACTCCTGCCCTGAGAGCAGCTCGTAGTTCACTACCAATAACACAGTGATATGAACCTATTGATTACTCCTGCCCTGAGAGCTCGTAGTTCCCTAACAATAACACAGTGATATGAACCTTTTGAGTACTCCTGCCCCGAGAGCAGCTCGTAGTTCACTACCAATAATACAGTGATATGAACCTATACTCCTGCCCTGAGAGCAGCTCGTAGTTCACTACCAATAACACAGCGATATTTCTATTGAGTACTCCTGCCCTGAGAGCAGCTCGTAGTTCACTACCAATAACACAGCGATATTTCTATTGAGTACTCTTGCCCTGAGAGCAGCTCGTAGTTCACTACCAATAACACAGTGATATGAACCTATTGAGTACTCCTGCCCTGAGAGCAGCTCGTAGTTCACTACCAATAACACAGCGATATGAACCTATACTCCTGCCCTGAGAGCAGCTCGTAGTTCACTACCAATAACACAGTGATATGAACCTATTGATTACTCCTGCCCTGAGAGCTCGTAGTTCCCTAACAATAACACAGTGATATGAACCTTTTGAGTACTCCTGCCCCGAGAGCAGCTCGTAGTTCACTACCAATAATACAGTGATATGAACCTATACTCCTGCCCTGAGAGCAGCTCGTAGTTCACTACCAATAACACAGCGATATTTCTATTGAGTACTCCTGCCCTGAGAGCAGCTCGTAGTTCACTACCAATAACACAGCGATATTTCTATTGAGTACTCTTGCCCTGAGAGCAGCTCGTAGTTCACTACCAATAATACAGTGATATGAACCTATACTTCTGCCCTGAGAGCAGCTCGTACTTCACTAACAATAACACATTGATATGAATATACTTCTGCCCTGAGAGCAGCTCGTAGTTCACTAACAATAACACATTGATATGAATACTTCTGCCCTGAGAGCAGCTCGTAGTTCACAACCAATAACAAAGCGATATGAACCTATTAAGAACTCCTGCCCTGAGAGCAGCGCTAGGTCGGGAGATGTATCAATTTTACCGTCAAAATGCCACAGAGATTTTAACGACTTCTGTTGTCGCATCAACTTCACAGACAGCAAGCTACGTAGCATTGGAAAAGCATATTTTACAAAAGTTACTCCATATTACTTAGGTAAAGTTGGTTTTATATTCGCACATTCGCACATTCGCGTTAAAGAAGTTTTTCAATTAAATAGTCAATAAAGCATTTTTTTTCCAGATTCGAAGCAGCTACATGATATTGACAACAAAGATTGTGAACTACAACATTTTCTACAATCGATCAGAATGGGCAAGTATATTTTTAATGCATACATACTTAGGAGAATATTCAATGTAGTGTGGTAACCATGATAGGGACCGTCTAAAAAGTGAATATTGTTTTTCATCGTGTGCAAACAGGTACATTTTAGCCAACTGCAGATGAAGCCTACTGGCAAATATCTCTCACATTATGTGTTCTGATGCTATAGAATGTCCTTTAGCAACAAAACCTGCATTATAATGATGCTGTTTAAAAAGGTGTTTATGAAATAATAATGAATGAACCTGTACATGAACTGTAATTTGGTAACAATCCAGACTGTAGAAAGTGGAAAATCATGTTTAATCTCCTGAACATAGTTAATCGCTTCATTTTACAACCGTTTATATTTATTTATTTATTTGAGAGAAAAAAATGAAAAAGAACTGTGTAAGTGTGGTGGTTTTAATAATGACATATGATTTATTTCAAAAGGATTTGAAAAGCATCAAGACGACTGCTACAAAGCAAGTTGGATCATCTTGTCTGGACCCTACAGAACATACTACAGCCCATGTCTTGCTGTTTTATTCACCTCTGTTTTTCTGTTTTTATCTGTGATAAAGACTGTGTAACAGTGTTCTCCAGGTGTTGAATAAAAATAATGGCTAAACTCTATTTTATGTTTTCCTGTTGTATCACATCTGTGTTTAACATGGAACTCTAACAATAACACAATTAATGTACATTGATTGATGTTTACAGTCCTGCAGAAATATTACTGTCCATACTGAATCCATCAGATTATTGACAAGTACTCAGAAAACATGACAGCAAACTTGATGTTTATTTTGGGTGTGAAGGGTGTGGATTTTGGAATAAACTGCTGCTTCAATGTATATGTAATGAGTGATTATAATCAAGGTTTTCTTTCTAAATATTACATGAGTAATATTATAATAATATAATATAATTTTGAATACTGTACGTACTATTGACAAATGAGTTTTTCAAAAAATTACTGTAAATCACCGTAAGTATTTTTTCGTGTTCCAAAGGCTGTAGTGCTTTCCCAGTGACCAGACTGACTTACTACAGGTGAAATTTTGACAATAACTCCCTTACTGTACGTACAATAAACTGATAAGTTTAAGAAAAAAATACTGTAATTCCCCTAAAGTATTTTTTCGTGTTCCAAAGGCTGTAGTGCTTTCCTAGTGACCAGACTGACTTACTACAATTGAAACTTTGACAATATCTCCCTTACTGTACGTACAATAAACTAATAAGTTCAAGAAAAAATTACTGTAATTCCCCTAAAGTATTTTTTCGTGTTCCAAAGGCTGTAGTGCTTTCCCAGTGACCAGACTGACTTACTACAGGTGAAATTGTGACAATAACTCCCTTACTGTACGTACAATAAACTGATAAGTTCAAGAAAAAATTACTGTAATTCCCCTAAAGTATTTTTTCGTGTTCCAAAGGCTGTAGTGCTTTCCCAGTGACCAGACTGACTTACTACAATTGGAATTTTGACAATATCTCCCTTACTGTACGTACAATAAACTAATAAGTTCAAGAAAAAATTACTGTAATTCCCCTAAAGTATTTTTTCGTGTTCCAAAGGCTGTAGTGCTTTCCCAGTGACCAGACTGACTTACTACAATTGAAATTTTGACAATATCTCCCTTACTGTACGTACAATAAACTAATAAGTTCAAGAAAAAATTACTGTAATTCCCCTAAAGTATTTTTTCGTGTTCCAAAGGCTGTAGTGCTTTCCCAGTGACCACACTGACTTACTACAATTGAAATCTTGACAATACCTCCCTTACTGTACGTACTATTGACAAATGAGTTTTTCAAAAAATTACTGTAAATCACCGTAAGTATTTTTTCGTGTTCCAAAGGCTGTAGTGCTTTCCCAGTGACCAGACTGACTTACTACAGGTGAAATTTTGACAATAACTCCCTTACTGTACGTACAATAAACTGATAAGTTTAAGAAAAAAATACTGTAATTCCCCTAAAGTATTTTTTCGTGTTCCAAAGGCTGTAGTGCTTTCCCAGTGACCAGACTGACTCACTACAATTGAAATTTTGACAATATCTCCCTTACTGTACGTACAATAAACTAATAAGTTCAAGAAAAAATTACTGTAATTCCCCTAAAGTATTTTTTCGTGTTCCAAAGGCTGTAGTGCTTTCCCAGTGACCAGACTGACTTACTACAATTGAAACTTTGACAATATCTCCCTTACTGTACGTACAATAAACTAATAAGTTCAAGAAAAAATTACTGTAATTCCCCTAAAGTATTTTTTCGTGTTCCAAAGGCTGTAGTGCTTTCCCAGTGACCACACTGACTTACTACAATTGAAATCTTGACAATACCTCCCTTACTGTACGTACTATTGACAAATGAGTTTTTCAAAAAATTACTGTAAATCACAGTAAGTATTTTTTCGTGTTCCAAAGGCTGTAGTGCTTTCCCAGTGACCAGACTGACTCACTACAATTGAAATTTTGACAATATCTCCCTTACTGTACGTACAATAAACTAATAAGTTCAAGAAAAAATTACTGTAATTCCCCTAAAGTATTTTTTCGTGTTACAAAGGCTGTAGTGCTTTCCCAGTGACCAGACTGACTTACTACAATTGAAATTTTGACAATATCTCCCTTACTGTACGTACAATAAACTGATAAGTTCAAGAAAAAATTACTGTAATTCCCCTAAAGTATTTTTTCGTGTTCCAAAGGCTGTAGTGCTTTCCCAGTGACCAGACTGACTTACTACAGATGACATTTTGACAATAACTCCCTTACTGTACGTACAATAAACTGATAAGTTCAAGAAAAAATTACTGTAATTCCCCTAAAGTATTTTTTCCTGTTCCAAAGGCTGTAGTGCTTTCCCAGTGACCAGACTGACTTACTACAGATGACATTTTGACAATAACTCCCTTACTGTACGTACAATAAACTGATAAGTTCAAGAAAAAATTACTGTAATTCCCCTAAAGTATTTTTTCCTGTTCCAAAGGCTGTAGTGCTTTCCCAGTGACCAGACTGACTTACTACAATTTAAATTTTGACAATATCTCCCTTACTGTACGTACAATAAACTAATAAGTTCAAGAAAAAATTACTGTAATTCCCCTAAAGTATTTTTTTGTGTTCCAAAGGCTGTATTGCTTTCCCAGTGACCAGACTGACTTACTACAATTGAAATTTTGACAATATCTCCCTTACTTTACGTACAATAAACTAATAAGTTCAAGAAAAAATGACTGTAATTCCCCTAAAGTATTTTTTCGTGTTCCAAAGGCTGTAGTGCTTTCCCAGTGACCAGACTGACTTACTACAGATGAAATTTTGACAATATCTCCCTTACTGTACGTACAATAAACGGATAAGTTCAAGAAAAAATTACTGTAATTCCCCTAAAGTATTTTTTCCTGTTCCAAAGGCTGTAGTGCTTTCCCAGTGACCAGACTGACTTACTACAGATGACATTTTGACAATAACTCCCTTACTGTACGTACAATAAACTGATAAGTTCAAGAAAAAATTACTGTAATTCCCCTAAAGTATTTTTTCGTGTTCCAAAGGCTGTAGTGCTTTCCCAGTGACCAGACTGACTTACTACAGGTGAAATTTTGACAATAACTCCCTTACTGTACGTACAATAAACTAATAAGTTCAAGAAAAAATTACTGTAATTCCCCTAAAGTATTTTTTCGTGTTCCAAAGGCTGTAGTGCTTTCCCAGTGACCAGACTGACTTACTACAATTGAACTTTTGACAATATCTCCCTTACTGTACGTACAATAAACTGATAAGTTCAAGAAAAAATTACTGTAATTCCCCTAAAGTATTTTTTCGTGTTCCAAAGGCTGTAGTGCTTTCCCAGTGACCAGACTGACTTACTACAGGTGAAATTTTGACAATAACTCCCTTACTGTACGTACAATAAACTAATAAGTTCAAGAACAAATTACTGTAATTCCCCTAAAGTATTTTTTCGTGTTCCAAAGGCTGTAGTGCTTTCCCAGTGACCAGACTGACTTACTACAATTGAAATTTTGACAATATCTCCCTTACTGTACGTACAATAAACTAATAAGTTCAAGAAAAAATTACTGTAATTCCCCTAAAGTATTTTTTCGTGTTCCAAAGGCTGTAGTGCTTTCCCAGTGACCAGACTGACTTACTACAGATGACATTTTGACAATAACTCCCTTACTGTACGTACAATAAACTGATAAGTTCAAGAAAAAATTACTGTAATTCCCCTAAAGTATTTTTTCCTGTTCCAAAGGCTGTAGTGCTTTCCCAGTGACCAGACTGACTTACTACAGATGAAATTTTGACAATATCTCCCTTACTGTACGTACAATAAACGGATAAGTTCAAGAAAAAATTACTGTAATTCCCCTAAAGTATTTTTTCCTGTTCCAAAGGCTGTAGTGCTTTCCCAGTGACCAGACTGACTTACTACAGATGACATTTTGACAATAACTCCCTTACTGTACGTACAATAAACTGATAAGTTCAAGAAAAAATTACTGTAATTCCCCTAAAGTATTTTTTCGTGTTCCAAAGGCTGTAGTGCTTTCCCAGTGACCAGACTGACTTACTACAGGTGAAATTTTGACAATAACTCCCTTACTGTACGTACAATAAACTGATAAGTTCAAGAAAAAAATACTGTAATTCCCCTAAAGTATTTTTTCGTGTTCCAAAGGCTATAGTGCTTTCCCAGTGACCAGACTGACTTACTACAATTGAAATTTTGACAATATCTCCCTTACTGTACGTACAATAAACTGATAAGTTCAAGAAAAAAATATTGTAATTCCCCTAAAGTATTTTTTCGTGTTCCAAAGGCTGTAGTGCTTTCCTAGTGATCAGACTGACTTACTACAATTGAAATTTTGACAATATCTCCCTTACTGTACGTACTATTGTCAAATGGGTTTTTCAAAAAATTTCTGTAATTTACCGCAAGTATTTTTCCATGTTCCAAAGTCCGTAGTGCTTTCCCAATGACCGGACTGACTTACTACATGTGAAATTTCCACCATAACTCAGATACTGTACAATTATATATGTATATATATATATATACATATATTATTACATATGTTTATTACCTATGTTTATGTAATAAACTGTATTATATGAAGATTATTAATCGGCGATCTACTGATATTCCTGCCTTCCTGGATGTTAAATGTTGAAATTTCTGTGGAATTTCAACCACTGAATTTATGGAAGTGAATTTGTAAAGCGAAATAAAATGGACTAAAAATTGCCTGTTGAGTATTATAGGTTGTATTTTTAAACAGAATGAACATTGGAAGTGAAATCTGAAAGGTGAATATGGATTATTGAATTTTTAATAATGAAGACGTGTGTAAAATGTTTTGAATTGAAATATTCACAGCTTAAATGTATAACCATGTTGAATTTCAGCCAATAAAAATGCAAGCCCTTAAAATACAATGCATTCATTATTTAATTCCATGTAAAGACAGCGATGTCCAAAGGTTTTGGAAATAAATAATGTACAATGTGGGATATTTTGTTGATATTAAGGAATTGAAGGAAAAAGATATTGTCTGTTTTATAAAGGAAATTATGGGTCGGGATAATTTGATTGGACAATTGTGACTAAAGTTACACAGAAACTTTTTAGTAAAAACCCCTTATAATAAATTGAGCTTTTTTTTTATGTTGTTGTTGAATGGAGGAGACTAAGTCAGATGATTAAGTAAAACATTTCTTTATTTCTTAACAGCAGACAATCAAATAATAAACGAAGAGTAAAATTAATTAATTCATAATCAGGATCAAAAGTTGCATGCATACACATAAATAAATATTGTCTGGTACCCTAAAAGTGTCAGAAAGTTGTTTATCTTAATGTTCATCTTAATACAATACACAATACCGAAGTACTGCACAACATGTCCCTTCTGCAAGATGTTTAGCTAAGATAACATTCGTTTGTCACTTTATTCTCAGACATTTGAGCATTTGTGGTCTGAGACATTTGAGCATTTGTGGTCTGTCTATGGAAACTTGCTGAATTTTTACATCATCTAAACCACAAGTACAAAACTTCACCCTCAAGTTCACAAAAAGTTCAAAAGTTTAGTCAATCAGCTTTGAGGCATACAGAAAGAAAAGCATCAAACATACATTTCAAATGATAATTATGGTAAACAAACACATCAAAATGATAGTAATGAGAAACATCAACCTGATAGTAATGTTTTTTAGAATATGGTTTATTACATTTGGTTAAATGATATTTAAGATCCAGATGATAAAATGATAAAACATTTTTTTCTGCTTCATAAAATACATACATATTTCTTTCAATTGAAACACACTTTTAGCATGAGCTCCTCTAACTGAATAGCTTACAAACACAAAGCACAAATCCATGGTTCTTCTTCTGCTGGCAGATTCATTTTGAGGCACTGGACATGAAAACACCTCTGGCATAATTCACATTGAACCTGGAAGGAAAATAGGACATGTTGTTATTCAGAAACTAAGAAGAAGAAGAAAGAAATTTATTTGGGAAAACCCATGTCTTCACTTTCAACAAATAGACAAGAATGGCATAATGAATACCCAGGTGCAGAACTTCTCTTTTTGGTCCCTTTTGCCATTTGTCTTTGTGTCTTTTTGTCCACATACTGAGCAATACTCCTCTCTTGACAGTGTAATTATGATAATGTAGATAATTATACTCCATCACTCTGTCTCTGGAAATAAACTGTTCTTTCAAAATAGTTTACCAATACCTGATGCCTGCGAAATTACTTTGGCCACATTTTTCCTGGTGCACTGTAAAAAAATGCCCTGTAAAATAACGGTAATCTACTGGCAGCTGTAGTTGCCAGCAATGTACTGTTAATTTACAGCATTTTACCGTTAATTTACTGTGCTCCTTTTTTTACAGTATGTTACCGTAAAAATACCATGGCAGGTAACTCATATAATATGAAAAACCGATTGCTTTAAACAGTTCAAGTTCAAAAACTAGTATTTATACTTTTAGTATCGTAAAATTCCTTAATTAGAGTCCACTGAAAATGAATATCTCTTTATATAAAACTGCAAACACCTAATATGTAATAGTGAATTAATTAAAAACATTTTAACTAAAGTCTTTGCAGTTCGTATAGCGAACAATAGCACACATGTATGTGTTAAAGAACATAGCAAGGAGATTGTCACTACATCAGCAACTACACAGTTACTGCTTTTAAATAAAGCAACAGGCAGCATAACATCAGTGTTTCTCTGCTCATCTTTGACTGAAGCACAGGCTCTACTCTCCAGCACAATGGTGACCCACAAAACTCATTCATTAAACTAAAAGATCTCTCCTATATCATCTTGTGCAAAACACATAAAACACTTCAGTTTCATATTTACTCTCCTTATCAGTTATTGACTTTGCATTACTTTTTTTCTATGAACTTTCACTAATATTTCAGTGAAATGAACTTCTTTTGTTTAATACATCTGACTGTTATATTTTACAGAATATTACTGTTTTTCCTTGATTTTACGGTAATCTACTGGCAGCTGTGGTTGCCAGTAAATTGCTGTTTTTCTACAGTTTTATACCGTAAATTAATTTACAGTTGATTACCGTTAAAATACGCTTCACTCTGTTTTTTTTTTATCTGACACATTTAACCCTTTCAACCCCACTGCAAAATCTTCAGTTTTAAATGAACACTTGTGTGTCCACACTACAGAGAGTTGGAGTAACACTGAAGCAGTGTTGAAGTTAATTATATAATTCAGTGATTAATCAACTGATGATTGAGCATTAGTGATGAACACCTGATGTTAACAAGCAGAATCACTGAAGGACAGAGGAACAACAAGAAGATAAAAAAGCGAAACACAAGAACTACAACTGAATTCAGCCACAGAACACATTAAATCTCTGAAGATCTCAGCAGAGGAGGATTAAACAACTCCAAAAAATAGCATTAGCTTCACTTATTACTAACCAGATTGACTTTATTTTTTCATACGTCTACATTAATTCCTTTTGAGTATTAACAGAGGTTTAGATGTTTTGTTTCATTTGACGTTACCATTATGAAGATCAGTGTTTGCTTTAGTTGGGCTCTTGACCCTTGACTTTAACATTAGCTTATTTTTGCCTGCTTTAAGTGTGTATTTTTAAGACACATTTGTTGTGGAGAAAACAAAGCCAACAAAAATGAGATCAGGTGTTGATGATCATGATGTCATTATATAATGTTTGGATCACCGGTCTCAGCCTGTGTCTATTCCTTACCAATAATGTGTAGATTATATTACTAGACTGTGAAACTACAGCAAAAGATCAAGCAGTGCTGCGTAATCAGTTCTGAAGGATTTTTAAACTCATCATTCATTAAAAAAATTTGAACTATGCCTTTACTTCGACACACACTAGGATCAAGAATCAGCCAATGAATCTCAGCAATGGTGACAATCAACAAAAAAGATAACATTAAATTTGAACATCTCAAAATACGCAACTAAAAGTCAACACAAAACCAAAAGCAAAAATAAAAGCAAAAAGTAAAAATTAAAGCAAATAACCAGACAATTCAGCTGCATAATTTATACATGCTGCAATGCATGCTGGGAGTCATGGCTTTTTTTTGGTACCCAACATGCATTGCAGCATACAACTTATGATTGTCACCATTGTTGAGATCCATACACCGATTATTGATGCCTGTGTGTGTCTACCTGATCAAGAAGTTCAAAATGTTCTGAGTATAACCTTTTTAAAAACAGTAATATTTTCTGGACGTCAAATCCCCGATAGATCTCAATCTGTAAAATCACAATGACAACAAAATCAAAACTATAAAACAGCAACCTTTTAACAACTTTATGCAGCAAATGAGATCAGTGAATCAGGCCGTTATATGATGATAGTGACTATTAAGAACCAGCCATTGTCATCCTGTTGTCTTCAGCTTTGTGCCATAGCAAATGCATTTTAAAGACACAGCTACAGCAGCCAAAGAAAAACTAATGCTCAATAGTCAAGGGTCAAGAGCCCAACTAAAGCAATCACTGATCACCATTATGGTAACATCAAATGAAAATAAAATGACGTCTAAACCTCTGTCACCTTTTAATAAGAACTTCTGTAGATGTCTGAAAGAAATAAAGTCAGTCTGGTTAGTAATAAGTGAAGCTGGTAATGCTGTTTGTGGAGATGTCTAATCCTCCTCTGCTGAGATCTTTTGCTAAGATTTAATGTCTTGTATCTAGATTTCATCTTTTTTTCTGTTCTTCTTGTTCCTCTTTCCTTCAGTGATTCTGATTGTTAACAGCAGGTGTTCATCAGGGTCTCAATTAACTTAGAAAATTAACTGAATTATTCACTCAGTCAATTGGACTATATTAGTGAACTAATGTAGGGAATAGTGAATGAGGGTGTAGGATATGATTTGGAACACAGCCTCTGAGTGTCGACTTTGAGCGCTGTTAATTCACAGTATATTCCTGTAGGCTACTTTCTCGAAAACAACAAATATCACCCCGAATGCATTTTTTCTACGGTATATTGCTGTTTAAATGGAAAACAGCATGTTACTGTAAAATTTGGCCGTTTTTTTACAGCATTTTTTTACAGTGTGTGGCACATCTCCTCCTCGCTGGTGTTATATTGATGCTCTCAGGAGTTGCTGGTGTTATATTGATGCTCTCAGAAATTGCTGTGTGTTATATTCAGGAATTGCTGGGTGTTATATTGATGCTCTCAGGAATTGCTGTGTGTTATATTCAGGAATTGCTGGGTGTTATATTGATGCTCTCAGAAATTGCTGGGTGTTATATTCAGGAATTGCTGGGTGTTATATTGATGCTCTCAGGAGTTGCTGGGTGTTATATTGATGCTCTCAGAAATTGCTGTGTGTTATATTCAGGAATTGCTGGGTGTTATATTGATGCTCTCAGAAATTGCTGGGTGTTATATTCAGGAATTGCTGGGTGTTATATTGATGCTCTCAGAAATTGCTGGGTGTTATATTCAGGAATTGCTGGGTGTTATATTGATGCTCTCAGGAGTTGCTGGGTGTTATATTGATGCTGGGTGTTATATTGATGCTCTCACGAATTGCTGGGTGTTATATTGATACTCTTAGGAGTTTTTGGAAAAGTGTTCCACCTTGGCCATCTAGAAGGAGAGCAGTGGACATTAATAGTCTCATACGGGAAAAGGTGAGAACAGTGTTTATGTAAAGTACACTTACAGTTATTTTTATTAGCTTTGGTACTATTTTCACAAGTAAGGTGTAGTTTTTCAAAACTCTTAGAGCTAATATCGCAACAGATCATCAACAGTGCTAGCCTGGCTAACGTCAGACCTCGTCTCATTGAGACGTGGGTCTGGGAACCACATGTTCATTTTCTCGTATTTGAGGCGTGGTTTACGAATGCCCAGAGCCGTTTATTTGGGTGCTACGAATGTCTATCAAATGCACCTGTACGTAGCTCATAGCCAATCGTTTCAATTATACCAGATGACGTATGTAGAGCGAAAGAAATTAGACGAGGAAGAAGACGATGGGTTAGAGATTTATGTGTACACGATGGCGTTCAGCGACTATTGCCATTTGTGCAAGAACAACATCTAAGGCTGCATCCAAAGGTAACTTTGCGTCTGCTGCCATGTTGGATCCATAGGTATAAACAAACTGCTTCGTCATCATCTTGCTGCTCCCTCCCCGTTCTGTGATTGGTCCCCTCGCCGAGGCGAAAATCTGGTCCATGGAATAAAATTGCGCTGCGCACAAAGCAGCATGGAGAAACCCAGGCTACAACAGTGCACTTTTTTCCCAAACATTTCATCGTTTTCAATTGTGTTAGTACAATACTCAAAATCACAAATTACCCTTTTCACAACACAAAATGACTGTTTCACCTATATAAATGTTTCATTCACAGCAGCTGTATTTCATTATATCATTACTAACAAACTTTTGATTTGCATCTCTTCTTTAGTGTAATACATTTATCAAAACAATCTCCTGATTGTTCACATGCACAGCAATATTTGCAGATATTCAAACATGCTGTTGACACAATTTTTTTTTCTCACAGTGTCATACACACACATACAAAACACCATCATGGTGACACACACACAACTTCATTAATATTCATTAAACAATATTTAATGTAATATAAACCCCAAATGTACATAACTGATAGCAACAATTAAAAAGAAACATAATTATTTAAATAAAATAACATCAAAAGTGAAGTGTCACGCAGGGAATTCTGGGAATGTCAATTCAGAGAAACAACAAGAACAGAAAAAAGAGAAGCGACGAGCAGAAACACGAGAAATACAACTGACTTCAGCCACAGCCTAAGATCAGCTGAAGATAAAAACATGAAATCTTTGAAGATCTCAGCAGAGGAGGATTAAACAACTCCACAAACAGCATTGCCAGCTTCACTTATTACTAACCAGATTTACTTTATTTCTGTCATACATTTACAGTTCTGTCTGAGAATTAACAGAAGTTTAGATGTTAATGATTTATTGTTTCATTTGAAGTTACCATGAAAGTGATCAGTGTTGTCTTTAGTTGAGCTCTTGACCGTTAACTAGTAGGATTATGTTTGGTTATGTTTTGATGATTATTTAATCATCTTGTATTCACTGATCTCATTTAGAGTCTCACCTTTCATTATGTAGATCATTCGTTTTATGTTATTGATTGAAGTAATCCTTTCATTCAACAACATGTGAATAATCAGTTTTGTGATAATATGAAGAATTTTAAAACAATAGATGCTTAAAAGGTTAGAACTACTGAATCTTTTATACATCAAGAGTCATCATATGAATCTCAACAACGGTGATGGTATAAGTTCAAAGCATGATGGGAGCCATCAATCAAAACTCATCAATGTTTCCCAGAATGCATTGCAGCATGAATAAATTATGCTGAATTGCCTTAGTATTTTTATTTATTATTATCTGCTTTTATTTTAGCTGTTGTTTTTATTGTTATTGTTATTGTTATTAGACTTTATTGTCCACCTTGGTGGAAATTTGTCTTCGACTTCTCCAAACATATATGCATCAGTGACACAACAGTTAAAATGACAAAATACACAAAGTTTAAAAGTATGACACTACCACCGTCAACATACAACAACAGAAAATGGAAAGCAGCGCAGCCGATTAGAAGTTATATAAAACACAAAGACGCTTTCAGTTTAAATTAAGTTCCTGTATGGCATGGGGAATAAAGGATCTCTTATAAATGTTCCGGCTCGCCCTTGGGACCCTGAATCTACGGCCAGATGGGAGCAACTCAAACTCTGAGTTGAGTGGGTGTAGGGTGTCTGCTGATATCTGTCTGGCCTTCCTGAGTACCGCCCTATCATACACATTTTGTTGCAGCCTTTAGCTTGTTTTGTGATGTTCAGAGTTTTATCTGATTATTTTGTTGATTGTCACTGTTGTTGAGATTCATACGCTGATTCTTGATTTCTGTGTTGGACTGTTTGTTCAGTCCAATGTAAATGTGTCTGTTGTGTAAATATGTCTGTTGCACTGACTTGTTGGTTGAAAAATAAAAAAAGAAATGTTTCAACAGCATGTTTGTGTATCTGCAAATATTGCTGTGCATGTGAACAATCTGAAGAATTTTTTTACAATTTGAACTCTTTTAGTATTATGGCAAAGCATACTAAAGATGAGAGTGCTTTTCATTATGCCCAACAGTGTGTAGTTGGTTTGACAAAAATCTGGTAATATGAATGAAGTGTGTACCATTTTGTGTAAAACTTTGATTTTGATAATGCGATATGGAGTTTTGGTTGCAGTGCTTCATTTTGCAGGATGTATGAGGTATTTTGCAGTCTGGGTGTGTGGTTTTGTGAACTGTGTTAAGTATTTTGATAAAACCAGCCTAGTTTGCTAAATTATAGCAATTGAAAAAAAACTGTATAGCTCATGATTAAACCAAATGTTCTCATTACATATTACAATAATCTTGTGTTTGAAACAATGATTATGTGGACTGAAATGTGTATTACTGTAATGAAAGCATGATATCAGGTTTTGAAAGAATGACAAGCTCTGTTACAAGTGTTATCAGTTTGGATTTTTTTTATTAAGACTTGTGAAAATAGTAACAAAGTGAATACAAATTTTTAATACTTTTTTATCTTAAACAAATATTAAAAAATATTTAAATAAGAAAGCACACTGTAAAAACCTTTTTTATTTATTTTAGTATTGTGATTAGATTATTTGACCTTGATCTGCGGGTTGCATTTCTTCAGTCCCGCTGTGATTGTGTGGGGATTGTGCAGGAGCTTGTGCAGCGAGATGTCTTTCTCTCTGCGGTTATGCTTCCAGACGACCCATAACCAGTGGCCATTTTTTGTGTCTTCATTAAATAAATCTATGGCAAGCTGGGACCATATCTCTGTGGAATATTCAGTGTTTATATTCAAAATATCAGTTTTCTGCAGCTTCTTTATCATAGAATCAATCCCTCCTGCCTTTTCTCATATATCTGATCTTACAATGTTTATGCCTTTTTTATACCTCCCCATTCTACAGTGTGAGAGATCCAAGTCTGACTATGCTGATCCTAGTCCAGGTTCAGGTCCACTTCCCTACATATTCAATAAGGTTTCACTAAACTTCTGTCCTTCTCTCCATCTCACTGACTTAGTCTTTCTGACTATATCTGACCAGCACAGAGATAATCATACCTTGTTTCAAAAATTTGTCATGGGAAAGTTTTGAGATGTTTGAGAAACATTTTACCCTATCTTGTGAAAACACAGCACCCAGTCAAAGATTTAACAACAATCATAAAATTGAGGAAAAACAGAACAACTGTAATCAAACAATTCTCTGTAATCCTTAGTTCCACTATTACCCCCTGTCCGACACCTCTGCATATATGTATACAGGTGTATATGCATATGCATATATGTATATGTATACAGGTGCTGGTCATATAATTAGAATATCATCAAAAATTTGATTTATTTCAATAATTCCATTCAAAAAGTGAAATTTGGATATTATATTCATTCATTACACACAGACTGATATATTTCAAGGGTTCATTCCTTTTAATTTTGATGATTATAACTGACAACTAATGAAAACCCCAAAATCAGTATCTCAGAAAATTAGAATATTGTGAAAAGGTTCAATATTGAAGACACCTGGTGCCACACTCTAATCAGCTAATTAACTCAAAACACCTGCAAAAGCCTTTCAGTGGTCTCTCAGTCTAGTTCTGTAGGCTACACAATCATGGGGAAGACTGCTGACTTGACAGCTGTCCAAACGACGAACATTGACATCTTGCACAAGGAGGGCAAGACACAAAAGGTCATTGCTAAAGAGGCTGGCTGTTCACAGAGCTATGTGTCCAGGCACATTAATAGAGAGGCGAAGGGAAGGAAAAGATGTGGTAGAAAAAAGTGTACAAGCAATAGGGATAACCGCAGCCTGGAGAGGATTGTGAAACAAAACCCATTCAAAAATGTGGGGGAGATTCACAAAGAGTGGACTGCAGCTGGAGTCAGTGCTTCAAGAACCACCACGCACAGACGTATGCAAGACATGGGTTTCAGCTGTCGCATTCCTTGTGTCAAGCCACTCTTGAACAAGACACAGCGTCAGAAGCGTCTCGCCTGGGCTAAAGACAAAAAGGACTGGACTGCTGCTGAGTGGTCCAAAGTTATGTTCTCTGATGAAAGTAAATTTTGCATTTCCTTTGGAAATCAAGGTCCCAGAGTCTGGAGGAAGAGAGGAAAGGCATAGAATCCACATTGCTTGAAGTCCAGTGTAAAGTTTCCACAGTCAGTGATGGTTTGGGGTGCTATGTCATCTGCTGGTGTTGGTCCACTGTGTTTTCAGAGGTCCAAGGTCAACGTAGTCGTCTACCAGGAAGTTTTAGAGCACTTCATGCTTCCTGCTGCTGACCAACTTTATGGAGATGCAGATTTCATTTTCCAACAGGACTTGGCACCTGCACACAGTACCAAAGCTACCAGTACCTGGTTTAAGGACCATGGTATCCCTGTTCTTAATTGGCCAGCAAACTCGCCTGACCTTAACCCTATAGAAAAACTATGGAGTATTGTGAAGAGGAAGATGCGATACGCCAGACCCAACAATGCAGAAGAGCGGAAGGCCACTATCAGAGCAACCTGGGCTCTCATAACACCTGAGCAGTGCCACAGACTGATCGACTCCATGCCACGCCGCATTGCTGCAGTAATTCAGGCAAAAGGAGCCCCAACTAAGTATTGAGTGCTGTACATGCTCATACATTTCATGTTCATGCTTTTCAGTTGGCCAACATTTCTAAAAATCCTTTTTTGTATTGGTCTTAAGTAATATTCATTTTTAATCATTCAGTTTTAATCATCACAATTAAATGAAATAAACATTTGAAATATATCAGTCTGTGTGTATTGAATGAATATAATATCCAAATTAGATTGTTTCACAGCAGCTTCACAATTGTAACAAATTCAAAATCACCTGAGAAGCAACTTGGCCAACAAGCAAAAAGTGTCTATATTCAGCTCAAGTCACTTCAGTGTTGATTCAGTTCAGTTCAATAACTGTAACATTCATAAATTGTGCAAACATACTGTATATACAGTGTGCAAGAGGTACAGGTAACCAGGTATGAACTGATTTCTTTCATAACCACGAAAGAAATTATGATGGAAGGCATCAAGGAGGAGCTGAGAGGACTGAGACTCACGGCTTTGCACAATGATTTAGTTTTAGACCAGCTGACGGCACCACAAGCTGGAGTTTGTGTGATAGTGGGAGAAACTGCTGCACATACATGACAGATAATGATGAGAAAGGCCATATCATTGAAGAAGGGATGAAGAATTTGAGCTTCATGGCAAAGACTATGACAGATTGGGAAACTAATTCATTGTCTTTTGGATGGGGATGGTTTAAAGGTATTTTTACTAATGTGACAAATGTGATGATGATGGTAATTTGGATAATTTGTTCGGTCTTGTTGATCTTGTGTTTGTGGCCCTGTTTAATGAAATTGATTAGAAATGCTGTTTGATCTACGTTACAACACCAAACACGTCATAATGATTTGCCTTTCTTAAATCAAAGACCACACGTGTTCCTAAGCCTGTGGAATATGACACTGTAAATGTTTCCAGCGATAGTGGCAGTGAAGATGGCACTGAAACTTAATTACCTTTAGGGTGACAAGGTAATGATTAGAAGGATAAGAGCATGTTATCTGTGGATAACTGTCGTAAGAGTCATATGTGTCGATTACTGTCGTAAGAGTTAAGAAGAAGGGTTTATAATTAGCTTGCTTAAATGCAAGAGATGTCTATGTCTCGCAAAAAAATTGCTAATTGCTTTGTTGCCTGAAAAATGATGGTGTGTTTTGAATCAATGTGAATTAACATGCTTGATGTACTGTTGTAATTTAAATACTGTTGTACTGTTGAATGTAAATACTATGTGTGATCAAAATTATTGAGTTCATGTATGCATGTGCTTTATTGAGTTTTTAGTTTCATATTCTGAATTATATTTTGTGCCGACATTAAAAACTGTCATCCCCCGTTTTCTGCATAGACATAAAAATGCACTATCCAAACTAAAATGAGTGTAATTCATGAATGATTTGGAACAGACCTAAGGTTGGACTATTTTGAAAAAGACATTTTACAGATTATTTCTAAAGTGTTATAATTGTGTCTGAAAAAAAAAATTACAAATAATGACGTTTAAGTTGAATTTTATTGCTATGAAATTGTAGAGAAATAGTATGTTTTGCTGTTCTAAAAAAAAAATAAAAAAACGTTTCAGCAAAAAAAAATAAAAAAACAATGTAACTTTAAAGCCACTATAGTTTAAACAAGTAGTGTGCAAAAATGCCCTTTCTGGGAGCTGCTGCTGGTGAATTACAGTATTTTTTCATAAAATGATGTGTGTACTGTATGTACAGTAAAGTCAGTGTGGTCACTATGAACATACTACAACATTTGGAAGATGGAAAACCCAATTTGGTGAATTACTGTAATTTGATTGTGAACATATTTGTGTACTGTACATACAGTAAGGGAGGTATTGTCAAAATTTCACCTGTAGGAAGTCAGTGTGGTCACTAGGAAAGCACTACAGCCTTTGGAACAGGAAAAAATACTTTAGGGGAATTACAGTATTTTTTTTTCTTGAACTTATTAGTTTATTGTAGGTACAGTAAGGGAGGTATTGTCAAAATTTCACCTGTAGTAAGTCAGTCTGATCACTAGGAAAGCACTACAGCTTTTGGAACAGGAAAAAAATACTTTAGGGGAATTACTGTATTTTTTTCTTGAACTTATTAGTTTATTGTACGTACAGTAAGGGAGTTATTGTCAAAATTTCACCCGTAGTAAGTCAGTCTGATCACTGGAAAGCACTACAGCCTTTGGAACAGGAAAAAATACTTTAGGGGAATTACTGTAATTTTTTTTAATTAATATGTGTATACTGAATGTACAGTAAGGGAGGTACTGTCAAAATTTCACCTGTAGTAAGTCAGTCTGGTCAGTAGAAACATACTACAACCTTTGGAACATAAAAAAAATCCCTTTGGTGAATTACTGTAACTTTTACATAAAACAGTTTTGCGTACTGTATGTACAATAGCCTACACAAAAGTACACTAAAGCAGTCTAGGTGAATACGCAGCAAATATCAATCCTGAAACTATTTTTACCCTGTTTTTTTTTTTTTTTTAAACTTGACTATGTTCATGGTGCTGTCCACGTAGGCTATCAAGTCTGCAACTTGGGTACGGTTGCTTTTTATATTCGCTTTGCATATTTGCGGAGTTCCGCGTTCAATATCTCGTGAGCTAAATATTGTTACTTCACAAATAACATTGTTTTTTTAATCTCCTCAAAACGAGCTTTCCTTCGGGTTTGCACTTTGCAGATGGTCCCTTCTTAGCAGCCTGCGCATAGAGATCAATGTATTTTGTCCAGTGCGAAGGAAAGATCGTTTTGAGGAAATTTATGTTGTAGCTTCTGGTGTTTTATTTGTAGTTATATGTGATAGGTGTTGTGTGTAGCAACAACGTTTAGTTCACGAGTTATTGAACGCGGAAGTCCGCGAATGTGCGAATATGCGAATATAAAACCAACTTTACCTAAGTTGTTTTCTGCACCTGTTTTCTTATGTGGACACATCAGGCGCTTATGTCCGATGTCTCCACACTCGAAACATCTTATGCTGCCAGTAGTTGCATACACCATAAATAATCTTCCCACGTGTTTCACACGAAAATTAATATCCAGTGAGTATAATTAATATCCAAAAGAGCAGTTTCTATCATCTCTGGGTCCGAAGAAGACCCGGAGAGCAGTGGGGGGATGGAATCCTCACCACTCTCATCTGCCTCTTCTTTCGCCAGCCGGCAGCTGTGTACGGTCCGAGAACGCCACCGAGCCGACTCCCGCACCTCCTGCCCCGTGGAACCAGGTAAGTGCTGCACAGCACACTCAGACCCCGCTACGGGCCGCCTCCCAGAGAGAGCCTCCCGAGCCGTGTCCCTGTGTTCCACCTCGCTGCCCCACTCCGGGTACGCCTACGGTCCCTTTGGTCCCGCTTGTACGGTCTCTGCGAGCCTGGTTAGCGCTCCCGAGTCCGTCTCGCTGGCTCATTCGAACCATCAGGCTCGGCTATGTGATTCAGTTCACCCGGCGTCCCCCCAAGTTTCGGGCCATCCACTCCACTACAGTGAGAGCAGCCGATGCCCATGTCTTGCGTGCGGAGATCGTAGTCCTACTGGCGAAGGATGCGACAGAGCCGGTCCCTCCAGCCGATATGAGGTCAGGGCACTACAGTCCCTACTTCATAGTACCCAAGAAAGGTGGTGGGTTACGACCGGTCTTGGATCTGCGAGTTTTGAATCGGAGCCTCCACAAGCTATCGTTCAAAATGCTCACGCAGAGACGCATTTTCCAATGCATCCGTCCCCAAGATTGGTTTGCAGCGATCGACCTGAAGGACGCGTACTTTCATGTCTCGATTCTTCCTCGACACAGGCCATTCCTACGCTTTGCGTTCGAGGGTCGAGCATATCAGTACAAAGTCCTACCCTTCCCCAGCCAGCACAGCCATGTGGGGCCCACATGGGTTTGACCTGGTCTATCTAACTGGGACCCAGCCAGTTTTGTCCACGGTTTCCATGTAGGCCCCACATGGGTTTGCCCAGATGAAATGAACACTGTTCAGTGAGCACACTACAGGCTGTTAAATGTAACACTGATCAGTGTTGGAGTTAATGAGATAATTAATTGATTGAATAATGATTGAGAATTATTGATGAACACCTGCTGTTAATAAGCAGAATCACTGAAGAAAAGAGAAACACAAGAACTACTTCCTGCCACAGCCTTAGATGAAATCAACTGAAGATAAAATACATGAAATCTCTCAAGATCTGATTAAACAACTCCACAAACAGCATTACCAGCTTCACTTATTACTAACCAGGTTTACTTTACTTCTGCTAGACGTCTACAGAAGTTCTTATTGAAAATGAACAGAGGTTAAGATGTTGATTATTTATTGAAAATAATAGTTTGGTTTGATGTCACCATTATGTTGATCAATGTTTGCTTTAGTTGGGCTCTTGACTTTTTAACAGTAGTTGTTCTCTGCTCAGTTGTATCTGCTTGTTATGTTGAAAACAGCAAGAAAAAATGCAATCAGATGCTATAAACTGATTGATGATTAGAACATAATCATCTTGTAGTGGCTTACCTCACTAATATTGTGTGTGACTCTTATACGGGTGATATGTTATTCATTTTGTTTTATTGTTGTGATTCTACAGCAAGAGATCTGGCACATTTTTATCAGAATATCAACTGTTTTTTAAAACACCATTTACACATTTTGGATTTTTGTGCTTTCTACTCACACACAGACATCAAGAATCAGCATATGAATCGCTACAATGGTAACATGCTTCATGGTGCAATGCATTCTGGGAGCCATGGATAAGTTTCGTATGATGCACCCAGAATGCATTGCACCATGAAGCATGTCACCATTGTTGAGATTCATATGCTGATTCTTGATGTCTGTGTGTGAGTAAAAATCGCAGAAGTCCAAAATGTGTAAGTGGTGTTTTAAAAATCATTTGATGTTCTGATAAAAATGTGCTGGATCTCTTGCTGTAGAATCACAACAATAAAACAAAATGAATAACATTCCACCCATATAAAACTCCCACACAATAATAGTGAGTTAAGCCACTGCAAGATGATTATATTCTAATCATCGATCAGTTTATAGCATCTGATTGCATTTTCTCTTGCTGTTCTTAACATAACAATCAGATACAACTGAGCAGAGAAAAGCTAATGTTAAAAAGTCAAGAGCCCAACTAAAGCACACACTGATCGCCATAATGGTGACACCAAACCAAACTATTATTTTCAATAAATAATCAACATCTTAACCTCTGTTCATTTTCAATAAGAACTTCTGTAGACGTCTAGCAGAAATAAGGTAAACCTGGTTAGTAATAAGTGAAGCAGGTAATGCTGTTTGTGGAGTTGTTTAATCAGATCTTGAGAGATTTCGTGTATTTTATCTTCAGTTGATTTAATCTAAGGCTATGGCTGGAAGTAGTTCTTGTGTTTCTCTTTTCTTCAGTGATTCTGCTTGTTAACAGCAGGTGTTCATCAATAATGCTCAATCATTATTCAATCAATTAATTATCTCATTAACTCCAACACTGATCAGTGTTACATTTAACAGCCTGTAGTGTGCTCACTGAGCAGTGTTCATTTCATCTGGGCAAACCCATGTTGGGCCTACATGGAAACCGTGGACAAAACTGGCTGGGTCCCAGTTAGATAGCCCAGGTCAAACCCATGTGGGCCCCACATGGCTGTGCTGGCTGGGTCGGGCTGTCCCTGTCCCCCCGTGTCTTCACGAAAGTCATGGAGGGGGCCCTTGTTCCCATGAGAGAACAGGGCGTTCGCATCCTCAACTATCTCGACGACTGGCTCATACTAGCACACTCTCGAGATCAGCTATGCGAACACAGGGACCTCGTGCTCAGGCACCTCGGCCAGTTGGGTCTTCAGGTCAACTGGGAAAAGAGCAAACTCTCCCCTGTGCAGAGGATCTCTTATCTCGGTATGGAGTTGGATTCGGTCGTTCAGACAGCGCGCCTCACAGAGCAGCGTGCTCAGTCGGTGCTGAACTGCTTGAACACGTTCAAAGGCAGGACGGCGGTCCCACTGAAATTCTTTCAGAGGCTCCTGGGGCATATGGCAGCAGCAGCAGCGGTAACCCCGCTCGGCCTGCTTCATATGAGACAGCTTCAGCACTGACAAAATATTGATCTGAAATATAGCAAATTAATTTTAAATTCATTCAGGTTCAATTACCAAACATATCTCAAGGTCTTTTTGTCTTTTTATTAATTTAATTAATAAACTAATTATATAAGACTTATATAAAACTATTGTCAGTGCACTACAAATAAACTGGTTCTATGCCTTTATTAATAAAACTTATTTAAAAAATACAAGGCTTAAGACATGCATTCTCATGCAAACATAATAGCTTAATTTTTCTATTCTATATTTCTATTATGACTATAAATTTTCAATTAAAATAAAAATCCACAAACCAAAATACCAGCATTTTGATTGTGTGTAAAATTATAAGGATGTTTTGGGGAAAATAATGAGAATGACAATTTAATCATTTAGAACTGATATACAGTGAGGATATTTAGCTCACTGTGACCTCAGATTGTGACCACATCACGAGTATCCTAGGAGCTCATGATGACATCACTATGAGATCAAATTGTTGACTGGGATGTCTATGTTCACTGATCAATGTTTATATGTGAATAAAAGCCTAAAATAAATCTGTTCATCATAAAGCGATCAAGTCTCTTCAGAAAGTTTGGACTAAACAGCTCAAATCATGAATGAATGAATGAATGAGGCATTTAACACTTTCATATGTACTAGGCCTACACTCAAAGTGCTTTACAATCATATCAGGGAATCTCTTTCTCATCCACCACCAGTGTGCAGCATCTACTTGGATGATGCGACGGCAGCCACAGCACAACGGCGGAATATTATAATTTATAATATATAATATTGATTAGCTTTAAGATCTTTTTATGAATTTTCAGAAGCGTCAGTTTCTGTTTCAATTGCATAGATGTCAATGGAGGGACAGAAATCTCTCAGATTTCATTAAAAAGATATTCATTGGTGTTTCGAAGGTCAACAAAAGTCTAAGGGTTTGGAGCAATGTGAGGGTGAGTTATTAATGACAGGATTTACATTTTTGGATAAACTAACCCTTTAACAGCATAAGGTTATTAATCAAGTTTATTGAAGCACTGGCCCTACACAGCAAAAACTCCAGTGTTAAATTAACTCTCCTGGGAGTTTATATGGCTCCAGACTCAAGAGTGTAAAGTGTTACTCAAGAGTGTTAAAGTTAATGAGATAATTAAGTGATTACTTGAGTGATAATTGAGCATTATTGAAGACACCTGATGTTAACAAGCAGAATCACTGAAGGAGAAAATCACAAATTGTACGTCACCATTATATAGATCAGTGTTTGCTTTAGTTGGGTTCTTGACCCTTCTAATTTTTACCTTGAGACCTTGTTTGTCTGCTGTTATTGAGTTATAGCAGCCAGATGAACAAAGACAAAAAGTGATTGGATGGTGTTGGTTATGTTTTGACATAATCATGTTGTGATTTGAAAATCTAAATTTACTGAGATAGTTTAACTTGTTAATTACAACTGCTCTATGATTCTACGGCATAGGACTTTCAGTGCTTTTAATATAATCAAAAATATCTAAAAAAACTTAAAAAAACATAATTTTATTTAGAAACACAGACATCAATAATCAGACTGTGAATCTCAACAATGGTGACAATAATACAGCATGTTGCAGTGCATTCTGGCAGCCACCAATCACAACTCATTAATGGCTCCCATCATGCATTGCGGTATGAATAAATTATGATCTGAATTGTCTATATAATTTACTTTTCCTAATTGAATATTCTGCGCGTCACCATTGTTGAGATGCATATATTGAATCTTGATGTCTGTGTGTGGCTATAAAGACTTTTTTTATTTTTGAAAACAACTTTTAAGAAATCCTTTGTATTATATAGAAAATTCTAGATCTTTGACGTGTAATCAATGATGTTGTAATTAACAACATGTATTTATGTCACAAGATTCATAAGTTCAGTGATCAAGTTCATATGATGATTACATCATAACATAATCAACAACGTCAGATTACTTTTTTCCTTTGTTCATCTGGCTGTTACAACTAAATAACAACAGACAAACAAATTCTAATGTTAAAAATATAAGGGTCAAAAGCCCAACTAAAGCACACACTGATCTCCATAATGGTGACTTACAATTTGTGATTTTCTCCTTCAGTGATTCTGCTTATTAACATCAGGTGTCTTCAATAATGCTCAATCATCCCTCAATTAATCGCGTAATTATCTCATTAACTTTAACACTCTTGAGTGTTAATTTAACACTCATATTTTAACACTTTACACTCTTGAGTCTGGAGCCATATAAACTCCCAGGAGAGTTAATTTAACACTGGAGTTTTTGCTGTGTAGTTATAAAAACATGAAGAGAAAACTCTTCATAAAATACATGATACAACATAATACATAACCAGAGATGGGCAGTATTTTAATTACAAAATACTCAAAAGTAATTAAATACGTATTTCAAATACATGTAATTTGTATTTTTTATATGAGTGTGTTGCTGAAATCTGAGTACACAGCAAAAAGTGTTAAATCAGCACTGCTCAGAGCACATAATGGTCCCACTCTACAGAGTGTTAAAGTAAGCTAATGAGATATTTAGATGATTAATTGAGTGATGATTGAGCATTATTGAAGACACCTAAAGCAGAATCACTGAATGAGAAAATCTAAAATTGTAAGCCACCGTTATGGCGATCATTGGTTGCTTTAGTTGGGCTCTTGACCCTTATATTATTAACTTTAGATTTTGTTTGGCTGTTGTATCTGAGTTATAACTGCCAGATAAACAAAGAAAAAAGTGATCTAATGATGTTGGTTATATGATGACAATCATCATTTGAATTGTATGTTTGTGATTTATGTTGTTGGTTACAGCATAACAGTGATTCTGCATAAATATCCAGAATTTTAGATATTTTATAAAGGATTTTTTAAAAGTTGTTTAAAAAAAAAATCTTTCTTTTAGGCACACATAGACGTCAAGATTCAGTCAATGCATCTCAACAATGGTGACGAGCAGAATATTCAATTAGGAAAAGTAAATTACATAGACAATTCAGATCATAATTTATTCATACCGCAATGCATGATGGGAGCCATTAATGAGTTGTGATTGGTGGCAGCCACTGCAACATGCATTATTATTGTCACCATTGTTGAGATTCACAGGCTGATTATTGATGTCTGTGTTTCTAAATAAATTCATTTGAAAGTGTTTTGATCAGAACAATGTTTATTAAATATTTTGGATTATAAGAAAAATACTGATAATCATGTGCTGTAGAATCACAAAGCTGTTGCTAACAAGTTAAACCAAACGATCTCAATAAGTTTCATTTTTCAGATCACAGCATGATTATGCCAAAACATATCCAACACTATCAGATCACACCTTTCTTTGTTCACTTGACTGTTATAAATCAATAACAGCAGACAAACAAAATTTAAATTGAAAGTTTAAGGGTCAATAGTCCAACTAAAGCAAACACTTATCGCCATAACGGTGGCTTACAATTTGAGATTTTCTCCTTCAGTGATTCTGCTTGTTAACATCAGGTGTCTTCAATAATGCTCAATCATCACTAAATTAATCACTTAATTATCTCATTAACTTTAACACTCTTGAGTGTTAATTTAACACTCATAACTGCATAATATCTTCCATCTGAAAGCAGGTGAAGGTGATTTACTACTAATCAAGGAACCGGCTTTACTGACGAGATGTGCATAACAATGTCATGCGATATATCGCCCAGCCCTAATAAGTATTTTAAGTATTTTAAATGGAAATTACAGTCCCTCAAAGTATTTAATTACAAATTACATTTGATTTGTTTTTGTTAAGGAAAATACAAATTACATGTATTTGAAATACGTATTTAATTACTTTTGAGTATTTTGTAATTAAAATACTGCCCATCTCTGTACATAACGATGCAATCCAATACTGATAAGAAGTATATTTCTGGTTTCTAAGCTTTAGCCTAAAAACTGGTGGCCAAAAAAAAACATAAAATGGACAAGAAAATTGATGTTAATGCAAAATTACACTCCAAAAAAAAGAAACAAAAAGAAACATATATACATTACATCAGTCCAGCACATAATAGCGGTTATTCTCTTGCAAAGGGTCAGAGGGTTAAATAAATCTCTTTAGTGACTCATCACTGATGATCCCTGTCAATCATGTGTGGCTCCGCCCACAGAGCTCAGGATTGGTTCATTTGTGCTCCGCATCTTACTGCAGTATCTTCTTGTTGATCTGAAAAAAACAATAAGATGAAGAAAGACTGACTGAAATTCATCAACAACATTGATTGTACTGCATGTATCAGAAGATTATTATGGAGGAAGCTGAATGCCCCAATTTGCAGCTTTACTTCCAAACTACAATTCCTGTTCTTCGTACACAACAAAATCCTGTGTTAAATTACCCCACAGTGTACATATGTGTCCAACTACAGAGTGTTAGGTTCTGCTAGACATCTACCGAAGCTCTTATTGAGTATTAACAGAGGTTTAGATGTTGATGTTAATGATGGAAATTATAGTTTTGTTTAAACTGTTTGTTTTGCATAGTTGTGTTTGCTTTAGTTGGTCTCGACTAAACTAAATATAACAAAATATATTATTAGTTGCTAAGAAAGCAAAAATCAAAGATGATCAGGTGATATTTATTTATTGATGGTGATTTAATTTACATTATCATTTAGTGTAGTATGTCTCAAATGTTTAAGTAATGTAGAATGTCATCCCTGATTAAAAGTGGGGTATTGTTAATGGTAATCTTAATATTTTACTGTCAGCATTAAGATCCAGATCAGATGTTCTGATTTTAGAATTTTAAAATAGGATTTTGTACAGACTTATTATTTTCAATACAACATTAACATCTAAACCTCAGTTAAGTAAGCAATAAGGTACGAGAGGCTGTGTTGTATCGTGAATAAGTAACAGCTGAAGGACGTTGTTAGGCACAACGTGAAGCGGAGTATTTTTTTCATTACGAGTCTTCTCGAATGTATCAATGTTACATTTCAGCACTTCAGCATGATGGTTCATATTTGTAGAAGTCTCTACAAATTGTTCCTCAAACCACTTATCCATTGTCATGCCACCTAGTAAATCGAAATTTACTTTAAACATTTTAGCCTTTTTAATTCTTACGTTTTTTTCTGTTTATGTTGATACGTGTGGTTGCTAAGGGTGTTGCTAAGGGTGCAGTGATAAATAGAACCGCTGGGTGAAGCGGTCATAGCCGTGTTTTATCGTGAATAAAGCACAACTATTGACCAATCAGAATCAAGGATTGGAACTAACCGTTTTATAATTCTCAATAAGAGCTTCTGTAGACGCCTGACAGAAATAAAGTCAGTCTGGTTAGTAATAAGTGAAGCTGGTAATACTGTTTGTGGAGTTGTTTAATCCTCCTCTGCTGAGATCTACAAAGATTAAGGGTACGTTTACATGACAACGATATGCTTAAAACAGAAAAGTATTCTGCGTACAGACGACATCGTCAAAACAATCCTCATACACACAGATCCACGAAAACGACAGTAAACGCTGTATTCTGCTGCCATGCCAGTATGGCGATTTTTTGTTGTTAACACGGAGACCGTTTTCAAAAACCTGTACTTTGAAACCCGTTTTCAGGGACTCTTAATGCTGTTGTAGTGTAAATGAACAGCCAAAATGCATAGAAAGTTTTACGTTTTTAGTTGAAAACAGTGTCTTGTAAACAGCCCCTGAGACTGTGATTGAAGTCAATTGTAGTTTTGCTTATTAACATCAGGTATCTTCAATAATGGTCAATCATCACTCAATTAATCACTTAATTATCTCATTAACTGCAGCACTGATTCAGTTACTTTTAATACCCTGTAGTGTGGACACATAATATGTGTTATATATTGTTATATATATTATGTACACTGAGGATTGTTAATTTAACAATGGGGATTTTGCTGTGTGACAACCAGACCTATTATAAATCTAAATAGATTCGATTAAATTAATTGAAAAGTGTAGTATCCAAGTAGTATTAGAAGATGTTGCTGTCGTAATGAAGACAGTAACACACAGCACATCTCACTTACTTTGAATGTGTTGTACAGGTCAGAGGTCATGGACTTGAGCTAAAGAGCTGTGTCTTCATTGTAATAAGTGAGCTATAGGGACAGAGACAAAATGACTTGCATCAGAAAATAGAAGGAGGCAATATAAAAATTATATAATAATATAATAATAATAAAAAAAAAAAAAAATATATATATATATATATATATATATATATATATATATATATATACACTGTATATAAAAACGGTTCTTTCTGGTTCTCGAATCTGATTGGCTGAAAGCCTTTTCCAGTTGTATGATATGTACACAGTAACAGCACCCTGACCATCTCACCGTTTGTCTCACTCTGCTTGCGTTGACCGTCATGGCGGTCTAGCAAATCCACAATATTTTTAATAAATACTACTGTAGTTGTCACAAAATAAAGTTTTAAGAATTTTATAAGCGAGAATATATTAATTTAGACCTCAAATATTTGACTAATATATAATCTTAGTGCTTATTTTACATTATGTTGAGACGTTTTTGAAGATAGGAGCTCCAGGCCGTTTCATGTACCCGCAGAGAACAGTATTATCTCTGCCAGTCCTCAGGAATTTGCCGCTGGCTCTTTTGTAGATAGTGGTTAAACATGAGATATACTTAATTTGGGGTAGCCTTTATCAAATGGGCGATCTTTGGTCTTATTAATCTATTACTTTTAAGAAAATTAAGTTTTATAACTATATTTAGGCTATAGCCTATTTCACTTAAATCCTGTACTAGAGTGCTACTTGAATATTTGACTGAATTGTTTGCTTGTGTTTATTTCCTATTATCTTTTATAATGGCTATTGTTGTTAATTTAAAAATTGATGTTCAATAAATATTATTCTATATAAATAATATGCCATATTTAGTATTGAAAAAGGATTATGATATGGACTTCAGTGAAAGTTACATTATTACGCCATTAGATGGCAGCAAAGACCGTCTTTGTTTTAGCGCTGTCATGGGAAGAACAAAGAAGAACATATCCCTTTCCTCAGCGGACATTCAATCTGATTTTTTTGTATATAATATTATCAGAGGTGTAAAGTCCAGGTTCAGAAAGTAAAAGTCCTCCTCAGTATTTTGTTCCAATCACCTGGATTTGCTAATTAGCAGTTTTTGTCAGACAGGAGACAGAACTAATTAGTGAAATCAGCTGGCTGAGTTCATGTGGAATAAACATATGGCAGGACTTTTACTTTCTGACCCCTAGACTATACACCTCTGACTGTTAGTTCTTGTGTTTCTGCTCGCCTCTTTTTCTGTTCTCTTTTTTCCTTCAGTGATTCTGCTTGTTAACAGGCTTTATTAAGGATGAAATTACATATTTAATTTACACAGATTTTGTGGCTCAGATAAGGTCCAGTTCTGGTTTATTTATTTGCTCTTGGCTGACATGTGGCATTGCTATGGCCTGCTTGTGGCTCAGATCTGGCAAACAGGAGTGAGACGCCCAAGGGCCGTCATTCCACGCTGCATGTGGGCCAGATCATTTTTCCGCGTGTGCCAGATGTGGGCCAGATCTGGGATGTCACAATGTTGCTATGTGAGTAGTTCTGCAGAAAAGAGTGTTTTTAAAGACACTCCGTTGTTGTTTCTTATTTATTTACTCAAGTGTGCCATCAAACTGTTGTATAAATGCAATATCACAATCACTAGTGGTGGGATATGGCTTTATATCAGCACGCTGTGATTACCTAAGGCCGAATCACAGCCATATTGATATACAGCGATATTGCACTGCTACTTTTGTGATATTGCTCATATATATATATATATATATATATATATATATATATATATATATATATATATATATATATATATATATATATATATATTAAGAATCAACTCATTTGTTTCCAGAGGTGTATAGTCCAGGGGTCAGAAAGTAAAAGTCCGGCCATTTGTTTATTCCACTCATGACCTCAGCCAGCTGATTTCTATCCCGGATGAAAAACTGTGCTAATTACCAAATACAGGTGATTGGAACAAAATACTTTTACTTTCTGAACCTGGACTTTACACCTCTGTTTCTGAATCAGACTCTGTTGCTCCTGCTGTATGTTTGTTCCTGCATGCAGATCATGAAGACACATGATTATAGAGATAACGGATGGTCGATTGATTTTCTGCTTCTGTAAAGTCATGTTGTGTTTGGATCAATTACCGGTTCCTCAGTGAGATCTTCAGATTTAACACTCCTTCGTTTCTTTCTGTAATAATGACAGAAATTAACAGCATATGGATGACTATATTTGAAATGATCAATGTTGTTTGTGGTTCTCACATTATAAACAGAATGACGACGATAATGATGATGACGAGGAGGAATATTGCTCCACATTCCACTGTGATCCCAAAAACTTCATGCCATCTGGATCTGTGATGCTCTGAAAGAGTGAAACATTATCAGCTAAGATTATCAGTCCAGACTGAAGAAAAATATACAGGTTTGCTCTTACAAAGCTTCACCTGTGACAGTTACAGTGTCTGATCTCTGAGATCCATATTGATTGTGAGCCTGACAGTAGAAGAGTCCACTCTGTAGTGCACTGAAACTCTGTCCAGATCCAACAGCTGAGGTTTCATTCTCCTTAAACCAGCTGAAGTTCAGAGCAGGAGGGTTTGATTCACTGCTGCACTTCAGAGTCACTGAATCTCCCTCCACTATTACACCAGATCCATTTATCAACACTGAGACGTTCCTGGGTGGGTCTAAAACAGGACAGAAATTAAAATTCACAACAAATATTAGAAAATTATGAGTTTGAAGTTTTTGAACAATGTGCATACAACATTAACTCACACATGACGTTTAAAGTTACAGCATCAGAGTATTTCTCTCCATGTTTATTGATGGACTTGCACTTGTATTCTCCACTGTCATCAGAGCTGATCTTTGAGATGTTGTAGATTCTTCTAGATTTTACAATCGTTCCTCCTTTAAACCAGCTGAAGTTCAGAGCAGGAGGGTTTGCGTCACTGATGCAGTTCAGAGTCACTGAATCTCCCTCCACTATTACACCAGATGGACTGATGGACACTGAGACGTCCCTGGGTGAGTCTGAAAAGGACCAAAGAAAGCTCTATACTCGTGTTTTGCATTTGTTATGCCAGTTCCAGTTCGGATCCAGCCTCTTATAGGGCTGGGCGATATATCGCACGATATTATTATGCGCATCTCGTCAGTAAAGCCGGTTCCTTGATTAGTAGTAAATCACCTTCACCTGCTTTTAGATGGAGCGGCATTTACTACACAGCACAAACTCCAGTGTTAAATTAACACTCAAGAGTGTTAAAGTTAATGAGATAATTAAGTGATTAAATTAGTGATGTTTGAGCATTATTGAAGACACCTGATGTTAAGTTCTCGCAGCTGGCTGCGTTCTTCATCGACTCACGAGCCGAGTGATCCACCGCGAAGAGTTGTACACTTAACAAGCAGAATCACTGAAGGAGAAAATCTCAAATTGTAAGCCATCGTTATGGCGATAAGTGTTTGCTTTAGTTGGGCTCTTAACCTTTATACATTCACTTTAAAATTTTTTGTCTGCTGTTATTTATTTATAACAGTCAAATGAACAAAAAAAAGTGTGATCTGATAGTGTTGGTTGTGTTCTGGCATAATCATGCTGTGATCTGAAAATGAATCTTATTGCGATAGTTAGGTTTAACTTGTTGGCAACAACTTTTTGATTCTACAGCATATGAATATAGGTATGTTTCTTATAGTCAAAAATATTTAATAAACATTGTTCTGATCAAAACACTTTCAAATAAATTTAATTAGAAACACAGACATCAATAATCAGCCTGTGAATCTCAACAATGGTGACAATAATAAAGCATGTTGCAGTGGCTGCCACCAATCACAACTCATTAATGGCTCCCATCATGCATTGCGATATGAATAAATTATGATCTGAATTTTCTATGTAATTTACTTTACCTAATTGAATATTCTGCTCGTCACCATTGTTGAGATGCATAGACTGAATCTTGAAGTCTGTGAGTGCCTATAAGAAAGATTTTTTTTTTTAAACAACTTTAAACAACAACAACTAAGAAATCCTTTTTATTATAGCTAAAATTCTGGATATTTATTCAGAATCACAGTTATGCTGTAACCAACAACATAAATCAAAATCATAAAATTCAAATGATGATTGTCATAATATAACTAACACCATCATATCACTTTTTTCTTTGTTCATCTGGCAGTTACAACTCAGATACATCAGCCAAACAAAATCTAAAGTTAATAATATAAGGGTCAAGAGCCCAACTAAAGCAACCAATGATCGCCATAACGGTGGCTTACAATTTGAGTTTTTCTCCTTCAGTGATTCTGCTTTAGGTGTCTTCAATAATGCTCAATCATCACTCAATTAATCACTTAATTATCTCATTAACTTCAACACTGTGGACTCATATCCAAGGAGTGTTAATTTAACACTGGAGTTTTTGCTGTGTACAAAGAGCCGTAGTTAACTGACAAGCTGAGCCATATCGCATTAATTATCGCTGGCCATACGTCCGCGATATTGATGCGATATGGCTCAGCTTGTCAGTTAACTACGGCTCTTTGTAGTAAATGCCGCTCCATCTGAAAGCAGGTGAAGGTGATTTACTACTAATCAAGGAACCGGCTTTACTGACGAGATGCGCATAACAATATCGTGCGATATATCGCCCAGCCCTAGCCTCTTATGAAGACTTCAGAAGACTTCAACACCAGAGATAGTGCCAACTCCTGAGAGGACTTCAAATGACGCAAACTTTGCATCAACATGCACCAATGCTACATTTTTCTATTTATCCATTTGTTAACATGTATTCATTGTCTCAAAAAGGTCATAGTTTCTGCCATAAATTAATACATTGTTAGCTCTGTAATTTGTATGTACATTTCTGAAATGCATTTCTTGGACACAGTCAACTCCATGTTCAGCAAAAACTCCAGTGTTAAATGAACTCTACAGGGAGTTTATTTGGCTCCAGACTCAAGAGTGTTAACCCTTTAGGCGCCAGAGGTTTTTTCCTAAAACGTTCGATTTTGACATCTTAATTTCAAAAGGCTATATCTTAAAAGTGATGAAAGATAGACTTTCTGTAAATTAGAGAAATATTAAGGATGACCCAAAGTTTATGTAGGGATTACATTTTCCCATCTAATTTGCATATTATGACGTCATATGGTGGCGGCCATCTTGGATTATAGAATTTTCATGAAAAGTCACATGTTTAAATGATAAAATGCAGAACTTCTTTCCCCCCAAAATGTCCCTCACCTTCTGTATGCTATATTGCACAATACTGAATGCTCAGGTAAATAGTAAGTAGTGAACAAACTGTGTAAATCATTACTAATAAATGGTAGAAACAAACCGAATGCTTGTAGCGGTTGGCCTTTTGCTGTAGAGATTTTCCATTTACTACATACAGTAGGCACTCTGATTCCATGTATGGGGCACATATATATTATTCATATGCTTGTGATAGACTATGCATAATAGCCCCTCTGCCCTGTGTCACACCGCCTCTGCTCCTGCTACGAGCAGCGCGGCCAGATCTGCCTCGTGCGCGCCGAGTGTGCACAGCGCGGACTACTGTCATTGACATTGCGACTCCCCACCCTGCCTCCACGTTGCCCCGTAACTGTCCTATGAATGCTTTGACCTTGTCTAACATACCCAGTGGCATTAGACAAAGTCTCCACCACAATACTGTCGCCGCGATTGCGGAGAGGCACACGGTCAGAAGACAAAGCTATGTGGCTAGCGCGGTAAAAATCTCCCGCCTCGTTCCCCACAACACTAACATGTCTGCTAACTTCGCGATGAACACTCCGACCCCAGGAAACATTGTTCCCACCACTGACATTGGGCAAAGGACCATCTACATTGGGCAAAGGATTCACCGTTTGTGCTTTGTGTAGGGCTATACTTTCACTTTCAGAATCACCGTCATAGGCAGATATTCCCCTTCAGAATCAGAGTCCGCGAATAGAAGACCCAACACTTCATTGCGGGTAAGCTTAATTGATGCCATTAGATAATAATAATAATAGTAATAATAATAATCTAATGCAAATGCTCGCTGACATTGACAATATTGCTCTGATAAAATGGCTCACTCGCACACTAGCTCCGCTTTTGTTCACACTGATTCAATGCACTCTAGCTTGAAGATTCTGTATAGAAGCGTGACCTTTTTTTTGAGTCGGGGATGAAGTATGACATGTCTGCCATCTAGTAGAGGGAAGGTCAAACGAAATTTGACACCCTATTTGACAAAATCGGCTGTTTTATTCAGTGCCGCATCTTGTCGAGTAACCTCGACCGTGGCGCCATAAGGGTTAAAGTGTTAAAATATGAGTATTAAATGAACACTCAAGAGTGTTAAAGTTAATGAGCTCATTAAGTGATTCATTGCGTGATGATTAACCATTATTGGAGACACCTGATGTTAACTAGCAGAATCATTGAAGGAGAAAATCTATTTTTTAAGCCACCATTATGGTGATTAGTGTTTGCTTTAGTTGGGCTCTTGACCCTTAAACTGTTAACATCAGATTTTGTTTTGGCTATTGTATCTGAGTTATAACTGCCAGATGATCAAAGAGAAAAGATGATCCGATGGTGTTGATTGTTTTGACATAATCATAACTTGACCTGAATCACTGAACTCATTTACAATCTACTCTCTGACTAAAATGTATATTGTTGATTCCAGCATCACAGTGACTACAACAAAAGATCCAGAATTTTCTAAATAATCTAAAGTTATTCTTAAAAGTGGTTCTTATAAAACAAAATCTTTCTTTTAGGCACACACATACATCAAGAATCAGTGTATGAATCTCAACAATGGTGACAAACAGAATATTCAATTAGGGAATGGAAATTACTAGGACAATTCAGATAACAATTTATTCATAACGCAAAGCATGATGGGAACCATGAATGAGTTTTTATTGGTGGCACCCAGAATGCACTGCTTTATTATTGTCACCATTGTTGAGATTCACAGGCTGATTATTGATGTCAGTGTGTCTAAATAAAGTAATTTTCAAAGTCTTTTGATCAGAAAAACTTTTTAGAAATATTTTGGATTATATTGAATATGCTGAAAATCATTTGCTGTAGAGTCACAGGGCTGTTGTAATCAACAAGGTAGAGATAACTCTCTAAATTAGATATGTGATTCAGGTCAAACTATGATTAAACACTCTTGAGTCTGGAGCCATATAAACTCCCAGGGGAGTTCATTTAACACGGGAGTTTTTGCTGTGTGATAACAGATCGCTTTAAATTGTAATGTAGACATATATTTTCTGTAAAGCTGCTTTGAAACAATCCCCTATACAAATAAATGTGAATTAAATTGAATTGAATTAATTTGTTGATCACAGTTACTGAACCATTAACTCACACATGACATTAAAATTCACATTATCTGAGTATTTCTCCCCATGTTCATTGATGGACTTGCACTTGTATTCTCCACTGTCATCAGAACTGATCTTTGAGATGTTGTAAATTTTTCCAGATCCTACATTCGTTCCTCCTTTAAACCAGCTGAAGTTCAAAGCAGGAGGGTTTGAATCAAAGCTGCAGTTCAGAGTCACTGAATCTCCCTCCACTATTTCACCAGATGCACTTATCAACGCTGTGACGTTCCTGGGAGGATCTGTAAAGACAAAAAAAAAAAAAAAAAAAAGTGTCAAATGAAATGTGGTGAGACAAATTATTGCACCAATAATCTTTCAGAAAAAAAGGCAGACTTACACATGATATTCACATTCACAGCAGCAGAAGTCTGAGATCCATGTTTATTTCTAGCTGAGCAATGATAGTCTCCACTGGACTTAATATTAGTGATGCTGGAGGTTTTACCAGATTGCAAAATCTTCAATTTTCCTTTAAACCAGCTGATTTCTGCAGGAGGGTTTGAGTCACTGATGCAGTTCAGAGTCACTGAATCTCCCTCCACTATTACACCAGATGGACTGATGGACACTGAGACATTCCTGGGTGAGTCTGAAATGGACAAATTAAACTCATGTTTTGCGTTTGTTAGTACTCTTAATTTGTTGATCACATAAACATGGCAAAATTCCCAGAGTTAAATTAACTCTGCTCAGAGCACTTGTAAGTAACACTGAAACATTGTTAAAGTTAATTAGATGGTTAGATGATTAATTGAGATATGATGGACCATTAGTGGTGACACCTGATGATAATGAGCAGAATCACAGAAGGAAAGAAGAAAGAACAAAAAAAAAGTGAAACAAAAGAACCACAACTGACTTCAATCACAGCCTTAGATGAAATTAACTGAAAATGAAGACATTAAAGGCCCACTGAAATGCCTTAGAATGCTCAGCTTTGTATGATGCATTGACTTAGGGCAGGGATGGGCAAACTCGGTCCTGGAGGGCCACAGCTCTGCAGAGTTTAGCTCCAACCCTGATAAACTCTCCTGTCTGTAGCTTTCTAGTAATCCTGAAGACACTGATGAGCTGGTTCAGGTGTATTTGATTAGGGTCCCAGATAGCAATCAACCATTGAAACAATGTTAAATCAATGCTAACTTCATTGAATCAACATCTCTTTTGCTCCTGCAATTAATGTTGAAAAAATGTTGAAATTTCATCCATAAATCAATGGTAATGGCATTAATAGGGCTGGGCCATATATCCCATCACATTGTTATGCGCATCTCGTCAGTAAAGCCGGTTCCTTGATTAGTAGTAAATCGCCTTCACCTGTTTTCAGATGGAGCGACATTTACTACAAAGAGCCGTAGTTAACTGACAAGCTGAGCCATATCGCATTAATATCGCGGCCGTATCGCCAGCGATAATTAATGTGATATAGCTCAGCTTGTCAGTTAACTACGGCTCTTTGTACACAGCAAAAACTCCAGTGTTAAATTAACACTCCTGGGAGTGTATATGAGTCCACACTCAAGAGTGTTAAAGTTAATGAGATAATTAAGTGATTAATTGAGTGATGATTGAGCATTATTGAAGACACCTAAAGCAGAATCACTGAATGAGAAAATCTAAAATTGTAAGCCGCCGTTATGGCGATCATAGTTTGCTTTAGTTGGGCTCTTGACCCTTATATCATAAACTTTAGATTTTGTTTGGCTGTTGTTTCTGAGTTATAACTGCCAGATGAACAAAGAAACAAAGTGATCTAATGGTGTTGGTTATATTATGACAATCATCATTTGAACTTTATGTTTGTGATTTATGCTATTGGTTACAGCATAACTAATTCTGCATAAATATCCAGAATTTTACATAGACTATAAAGGATTTCTTAAAAGTTGTTTAAAAAATAAATCTTTCTTTTAGGCACACACAGACGTCAAGATTCAGTCAATGCATCTCAACAATGGTGACGAGCAGAATATTCAATTAGGAAAGGTAAATTACATAGACAATTCAGATTATAATTTATTCATACCGCAATGCATGATGGGAGCCATTAATGAGTTGTGATTGGTGGCAGCCACTGCAACATGATTTATTATTGTCACCATTGTTGAGATTCACAGGCTGATTATTGATGTCTGTGTTTCTAATTAAATTCAATTGAAAGTGTTTTGATCTGAACAATGTTTATTAAATATTTTGGATTATAAGAAAAATACTGATAATCATATGCTGTAGAATCACAAAGCGGTTGCTAACAAGTTAAACCAAACTATGTCAATAAGTTTCATTTTTCAGATCACAGCAAGATTATGCCAAAACACAACCAACACCATCAGATCACACTTATCTTCGTTCATTTGACTGTTATAAATCAATAACAGCAGACAAACAAAATTTAAATTGAAAGTATAAGGGTCAAGAGTCCAACTAAAGCAAACACTGATCGCCATAACGGTGGCTTACAATTTGTGATTTTCTCCTTCAGTGATTCTGCTTGTTATCATCAGGAGTCTTCAATAATGCTCAATCATCACTAAATTAATCACTTAATTATCTCATTAACTTTATCACTCTTGAGTGTTAATTTAACACTCATATCTGTGTCATATCTTCCATCTGAAAGCAGGTGAAGGTGATTTACTACTAATCAAGGAACCGGCTTTACTGACGAGATGCGCATAACAATGTAATGCGATATATCGCCCAGCCCTAGGCATTAAGTCAATGTTATATTGTGATTTTGGTTCAACATCATGTTTACACTCTCAGAAAATGAAACACAACAACTATAACTGACTTAAAGACAGAAATCTGAAATCAACTGGAAATAAAATACAATACATCTCTCAAGATTATTTTTTGACAACTAAAAGAGGTTTAGATGTTGATGTTTTATTGAAAATGCTTGGTCATCATTATGTTGATCAGTGTTTCCTTTAGTTGTGCAGTTTGACTCTTGGCTTTTATGTGAATTTGTCATCTTTGCAACTGTGTACTAAAACACATAATTAATTGTAAAGAAAGCCAGAAACAAACATTATCAGTTGAAAATGTTTTCGGCATCAAATTATTAATATTACCACTAACCTAAAGTGCCTAACCTAAATTTGTTGTCAATTAGTTTTCACAAACAGCACTTTCTTGCCACAGATCAGATATTCTGCATTTTTATTTTTAAAATACATTAAAGAGAGTTTGTTTTTGGATACACACGTAGACATCAAGAATCAGCATATGAATCTCAACAATGGTGACATGCTTCATGCTGCAATGCATATTGGCAGCCACCATAGTATAAAACCAGCATGCATTGCGGCATGAAGCATGTCACCATTGTTGAGATTCGTATGCTGATTCTTGATGTATGTGTCTAAAAAAGAAAATTCGTACTTTAATTTTAAAAAGTAAAATTATGAACATCTGATATGTAGCAAGAAAGTATTATGATAAACATAATTTATTTATGATAAATAACCACTAATGTTCAAGGGTGCTATCCTACTCATAATTATGCTGAAAACTGTTTCAACTGCTTATCTTTGTTTCTTGCTTTCTTTGCAACAAAATATGTTTCGATGAACACTGTTACAAAGACCAGAAACGCACATAAAAGTCAAGAGTCAAACTTTCAAACTAAATGAAACACTGATCACAATAACGGTAATCAAATATTTTCAATAAAACATCAACTACTAAACCTCTGTTAATTCTAAAAAAATAAAAAAAAATAAAAAACTTCTGCTGAGATCTTGAGAGATTTATTGTCTTCTTTTATTTGCAGTTGATTTCAGGCTGTGTGGCTTTAAGTCAGTTGTAATTGTTGCGTTTCATTTTCTGAGAGTGCAAACATGATGTTGAACCAACATCACATTATAACATTGACTTAATGCCATTACCATAGATTTATAGATGCAATTTCAACATTTTTTCAACATTAATTGCGGGAGCAAAATAGATGTTGATTCAATGCAGTTAGCATGGATTTAACATTGTTTCAATGGTTGATTGCTATCAGGGACAAACACACCTGAACCAGCTCATCAATGTCTTCAGGATTACTAGAAAATTAGAGGCAGGAGAGTTTATCAGGGTTGGAGCTAAACTCTGCAGAGCTGTGGCCCTCCAGGACCGAGTTTGCCCATCCCTGACTTAGGGGCTGTTTACACGACACCGTTTTCAACTAAAAACGTAAAAATTAGTAGGCGTTTTGGCCATTAATTTACACGACAACCACACTTTGGGTGCCTGAAAACACAAACTTTTGAAAACGGGTTCCAAAATGCAAGTTTTTGAAAACGGTCTCTGTGTAAACAGCAAAAATGTGAATCTCTGAAGACGATGCGTATTACATGTTCAGTCTGTAGTGTTTCATGACCATCTAATGGCCTGGCAGCAGAATACAGCGCTTTTTGTCTTTTTTGCAGATCCGTGTGAATGGGGATCATTTTGAAAATGGTGTTTGTCTTTACTCGGAACACTCGAAGGAAAAACTTCTCTGTTTTAAGCATATTGTGTAAATATACCCTTTATTTCCATTGAACCAAAAAAGCTAAGGTGGGACATTTTCAATGGCTCCTCCCCGTTTTCAAATAGCCAATTTTTGTCTGTGGTGAGATTAGTGAATCATTTTACCTTATGATGATGAAATCTATTTCATCTAGTGAAAGGTGAAAGTGAAGTGAAGCTGGTAATGCTGTTTGTGGAGTTGTTTAATCGTCCTCTGCAGAGATCTTCAGAGATTTAGGGGGCTTTCACACTGGCAGTTTAGTTCGGAATGGGGCATGGTTCTCATGAAAAATCGCTAATGTGAACGCTGTCATGTGGACCCGGATGCGCAATGGGGTATCGAACCCGAGACTACCTGGAGGAGTTGGTCTGAGTTCAGTTGCTCCAGAACCGTGGCGCGGCTCGCGTGAATGTGCAACCAACAAAGACTCGGTTGCGCACTTGTTCAGGAAGTAAAGTATCCTGCGCATGCGTTTTAGCCGATTATGATGTATTTAGTTAAATAAAACACATGTAAGGGATGATAGTGTTGATGATTTACCTTGGATACGAGCAAGAGTGAGTCTGCAGTGTATTCGCACATAGCACGTGCAATCAGGGCAACACATTAATGGAAATCCACTGTCTCCTCAAAAGAGTCCATTTGCAAGCAGCGGAAATACACTTTATGCGACACACACACACACACACACACACACACACACACACACACACACACACACACACACACACACACACACACACACAGTAAACCTGTGTTGTTTACTCAGCTATGAATAGCATTAAATTAATAAAAAAAACAATATATTGACCCGCGTCGTGTTTTCTATCATGTGCCATGCACGTTTGCGATGACGTAAGATGCACGCAAATGCACCAGATTTCAATAGAATCAAGTTGAGTGTGAAACCAGACCAACGCTACGGGGGGCGCCGGGAACAATCGCGCCCGGCCTCGGACCTCAGCAAACGAGCCCAGTGTGAAAGCCCCCTTAATGTCTTCTTTTATCTTCAGTTGATTTCATCTAAGGCTGTGGCTAGAAGTCAGTTGTAGTTCTTATGTTTCTCTTTCCTTCAGTGATTCTGTTTGTTAACAGCAGGTGTTCATCACTAATGCTCAATCATCCCTTAATCAATCACCTAATTATCTCATTAACTTTAACACAGCTTCCACTATTATTTTACCATTATGTGTTATGACTAGTGTTGATTTTACAATGGGGATTTTGCTGGGTACTTAACCATCATTACTCACACAAGACATTTAAAGTCACATTATCAGAGTATTTCTCTCCATGTTCATTGATGGACTTGCACTTGTATTCTCCACTGTCATCAGAGCTTATCTTTGAGATGCTGAAGATTCTTCCAGATCCTACAAACGTTCCTCCTTTAAACCATTTGATTTCTGCAGGAGGGTTTGAGTCACTGATGCAGTTCAGAGTCACTGAATCTCCCTCCACTATTACACCAGATCCACTTATCAACACTGAGACGTTCCTGGGAAGGTCTAATAAGAATCACGAAACATAATTGTTACAAGGATCATAAAAAAAATTGTGCAAATAATTATTGATGAAAATCATTATAAACATGCTGGGATGTTCTAATCTACAGCATTTTGTTTTTTATATAATAAACTCACACATGACGTTTAAAGTCACAGTATCAGAGTATTCCACTCCATGTTTATTGATGGACTTGCACTTGTATTCTCCACTGTCATCAGAGCTGATCTTTGAGATGTTGTAGATTCTTCCACATCTTACAATCGTTCCTCCTTTAAACCAGCTGATTTCTGCAGGAGGATTTGAGTCACTGATGCAGTTCAGAGTCACTGAATCTCCCTCCACTATTACACCAGATGGATTGGCGAACACTGAGACACTCCTGGGAGGATCTGTAAAGACAAAAAGTGTAAAATGACATTAACCCTCTGAGGTCGGCGCGATAGTCTCGCTTTTTTTCTTATCAGTGCAAAATAGACTCAAAATACTCTGTTGATTTTGTTTTTACATATTTGTGTTATACATCATTCGATCCTGTTAAGTGTCCATTTTTTTTTGTGTATACTCACAATATAAACAAAGTATTGTGCTTTTAGTCAAATAAAGAAAAATAAACATGATGCTAGTTTTGCCTTCTCTCTGTCAGTGAAGTCCATTCTGAAACGCGTCCGAAAATTAACTGTAATTCCGCGAATACTTGTCATACAGGCACGAGTGTTTTCCATAATGAAGCTTGAACTCTCTTCTTTTAAATTAATTAATTTATATATATAAAAAAAATATTCTCAGTTTATGTAATCTGTATGAAAAGAGAGAGATGTCAGTATTTTTCTTTCCAGCTCATGGAGAGCGCGCCGGTATTCAAATGCAAATGATCTAAGGCAAGCCATTCAAACATGCCAACGCCCACCAGCTGGATTTTAAAACACATCATGTTTAGTAAGTTTCTTACTACCGCTGTGAACACAGCGTATCCCTACGCAGTGAGGAATAATACAATCTAATAACCCTGGAAAATGTACCAGAAGTGCTGGCAGTTTCATGTCGAGGAGCAACGGATCCAACTGATGTAGTAAGTCATTTATTCTTAAGTGCTTTGTTCTAATCGCGATATTGAATAGTGTCTATAAACCGCAAAAAGACTGCCCAGCCAGCACAGCCATGTGGGGCCCACATGGGTTTGACCTGGGCTATCTAAATGGGACCCAGCCAGTTTTGTCCATGGTTTCCATGTAGGCCCCACATGGGTTTGCCCAGATGAAATGAACACTGCTCAGTGTGCAACCTACAGGCTGTTAAATGTAACACATATCAGTGTTGGAGTTAATGAGATAATTAATTGATTGAATAATGATTGAGCATTATATATGAACACCTGCTGTTAACAAGCAGAATCACTGAAGAAAAGAGAAACACAAGAACTACTTCCAGCCACAGCCTTAGATGAAATCAACTGAAGATAAAATACACGAAATCTCTCAAGATCTGATTAAACAACTCCACAAACAGTATTACCAGCTTCACTTATTACTAACCAGGTTTACTTTATTTCTGGTAGACATCTACAGAAGTTCTTAATGAAAATGAACAGAGGTGAAGATGTTGATTATTTATTGAAAATAATAGTTTGGTTTGATAGTTGGGCTCTTGACTTTTTAACATTAGTTTTTCTCTGCTCAGTTGTATCTGATTGTTATGTTGAGAACAGCAAGAGAAAATGCAGTCAGATGTTATAAACTGATTGATGATTAGAATATAATCATCATGTAGTGGCTTAACTCACTAATATTGTGTGTGAGTTTTATACTGGTGATATGTTATTGATTTTGTTTTATTGTTGTGATTCTACAGCAAAATATCCAGCACATTTTTATCAGAACATCAAATGATCTTAAAAACCCCATTTACACATTTTGGACTTCTGTGATTTTTATGGTGTTTAAAAAATCATTTGATGTTCTGATAAAAATGTGCTGGATCTCTTGCTGTAGAATCACAACAAAAAAACAAAATGAATAACATATCACCCGAAAAAAACTCACACACAATATTAGTAAGTTAAGCCACTGCATGATGATTATGTTCTAATCATCAATCAGTTTATAGCATCTGATTGCATTTTCTCTTGCTGTTTTCAACATAACAATCAGATACAACTGAGCAGAGAAAAACTAATATCAAAAAGTCAAGAGCCCAACTAAAGCAAACACTCAAACCAAACTATTATTTTCAATAAATAATCAACATCTTAACCTCTGTTCATTTTCAGTAAGAACTTCTGTAGACGTCTACCAGAAATAAAGTAAACCTGGTTAGTAATAAGTGAAGCTGGTAATGCTGTTTGTGGAGTTGTTTAATCAGATCTTGAGAGATTTCGTGTATTTTATCTTCAGTTGATTTCATCTAAGGCTGTGGCTGGAAGTAGTTCTTGTGTTTCTCTTTTCTTCAGTGATTCTGCTTGTTAACAGCAGGTGTTCATCAATAATGCTCAATCATTATTCAATCAATTATATATCTCATTAACTCCAAAACTGATATGTGTTACATTTAACAGCCTGTAGTGTGCACACTGAGCAGTGTTCATTTCATCTGGGCAAACCCATGTGGGGCCTACATGGAAACCATGGACAAAACTGGCTGGGTCTCAGTTAGATAGCCCAGGTCAAACCCATGTGGGCCCCACATGGCTGTGCTGGCTGGGTGTTTAAATATGAATTGCGTGTCTGTGTGTAGGCTAAATGATGAATGAACGGCACAGGCGCGCACTTTGTTTACTACAGTTATACAGCGCGTGTCTGTGCGGTTCATTCACTCTCGCATCTACATTAGTAAACGTTATTTTTACATGAACACATCCAAACTATATTGCTATAGCCTACTAAGATGAGTAAAAATAGACTGAAATATGTTGAAATAAAATGTCTGTATAAGCAACAAACTGCAAATTAACATTTGTTATGCTAATATATCATACACAATATGTTACAGACTAAATATGAATGTTTAGACAAGATTTTGTGATTAGTTTTGGATAGATTATAAAGTTTTGACTGTAAAAAAAGACTACTGTCAAATTAAATAGGTAAGCTTTTGTTCACCAATTTCTGCTCGTAGTTAAATATACTATCGTATGATGTTTTGTCAAAAATAAAGTAGGTATATTGAATTATCAACTAAGATGTTATTATAGTGTTTGTTCCAATATTCAAACTAATGAATCCTTATCTTTTTTAATACGTATGATAAAATGTATACTTTTTACAAAGAAAGAATACACTTCAAATATTGTTACAATTATAATTGTTGTAATTGTAACCTATTTGTAATTGGTTACAATTTCTAATTGTAAAATATGTATATATAGATAATTTCTTTTGTCCTTGCATTCTTTGGGACCATGTGACACATCTGTGTGAGAGGCTAATTAATATGCAGCTCATTATGTATGTGGCACATTATCTGGCCTTTGTCTTCTCAGGTGTGAACACGCCTCCACGCATATTGCCTTTCCAAACAAAAGGTGTCTTATAAAATTTAAATCAATGTATTGTTTTGTGTAAATGATTAGGCAGGATGATTTTCAGATCATTTTGAAGCAAAAACTCTAGGCAACAATGCCCATTAGTCAAAAGTCTTGTGGACACATATTAGTATGTGTTTTGTGGCCTTATTTCAGACACTTTAAGTTTTAGTATTTTCAATAACCATGCATAAACAATATTCTCTCAAAAATACAAACATGTACATACATGTTGCTCACATATTATGGTAGCCCCGTTTGTGCTATATAGAGTGAATTTACACCTTTGCCATTAACATGTTTATAAATAACTGAAAAAAGCACAAATGTCAGAGCATGTCAGAACACCTCCAGGACCCAGAAAACCCCTCAGACCCCAGAGGGTTAACAGTGAGACAAATCATTGCCCAAATAATCTTCCAGAACCGGTTAAAAATAAAGGCAGACTTACACATGATATTCACATTCACAGCAGCAGAAGTCTGAGATCCATGTTTATTTCTAACTGAGCAATGATAGTCTCCGCTGGACTCAGATTTAATATTAGTGATGCTGTAGGTTTCACCAGATTGCAAAATTCTTCCTCCTTTAAACCAGCTGAAGTTCAGAGCAGGAGGGTTTGAGTCACTGATGCAGTTCAGAGTCACTGAATCTCCCTCGACTATTACACCAGATGGACTGATGGACACTGAGACGTTCCTTGGTGAGTCTGAAAAGGTCAAAAGACAACTCTGTACTCATGTTTTGCGTTTGTTAATCCACAAGTATGTTGATCACACTTACTGAACCATCATTAACTCACACATGACATTTAAAGTCACAGCATCAGAGTTTTTCTTTCCGTGATCATTGATGGACTTGCACTTGTATTCTCCACTGTCATCAGAGCTGATCTTTGAGATGTTGTAGATTCTTCCAGATCCTACAATCTTTCCTCCTTTAAACCAGCTGATTTCTGCAGGAGGGTTTGAGTCACTGATGCAGTTCAGAGTCACTGAATCTCCCTCCACTTTTACACCAGATGGACTGATGGACACTGAGACGCTCCTAGGAGGATCTGTAAAGACAACACATGTAAAAAATACATGCAGTGAGACAAATTATTGCACTATGTAGCGACAATGACTTTTGTAGGGAAATTATTAACTCAAAGGGGGAATAATATTCATGAGATGATGAATATGCATTATCGTATACACTAATTAGATTATCCCGAATAGGGAATAGTTAAACCTCACCATATATGAATCATTAACACGATTGCTCGTATTAATTATTAATATAGGTCGGTAAAATCAGGTCAATCATCAGGGTAAACTTTGGTATGATTCAAACTTAGTTTATCATGCACTTGTTCGTTTACCAGCCTGTAAGCATCAAAAATACCCTTCCTGTGGCCACCAGAAATGATATTTTCATGTAAGGCACTTTAGATATTTTAATATAAATCAAGTAGAGCTTTGTAACATAAGATCGTCATCTTCAGGGACTTCAAATTCATAGAACAATGAGACAGATTCAATTCAAAAGATTATGGAGTTTAATAAAACAAGACTAAAGATTACATAAACTACTTAAATCACGCAGGAGTAAATATGCATAACAAAAACAAACAATTAACAAAAACAAAAGAACGATTGCAATATGAAATATTGGAGAGAGAAAGTTAGAGGGTGAGAGAGAGAGAGAGAGAGAGAGAGAGACAAAATCAGTTCAAACAATTCAAACGAGACCCAAAGGCTTTCTTAGGCGTATCTAGACAACCTTAAACAGCACTTAATTTAGATTGTACGTTACTTTGATTTGGTCCCTTTGGTGTAGCTGTGTTATAAAAGAAACAGGCTGATGTCCGGAGTTTCGTTCGGACGGAGGTAGATGTTGCGATCTCTTCAGCTCGTACGACAGATGCTTAATCTTAAATTTGTTTCGTTCGTGAGTGCACTGAACGAAAGAGAATTATCAAACTGAGGTAGCTCAAGAAAAGAAAGAACTTAGATTAAAACAAAGTAGAAAAACGACGCGGAACTCCGGGCTGGAGTTCGCAGGGAAGTTGGGATCTCTCTCGGCGTAGTGAAACTGCTAGCACTGAGGAGACCTGGCGCTCCTGGTTTTGAAGGCGCTCGAGACACGCCTTTCGTACGCGTCTGATCCAATCGTTTGGGAGGAGGCGTGTCGGCAAACCTTGTGGTTCGCGAAGTACACGCCTTCTGGGTCATGTGCATAGCGGATTACAGATTTAGTAATAATACACTTCTAAACTAGGATTAATAAAATATGCCTCATATTGCATTTTGGGTTAGTGATTCGATCTTATTCGATTTCTCTGATTCCAATCATACCACTCGCGGCATTCCTAGGGTTAGTAAAATGCAGATACATGATTTTTCGTGATTAAACGAATGTCAGACTGATCACATATCATACAAGCTTACAGTTATATCAAGTAGGTCACAAGGGAATCCTGAACACAACCAGAAAACATTTGTACATTTGAAACGTTAGCTTAACTACACGTGGTTCAGAATGATTGTCTCTTTGTGTGTGTGTGTGTGTGTGTGTGTATTCAGAGTTCGTCGCGTGGTCAGTCACGCGTTGGACTCCTGATCGTCTTCAGTTCCATGTATGTGTGTGCGTCCTTCGAATTTGATGAGTTTTAAGTCTAGATTACAATGAACAGTGTGGCTCATTACACAAGGTTTTCTGTGTTTGAGAGGTGTCGTGCAGAGGGGACACCACGGGATCTCCAGCCAGAGAGGCGCCCCTGTCGAGTCACATGTGGTAAGACAGAGGATCCTGTGATTACTTATCAGCGAAAAACGCCGCGGGGGCACTTCTGGCATCGGTAATTTAATTAAGTCCGAGCACCATTTGCTTCGTGTGTGAATCTGTAACTTACAAAGTCCCGTGACATCTGTTTTTGTCACAATCTGAAGAATGGAGGAGTGTTTACTTAATTAGAATCTTAGTTGATTAAAACCACATGATTGCGCTGATCATCTGATTATTGCTACAACTATTAATCTGCCAGAACTGATTAAAAATAAAGGCAGACTTACACATGATATTCAGATTCACAGCAGCAGAAGTCTGAGATCCATGTTTATTTCTAGCAGAGCAATGATAGTCTCCGCTGGCGTCAGGCTGGATATTAGTGATGCTGTAGGTTTCACCAGATTGCAAAATCTTCCTTTGTCCTTTAAACCAGCTGATTTCTGCAGGAGGGTTTGAGTCACTGATGCAGTTCAGAGTCAATGAATCTCCCTCCACTATTACACCAGATGAACTGATGGACACTGAGACGTTCCTGGGTGAGTCTGAAAAGGACAAAATAAACTCTAAACTCATGTTTTGTGTTTAATCCACTAACCCAGATAGCAATTGTTGTCTGGCCCAGTTTCAGTTCACACTGCAAAGAACGATGGTCCGGGGATGGTGCAGATCTGAAGAACAGACATGAGCCACACATGAGCCATAATTGGCCCAAATCTCAGCCAAATAATAACCCATAACCAGCCCTGAACTGTGCCAGGACAAATTTTAATGAAGTTCAAAACGTAGGCTCGGGAGGAGCCTAAACATTCAGTCCTGTCAATTATCATTATGAGCGTACATGAGCAGCAGACACCACATCATTTCATTGACAAATTCTTCCGGCAGATGACCCCGCCATGTCCTTTGAACCATGTCCCAAACAACCGGATAAGCTCCAGCAGCACTTTACCTCAAACAAACAGTGTTCTGCAGAATACTCTTCCTATGTCAAGCCAACACCAGGATATATATATATATATATATATATATATATATATATTAGGGGTGTAACGATACATGTATTCGTATTGAACCGTTCGGTACGAGGCTTTCGGTTCGGTATTCGGTACGCATTTGAACGAACCGAACGATTCGTTGGACCATTTTTCCTGCTGACCAAAATCCACCATCACAACGTTGCGCAACATCAAATGGCAAACGTAATGAAAGCGGAACGAAACTGCGCTACTCATTATTTTGTGCTTCACGGATCGTTTATCAGTTCGGACCATCAACATCAGTGCAGCGCGAGCTATGAGCGCAAGCCGATCATGATCAAGCGACACTTTTACACAGCGCTGGGAGATCCGGTAAACAAAGCATTTTAATTCACCACTGAAGTAATAACATGACTGCGAGATCTAGTGAGAAGCATTAAAATTTCTCTGTTATAAACGGATCAAACAGCGCTGACGTGGAAACCAAGAAAAAACATTGTTCCATGAATGAATTAGTTATAGGTTTTAAGTCCACAGATCAGCAACATGGATTTAACGTTACTGTAGTAACACTCACTGTAACCATAGAAGTTTGGCAGAAATAGTAAAATGCTTTCAAGTACATCACACATCTTTTTCCAGCACTTCAAAACTCAAATATGATCATATTTAAATGTTAGTTTTAATGTGATGACCAAAACATTATTTGTTCATCCTTCAAAGATTACCCCCATTTATAAAACTAAAAGTTTCAAGATGTAGGAAAACTCACTTATTTAAAAATAATTTTTCTTTTAATAAATAGGACATTTCTGTGGCATTTTTCTTTTTGCTGTATTGTATCGAACCGAACCGAACCGTGACACCACTGTATCGTATCGAACCGAACCGTGAATTTTGTGAACCGTTACACCCCTAATATATATATATATATATCAGAGTTTCCGCTAGAAAAAAATGGTGCCGGTCAAAGTGACCGGCAGAGGTTTCGTTTTACGGACATTTTGATCCCACTGAGCAAAATAATGTTCCAAAAGACGTCTTATCAACGTCTTTGTCACAAAAGTCGGACGTTGAAAAGACGTCCACTGAGGAGCCAGAATGAAAGTTTTTATGACGTCTTTTTTTGATGTGTTCTGCACGTCCGGTTTAGACGTTCATGGACCCTCTTGGGACAAGGTTAAAAACTAGTTTAAATGTGGCCATTGTGGACATATTTTCAACATTAGTTATGGTCTCATTTAGACAATTTATACTGTTTCTGGACCAAATAAACACTCAGGATGCATTAAATTAAAACTCATGTTTATATCAATGTAATTTCCTTACATTGTTTAGATGAGATTTAGATGTTGATGTTTCATTTTAAGTCACCATTGTGGTGATCAGTGTTTGCTTTAGTTGGCCTCTTGGTCCCAGTTCTTCTTACTTTAACTTTTCTTTGGCTGTTCTAACTGTGTGTTTGTATCACACAATTGTTGTGACAGAGAAAGCCAAGAAAAAGTAAGATCGGCTGTCATTGGCTCATTGTTAATGATGACAAAATCAACACAAAGTGAGCATTTAATGTTACGTTTTGACTTTTGTCTTTATATCTGGCATTTATAACCACCAATCTTGTGGAACTGCATTGTTTGGACCAGTACCATTAAAATCACTTATTTGAAGGTGGATAAAAAAAGCATGTTTACACAATGTTATGAGAAAATGTACCATATAGTGTTCTGCAGAATACTAGTTCCCTTTCGTTGTCACTCCGAGTTACGTCGGATGACGACGAATAGGGTTTCGCTTAGAAAGCCTATCAGCTTCGAGTATTACAAAACGAGCCTATGGCAAAGAAATGCCATGGGTCTGCGGAATTTGCATGACGTAACTCCGCCCCACCTCGTGGGTCTAAAAGGAGGAAGTCCGCAACAGCAGTTTATGTTTTCGCTTCGGAGCCAAGTGTATTCTTCTCTCCACAAGCCATCTCTGAATTGTCAGCTTTACAAACGAGTGCCTCGAGTGTTGGTGTGACGGCGATCTTCGGCGAGAGCGTGCTTCCTGCTGATCTGCTGCAGTGATCTGCCAGTCGGCGCGTTTCTCCCCGGGTGCTTCAACACTTGAGTTTTCTCACTAAAAGAGCTTACACGCGGCACGTCTTTTTAAAGATGCCTCGCCCGTGTACTTCTGGTTGCGGCAGATTGGTATCGGACTCTGATGGGCACGAGCGTTGCATAGTATGTTTGGGCATTGATCATGCTAGAGCAGCGCTCGTGGATGACTCATGTTCTCTCTGTGGGAACATGACCATCGCGTCATTGCGGTCGAGACTCAGTGAACTCGCAAGAGTGAGAGTCCCCTCATCCACCCCCCGCCCTGCGGCTGGTGGCCAGGGTGACCTGAGGGTAACCGTCTGGAACAAGGCGCCGACTATGTGTCCGCGACCCCAGCCCCCCTCTTCAATGACGGTGCCCGCTAGTGAGCGGCCGATTCCCGCGGGTCTACCCTCTGGTGGCCCGCGTGCTTCGGTCGAAGCTACAGAGGATGATGCCATGTCTGTTGCAGCATCACTAGGTGGGTTTGATTCTTCCGGAAGTGAAGACTCGACTCAGCTGCCACCTTCCGGTGTGCATACGGCTGAGCTCGAGTCTGATCCGGAGATGACGGCCATGCTTTCCCGGGCAGCCGCGAGCATCGGGCTTGAGTGGAGGCCTCCACCCTGTCCTGAGCGCTCGCGGCTGGATGATTGGTTTTTGGGTAAGGCCGCCGACCCTCGTCCTCGGCAAGCCCCAATACCTTTCTTCCCGGATGTGCATGATGAGATCTCGAAGTCCTGGAAGACCCCGTTGTCTTCCCGTGACCGCTCGTTGGTCTCATCCGCCTTTCCTCCCCTCGATGATGCAGCCGCCCGTGGGTACACTGGGCTCCCCCCGGTTGAACGCTCTGTTGCCATGCAACTATGTCCTCAGAGTGCTTCTTCTCGTGGCGAGCCTAAGCACCCATCCAAAGCCTGTAGATTTTCGTCGACCTTGGTGGCGAAGTCTTACAGAGCGGCGGGACAGGCGGCTGCGTCACTGCATGCTATGGCCACTCTGCAGGTCTACCAGGCCCAGATGCTCAGAGACATGCACGAGGGTAGGACAGACCCAGGGCTCTTCAATGAGCTGCGCGCCGCGACCGACCTTGCTCTCCGGGCGACGAAGGTTACCGCGCGCTCCCTGGGTCTGGTGATGTCCACAGCCGTGGTCCAGGAGAGACATCTCTGGCTGAACCTGGCTGACATGCGGGACGCGGAGCGGACCCGTCTGCTTAACGCCCCCTTGTCCCAGGCCGGCCTCTTCGGCGGTGCGGTTGAAGACTTTGCCCAACAGTTTTCAACCGCACAGAAACAGACCGAGGCCATAAGACACATTCTGCCCCGCCGGCCAGCTGCTGCCTCCACCCAGCCGGCCGGGCAGACGCCTCGTCCTGTTTCCCGCCGAGGGCGCCCTCCTGCGGCTCCCGCCCCTCCCGCCCGGCCCACGCAGCAGCCTCCACCCCGGGCCGGTCGCGGAGGAAGCCGTAAGAAGGCGCCACAGCCCTCTCCCGCCCCGCCCCCCGCTAAACGCCGGGCCAAGCGGCGCTCCTGAGACGGCCTGCTCAGGGAAGATGGTCGTTTTTCAGGAGATGGTAGCAGGACCACTCCTTCCCCCGGTGGAGTCCCGGGGGAGAATCTTTTGTTCTCCGCCCACGGGTGGGCAGCACCCCAAAGTGGTTAAAGACAGAAACGACCCTCTCTTCCCTGAGCTCACAGAGTTCTCGGGCGACACAGAGCGCCGCCCACAAGCCGTGCTCTCCTCGCCCCCCTCTGTCCCAGAGGTGGTTGACAAGGTGTGCCGTCCACGGACCGCTTCGCCCCTGTCCCCCTCTGTCGCCAGACCCCTGGCAGAGCAGGCCCCCGCGGGACGACCAGCCTGGTCCTCCCCTGGCCCCCTCTGTCAGGGCGCGGTTGCTAACTGTGCCCCCACACCGGGCCGCTATGCCGTCCACGCCTGGGCCAGTTACTCCGCTTCGCTGCCCCTCCGGGGGGACGCCTGTCGTCTGCTTGATCCCGCTGGTTCAGTTCCTGGGAGCCTGGTTAGAGCTTCCCCGTCTGTCCCGCTGGATCGCGCGCACCATCAGGCTCGGATATGCGATTCAGTTCGCACGGTCTCCTCCCCGCTTCAGGGGAGTCCGCTCCACTTTGGTCGGTGGCAATGCCCCTATCATGAGAGCAGAGATTGCCACCCTGCTGGCGAAGGGTGCAATCGAGACTGTCCCTCCAGCCGAGATGAGGTCCGGGTTCTACAGCCCCTACTTCATTGTCCCCAAGAAAACCGGTGGGTTACGGCCAATCCTGGACTTGTGCGTGCTGAACCGCTCCCTTCACAGGCTGCCGTTCAAGATGCTCACCGCCAAACGCGTTCTCGAATGCGTGCGGCCCCAGGATTGGTTTGCAGCGATCGACCTGAAGGACGCCTACTTTCATGTCTCCATTCTTCCTCGACACAGACCGTTCCTACGGTTTGCTTTCGAGGGGCAGGCATACCAGTACGCGGTTCTCCCTTTCGGGCTAGCCCTGTCTCCTCGCACCTTCACGAAGGTCGTCGAGGCTGCCCTTGTTCCCCTTCGGGAACACGGGGTTCGCATCCTGAGTTATATCGACGACTGGCTGATCCTAGCTCACTCTCGAGATCAGGTTTGCGAACACAGGGACCTAGTGCTCCGGCACCTAGCTCGTCTGTGCCTTCGGGTCAACTGGGAGAAGAGCAAACTTTGCCCCGTGCAGAGGATCTCTTTTCTCGGTATGGACATCGACTCGGTCGCCATGTCCGCGCAGCTTACGAGCGAGCGCGCGCAGTCACTGCTGACTTGCCTGAGACATCTCAGGAGCAAGAATGCGGTTCCACTGAAACTTTTTCAGAGGCTCCTGGGGCATATGGCATCTGCAGCCGCGGTCACGCCGCTCGGATTGCTTCATATGAGACCGCTTCAGCTTTGGCTTCGCGACCGAGTCCCGAGGTGGGCATGGCATCAAGGGACGCTCCGGGTACCAGTTACTCCGACCTGCCGTCAGTCCCTCACCCCGTGGTCGAACCTCAGTTTTCTCAGGGCGGGTGTCCCCCTGGTACGAGCTTCCCGGCATGTTGTGGTCTCCACGGATGCCTCCACCACGGGCTGGGGCGCCATGTGCAATGGACATGCTGCTGCGGGCTCCTGGACAGGACCCCAGCGGCTATGGCATGTCAACTGCCTCGAGTTGTTGGCAGTACGCCTTGCCCTGCACCGCTTCCGGGCGTTGCTCAGGGGTCAACACGTACTAGTCCGCTCAGACAATACCGCTACTGTAGCGTACATCAACCATCAAGGTGGTCTACGCTCCCGCCGTATGTCACAACTCGCCCGCCACCTCCTTCTATGGAGTCAGAAGCATCTGAGGTCGCTTCGAGCCATTTTCATTCCCGGAGCCCTGAACTGTGCAGCTGACGAGCTCTCACGGCTTCAGCCCCTCCCTGGAGAATGGCGACTCCATCCCCAGTCGGTTCAGCTGATTTGGGACCAGTTCGGGGACGCACAGATAGATCTGTTTGCCTCTCACGACTCGACCCATTGCGCCCTGTATTTTTCCCTGACCGAGGGCACGCTCGGCACGGATGCACTGGCGCACAGCTGGCCGCCGGGCCGCAAATATGCGTTTCCCCCAGTGAGCCTTCTTGCGCAGACCTTGCGCAAGGTCAGGGAGGACGAGGAGCAGGTCATTTTGGTCGCGCCGTATTGGCCCGGCCGGACCTGGTTCCCCGAACTTGCACTCCTCGCGACAGCACCTCCCTGGCCCATTCCTCTGAGGAAGGACCATCTTTCTCAGGGACGGGGCACCCTGTGGCACCCTCGCCCCGATCTCTGGAGCCTCCACGTGTGGCTCCTGGACGGCTCGAGGTAGGTTTGAGTACCCTTCCACCAGCGGTGGCGGCTACCATCACTTCCGCTAGAGCGTCGTCCACGAGACACGTCTATGCGTTGAAGTGGAACCTCTTCGTCGACTGGTGCTCTTCTCACCGAGAAGACCCCCGGAGATGCTCGATCAGCGTTGTGCTTTCCTTCCTTCAGCAAGGGTTGGAGCGAAGGCTGTCTCCCTCCACCCTTAAGGTCTATGTTGCCGCCATTGCCGCACATCATGACCCCGTCGAAGGTAAGTCGGTAGGGAAGCACGACCTGGTCATCAGGTTCCTGAGAGGAGCGAGGAGACTAAATCCTCCTCGTCCTCCTGTCGTTCCCTCTTGGGACCTCTCAGTGGTTCTAACTGCCCTGAAGAGTGCTCCCTTTGAGCCCCTGCAATCAGTTGAGCTTAAGTTCCTGTCAATGAAGACAGCGCTCCTGGTTGCACTGGCCTCCATCAAGAGGGTCGGGGACCTGCACGCATTCTCCGTCGACGAAGCGTGCCTGGAATTCGGACCGGCTTTCTCTCACGTGATCCTGAGACCCCGGCCCGGATATGTGCCCAAGGTTCCTACCACTCCCTTTCGGGACCAGGTGGTGAACCTGCAAGCGCTGCCCACGGAGGAGGCAGACCCAGCCTTGGCACTGCTCTGTCCAGTACGCGCTCTTCGCGCCTATGTAGACAGGACGCAGTGTTTCAGGACCTCAGACCAGCTCTTTGTCTGTTATGGTGGGAAGCTGAAGGGAAAGGCTCTCTCCAAGCAAAGGTTGTCTCACTGGATAGTGGACGCCATTGCCTTGGCATACCAGCAGCAAGGTCGACCGTGCCCCCTTGGTGTGACGGCCCACTCCACCCGGAGTGTGGCATCCTCTTGGGCTCTAGCGCATGGCGCCTCGCTAACAGACATCTGCAGAGCTGCAGGCTGGGCGATACCTAACACATTCGCCAGATTCTATAATCTCCGAGTGGAGCCAGTGTCCTCTCATGTACTCGCTTCAACTAGCTAGTACCGGACCCGCTCAGGTGTCTTCGCTTGCTCGCCATTCCACTCCACGGACTGGATACGTGCGATATTCTCCTCAGGTGAGCTTTTCCGAAAGCCCTGAGCTCCTCCAGCACTCCTGACGTCGGCGCCAGTGTCTCTTGCCTGCGCGTCGGCTAGGTGCCTCCCGTGTGCATGGTCCCTCCCCTGAGCGACCCCCACATGTGTATTTCCACTGTAAGCCTCTCTGAGCATGTGTCTTTCCCTTGGCAAGCCACCTTGCCACCCCTGGGGTTGAAATATTCCACCTGCGGCTGGACACCCCAGTGTTCTCCATATGTTTCCTTCGGGTCATATGTGTATTCTCTAAGTCCCCCCCCTCTGGGTTGGCATTAATTGCATACTTCCCCTAGCTTGGGATATGCTTCCCAGTGTACCTTGGTATTCCTGTGTTAAATGGAGTCCTTCGTCCAGTCTATGACAGGGATCTCGATTTACGCAGGGCTCTGGAAGACAGCTGAGAAGGTGGCGTGATTAGACTGGTAACCCCATTCGTCGTCATCCGACGTAACTCGGAGTGACAACGAAAGGGAACGTCTCGGTTACGTATGTAACCCTCGTTCCCTGAGTAGGGAACGGAGACGTTACGTCTGCCTGCCACTTTCCGCTGTACCGCGGGGATCGCCTGAGCTCAGTCTTGGCTCCTCAGCGAAGAAACATAAACTGCTGTTGCGGACTTCCTCCTTTTATACCCACGAGGTGGGGCGGAGTTACGTCATGCAAATTCCGCAGACCCATGGCATTTCTTTGCCATAGGCTCGTTTTGTAATACTCGAAGCTGATAGGCTTTCTAAGCGAAACCCCATTCGTCGTCATCCGACGTGACGTCTCCGTTCCCTACTCAGGGAACGAGGGTTACATACGTAACCGAGACGTTTTTTCTACTACGTGATACACTTGCACAAAACATTGTGTACACATGCTTTTATCCACCTTCAAATAAGAGATCATTTTAATGGTACTCGTCCAAATAATGCAGTTCCACAAGATTGGTGGTTATAAATGCCAGAGATAAAGACAAAAGTCAAAACACAAGATTAATTGCTCACTTTGTGTTGATTTTGTCATCATCAACAAGGAGCTGATGATAGCCGATCTTACTTTTTTTGACTTTCTCTGCCACAACAATTGTGTGATACAAACACACAGTTACAACAGCCAAAGAATAGTTAAAGTAAGAAGAATTGGGACCAAGAGCCCAACTAAAGCAAACACTGATCACCACAAGGGTGACTTAAAATGAAACATCAACATCTAAATCTCATCTAAACAATGTAAGGAAATTACATTGATATAAACATGAGTTTCATTTTAATGCATCCTGAGTGTTTATTTGGTCCAGAAACAGTATAAATTGACTAAATCAGACCATAACTGATGTTGAAAATATGTCCACAATGGCCACATTTGAACTAGTTTTTAACCTTGTCCGAAGAGGGTCCATGAACGTCTATATCGGACGTGCAGAACACGTCAAAAAAAGACGTCATAAAAACTTTCATTCTGGCTCCTCAGTGGACGTCTTTTCAACGTCCGACTTTTGTGACAAAGACTTTGAAAAGACGTCTTTTGGACATCATGTTGTTTAAATGCCGGTCAAATATCGCCTCTTAATTAGTCAAGTTGAGGAAAACTGGAGGCATGCTATGTAACTTAAAAAAATGACATAATCAGGTCGTATAGAATGCAACATGTTGCAGTGGCGGCTGGTGATAATCTCTTACCCCCGTTATTGTCCACAAAACTTCAATGCCGACATGTTTCTTATGACAAGCGCGGGTGAAGCTCCGGGTGAAGCTCGTCCTCTGTCACTGGCTGCTGCCGGATTTGTAAATCGGGTTGGTCCGGTCCGAGATCCTTTATCCTTTATCCTTATCCTTTTTTTTTCTTCTTCTTCCAGCGAACGCCTTGTGAAAGGTTTTTTTTGTAAATCAATGACGGGTTAAATTTGGTTTAACTGCTGCCATTATCTCTACGAAACAGCAAGAGGTCGGTGTAATTTTGCTTTATACATTTTAGGCTTATTCTCAAATTCAGATTGTGTTAGGGGGGCGGGATTATTAGGCAATTTTAATCGGACAATTTGACCGGAGAGATTTAATTTTGTCAGACATTTCATTTTTTTCCCGGCCAATGTCCGGTAATTACCGGACAATGGAAACCCTGATATATATATATATATATATATATATATATATATATATATATATATATATATATATATATATATATATATATATATATATATATGTATATAATTTTTTTTTTTTTTTTTTTTTTGAGTGCATTACCGTTTGTCATGTTGAATTTATGTTTATAAAAAAGACGCTTCGGAGAGTGATGTCATAAGAAATTTTGCACGCTCAAAGTTTAGTGACCATGGTCTAATTGTATAGGGGAGAGCCGGGACGCTTGAAACGCGGGACGGATGAAACATTGAGATTTCCTTGAAAACCACTCACGTTATGTACGTCAAATTTCGTCAGCACGTACAGCACGCAATGCCTATCAGACCCGCGAAAACATTTCTTCTTTACGTCTTGCCGTTTTAAAGTTAGAGCCGGAAAGCTGTTTTTGAGTGTGGTTAGTGAAATCTTTCCTGCGGTACTTTTTTTTGACTGACAAGTTGTATTTATTGTTTCATGTGCCATTGTAATAATAATACGGCAGGTGTATTAGTACTGCATCACACCCTTAAGTGTATAATATCAGAGTTTTTTAGTTTACGGACAAAACAGGTTTAAATGGTTGGAGGCGCTGTCGGGACGGTTGAAACAACGACTCGTGCCAGTTAAACCTGGTCATAGGAAAACACTCAATATGACTAAATCACTCAATATGACTCAAGGAATAAATGTAAGAATTAATTGTAAAAGGATTTGTCTGTCTTCTTCAAAATAGCCTATTAGAAAGATTACGCAAAATGCGCAAAGGCTTATCGCCGATTGTTTATTGGGCGACAGAACAAAAATGTTAATATGAACCTTAAAATGAAAATAAATGACAAAATATGTTTGTAACAATATGTACATAAGTTACTTGTCAGGTATTGTTCATAAAAACAAGAATTAGATGAATAGTTACCGTTTAAACTGTTATGTTTCATCCGTCCCACCCCTGTGTTTCAATCGTCCCGCTCTGGAGGGACGATTGAAACAAAGCCCAACTCCCATTCAAAGTAAATTTTTACTTAAATCATTCTATGTTTCTACCGAATAAAACATGATACTAAGAGAACACATGTGTGAGTTGTTGATCACACACACAAAAAAAATCTATCTGTAACCTTATCTTAGAAAACGACGTTTATCTGAAAAGTGTTTCAACCGTCCCGGCTCTCCCCTACTGTTTACATTTACCTATGTAAAAACAGGTTTTCTTACATAAACCTCAGTTTAGTTTGATCTCTAATTCAAACAAATATGCTTGTCCTATTCTGCTAGATAAGATCTTCCCAACTATATAAATAACACTGTATGATACTTTTACAAATCACATTTTCAAGTAAAGTGTTAATTTGTCATGCCATGTAAAACGAGCATTCCTAATTATGTCAGCAAATTTAAAAGCTCTTAAGAATTGGTCATATTCCTTATATTCACCATAAAAGTAAGATTCTAAGCCTTAAATTACACCCCTTTCTGGCTTGTTAAACAGATGGCCATGATTTATTTTAAAGATAAAGATGTTTCACTAAATGGTAGAAATTGCTAAGGCAATAAGTTGGAATAAGTCCCGCCTTCTAAATAATAGAGCCAATCACCAACTTGCAAAGTCATAGTGTCACTGCAGCTGCCAAGCTCCGGTTGCTATACAAACACATAGTGTACTGAGACGCACAAACTTCACATGCGCACAGGCTCGTTGGATCCAGCCCAAATTACAAGCCTTTTAAATGCTATTTGAACATAAAAATTATATTTATGGTATAGTTCACATTAGATTTATTGATGAATTGAACTGTTATTTGAGTATGCTTGTCGAGCAGTTTTTCAGATTTCAGGATTTTCTTATTCAAATAGATAGTACTTCATCTAGGATCACCTAAATACCTGCCCAGTGACATTGCAAATATGGCAGCCAAGTGAACAGAATTTCCTGGAACGAGTCTTCACTCCTACCCACGGGTGATTTACTTAGCCTTGCCCAAAAACGCACCCATCTCCGCTCCAATACAATTTCGTCCAGCCTTCTACCCAGCTGTCTCTGGAGCAGCCCTCAGCGTGAGGCTGCCTCCGCAACAAGGAACTGCTCTGACTCATCCTTTGCATACCTCTTGTGTCCTCCAACGACTTTCCTTTCAGTAGCGCTGAACCTAGAGTGAGGCTGCCTCTGGTCTCCTCTTCATTAGCCACTACCTACATCAGCTCAAGTGTAATCTTACACCCTCCATACAGCTGCACTATACCAACCCGACCCACACCACCGCTGTGGAACGTCCATCTGTCTCATTTTAGGAGCCTGAGCATGGTTGTCTGGATTTTTGACCTATATGTGGAGCACTCCAAAGATCTCAGACCCCGGTGGTTTGAGTATGGTCTCCTTTCAGCTACCGGTGTGTTTCACAAAAACGTTCATTGTGAACGCAAATCATTTGGGGCTCTCTTGATATTTTTTGCAATTCCCAATTGATTTGTTCATCAGATGCTATTGGACAAATTAGTTAATAGTTATGGCTGCCTTTCAACAGATCTCTACAAATTGTTCCTTTACGACATACACTCGCCTATTGCCATTTCAGCCACTTCCAAACTGTGCGAGAGAGAACGCCTCTCGTGTTAATCGTGTTAACATTTACGCTAATGTCACCATTGCTTTGCAATAAATAAGCATGATTCGAGGACAACAATCCAAAATTAATGTAAATAATAACAACTATTTGTGATTTCCCCCTTTTTGGACTGTTTATACAAAAACAGCAGTAAGTCATTGTACCACATCTTTCTATTTCTGTAGATGAACAGTCTAGGCTAAGTAAACTTAAAAACCCATTTCTCTACAAACAAATGTTTGTCAGCAGTGCCTTGCTAATTATAGGCAACAAATTCCCTCCTTATCAAAGGCATCGAGAAATCTGAACCCATCCCTTTAGATTTTCGTTTGTCACTCGTGAAGTATTAAGCAACTGATTATTTCTCCTCCGTTCAGGAAGTCACTAAGAAAACACCACCAGAACAATCAACGCTCTATTCATCCTCACATTCTTCCGATTTCTCAGATGCTAAAGAATCTACTTGCAATTCTAAAATTTGATCCGCAGATCCATTTTGTCTTTCTCCAATCTTTAAGTACAGGGACACTACCAAGCAAAATCCCCAGAGTTAAGTTAACTTTCAGCCACAGCCTTAGCTGAAATCAACTGGAGATAAAATATGTTGAATCTCTCCAGATCTCAGGTGTCTAGTAGACACCTGACAGAAATAAAGTCAATGCATTGACTTTATTTCAATGCATTGAATTTATTTCTGTCAGGTGTCTACCGGACACCTGTTTTCAAATATTTGTGTTAGATAGTGCATTCATAATTCTTCAAAAAAGATTATGACACTGTTGGATTTCATACTGTATAGTCACAGTGCTATTATAATTTAAAATTAACAATACCTCACAAGATTGCATACTGAACCTAAGTGATGATTATGTTGTGATCATCCATAATAAACCAACATCACTTGGATTCTCTTTTGGCTTTTCCTGCCATAACTACTAACAGCTTCACTTATTACTAACCAAATTTACTTTATTTCTGTTAGATATCTTCAGGAGTGCTTATTGATAATTAATTGAGGTTTAACTCTGTGTTTATTTGGAATCATTCTTTGCTGATTGTGGGCCGAAAGAAATTGGAACCCGGAGCTGGGGCAGACAACAATTGCTATCTGGGAATTTGTTGATCACAGTAACTGAACCATATTTAACTCACACATGACATTTAAATTCACAGCATCAGAGTATTTCTCTCTATGTTCATAGATGGACTTGCACTTGTATTCTCCGCTGTCATCAGAGCTGATCTTTGAGATGTTAAAGATTCTTTTAGATCCTACAATTGTTCCTCCTTTAAACCAGCTGATTTCTGCAGGAGGGTTTGAGTCACTGATGCAGTTCAGAGTCACTGAATCTCCCTCCACTATTACACCAGATGGACTGATGGACACTGAGATGCTCCTGGGAGAATCTGTAAAGACAAAAAGTGTAAAATGACATGCAGTGAGAAATAATTGCCCAAATAATGTTCCAGAACTGATTAAAAATAAAGGCAGACTTACACATGATATTCACAGCAGCAGAAGTCTGAGATCCATGTTTATTTCTAGCAGAGCAACAATAGTCTCCGCTGGACTCAGACTTAATATTAGTGATGCTGTAGGTTTCACCAGATTGCAAAATCTTCCTTTTTCCTTTAAACCAGCTGATTTCTGCAGGAGGGTTTGAGTCACTGATGCAGTTCAGAGTCACTGAATCTCCTTCCATTATTACACCAGATGAACTGATGGACAGTGAGGCATTCCTGGGTGAGTCTGAAAAGGACAAAATAAACTCTATACTCATGTTTTGCATTTGTTAATCCACGAATATGTTGATCACAGTTACTGAACCATCATTAACTCACACATGACGTTTAAAGTCACAACATCAGAGTATTTCTCTCCATGTGTATTGTTGGACTTGCACTTGTATTCTCCACTGTAATTAGAACTGATATTTGAGATGTAGATTCTTCCAGATCCTACAATTGTTCCTCCTTTAAACCAGCTGATTTCTGCAGGAGGGTTTGAGTCACTGATGCAGTTCAGAGTCACTGAATCTCCCTCCACTATTACACCAGATGGACTGATGAACACTGAGGCGCTCCTGGGAGGATCTGAAAAGACAAAAAGTTTAAAATGACATGCAGTGAGAAATTATTGCACAAATAATCTTCCAGAAATAAAGGCAGACTTACACATGATATTCACATTCACAGCAGCAGAAGTCTGAGATCCATGTTTATTTCTAGCAGAGCAATGATAGTCTCCGCTGGCGTCAGACTGAATATTAGTGAGGCTGTAGGTTTCACCAGATTGCAAAATCTTCCTTTTTCCTTTAAACCAGCTGATTTCTGCAGGAGGGTTTGAGTCACTGATGCAGTTCAGAGTCACTGAATGTCCCTCCACTATTACACCAGATGAACTGATGGACACCGAGACGTTCCTGGGTGAGTCTGAAAAGGACAGAATAAACTTTATACTCATGTTTTCCATTTGTTAATCCAATAATTTGTTGATCACAGTTACTGAACCATCATTAACTCACACATGACATTTAAAGTCACAGCATCAGAGTATTTCTCTCCATGTGTATTGTTGGACTTGCACTTGTATTCTCCACTGTAATTAGAACTGATCTTTGAGATGCTGTAGATTCTTCCAGATCCTACAATCGTTCCTCCTTTAAACCAGTTGATTTCTGCAGGAGGGTTTGAGTCACTGATGCAGTTCAGAGTCACTGAATCTCCCTCCACTATTACACCAGATGGACTGATGGACACTAAGACGTTCCTTGGTGAGTCTGAAAATGACAAAACATTAAATCTTAAATCATCTCATTCAAACGCAATCTCCAGAAGACCAATTTAATCTTTACTCAGATGGGATGAATAGAGTATCAAAATTATTAACACGTGCAAGCACAATTATCCATGAACTTGATAAATGTTGCAGATATGTTTTACTATCCACAACCAAATGCCTTTCAACTTGGTTGTGCAAAATTCAAAATTGAATGAATGTATAGCAATTTGTACGAATGGAGACATTTTTGAGAATACAAATGTTTTCTTTTGTATTAGTGCATCATAATTTGCGCATGCTAGAAAACAGATGTGCATGTGTGGATCAGAGGACACACGTGCATTCATTGACGTCTTTTTTGAGTCAATATCATTTGATTCATTTGGATTTTGAGACTTTCTTTTCGTTGTTTTTAAGCATTTCACATCCCACAAACAAACATCTATAAAAGAATAGACCTGGTGCTAATTATTAATGTGTGCACAAATACCCATCTATTTGACAAATTCACAAATGTGCGTCACTACATTTAAACTAATACAATACAACTTGTGTGCGCAAAATCCAGAATCACGTGAATGTGCAGCATTTTGTACAAATAGTAATTTTAATGAAAACAAATGGTAACACTTTACAATAACAGTATATGAACAATCATGTACTAATACCTGAATTAATAATTACTTTACTATGAACTAATGATGAGTTAAGACATGTACTAATGAATAACTAACTTTAACTATGACATGAGTGATATTAATTCCTGCATGAATATACAGCAAAATCCCCAGTGTTAAATTAACACTCCTCAGTGTACATATGTGTCCACACTACAGGGTGTTAAAATTAACACTGAAGCAGTGTTGAAGTTAATGAGATAATTAAGTGATTAATTAAGTGATGATTGAGCATTATTGAAGACACATGATGTTAATAAGCAGAATCATTGAAGGAAAGAGAACTACTGACTTCGAGCCATTACACATTATTGCATGTATTATTACCAGTTTGACTTTATTTCTGTCATACATCTACACAGTCTTATTTAGATTTAACAGAAGTTTAGATGGTAATGTTTTATGGAATGTTTTGTTTCACGTTACCATTATGGTGATCAGTGTTTGCTTTAGTTGGGCTCTTGACCCATTACTTTTTAATATTAGTTTTTCTCTGGCTGCTCCAGCTCCGTGTTTATAAAGCACATTTGTTGTGTCAAGAGACGCTATGCCCTGGACTGTATGTCCCGTAAGCCTATTTTGATCATACATAAATTTGGTTGCAATTGTTCCATGATCAAGTTAGGCGTAGGATGTTTATGAGACACGCAGCCCAGGTCATGATGGTAATGTGTCGATAATGAAATTACAATCCTGTAGTGTCCTGATCTCACATTATGAACTGATTGTAAATGCTTTATTAATTTTTCATTGCATTAGTTAATTTCAGTAGTGCTTTAATAATCTGAAGGTTTTAAAATCACACACAGACATCAAGAATCTACATATGAATCTCAGCAATGGTGACAATAACACAAATGCTTCATGTTGCAGTGCATGATGGGAGCCACCAATCAAAACACATCCATGGCTCACATCATGAATTGCAGCATGAATAAATTATGCAGCTGAATTGTCCTGTAATTTTCATTGTTTTTTTCTGTTTGCTTTTATTTTGCTATTGTTTTGTTATGACTTAAGTAGCTTGTTTTGTGATGTTCAGAGTTGATCAGTTTGTCACTAGTTTGTATATTGTCACCATTGTTGAGATTATGCTAATTCTTGATGTCTGTGGGTCTAAACACAAGCGCTTCTGTGCACGAAGTACTTCCAAAATTGTTCATATTGCTGTTGGATCTCAAACTGTAGAATCTCCTTGCTACAATCACCAATACCAAAATGAGACATCAAGCATATAGTCAAAGATTTAGACTCTGAATGACATCAGTGACTCAGGTCACTACATGATGATACTGTTATCATCAAAACATATTGTGAGCAAATCGTGTTTTCTCTTGCAGTAACAAATGTGCTTTATAAACACAATGTTGGAACAATCCGAGAAAAACTAATATTTAAAATTGAAAAGGGTTAAGAGCCCAACTAAAGCAAACACTGACCACCATAATGGTGACTTATTAAAAATTCCATAAAATATTACCATCTAAACTTCTGTTGAATCTCAATAGCTTTTGTGATGTATGACAGAAATAAAGTCAAACTAGTTAATAATACATGCAATAATGTGTAATGGCTCAAAGTAATTTGTAGTTCTTGTGTTTCTCTTTTTTTCCTGTTCTTGTAGTTTCTCTTTCCTTCAATGATTCTGCTTATTATCATCAGGTGTCACTAATGGTCAATCATCACTTTAGTAATCACTTAATTATCTAATTAACTTTAACACTGCTTCAGTGTTAATTTTAACACCCTGTAGTGTGGGCACATATGTACACTGAGGAGTGTTAATTTAACACTGGGGATTTTGCTGTGTACCATGTTAAAAACACATGCTTGTTAATTAATGTATTAATTAACACTTTGGGGTAAACTAAATCAAACATGCTCTAATCAATACGGGACGCGATTTTACCGTATTTTACATAGGCCTACACTGTCATGATTCCTGTCTGGTGTTCTCCTTGTCTTGTGTGGACTTTTGTTATTTCCTGTTCTGTGCCATGTTTTGTAGTCCTTTGTAGATTTTCTTTTTTATTAGTCTCTCCAGGTGTTTCTAATTAGCCCCGCCCCCTTGTTACCTTGTTTAGCTTGTTTGCCTGTGTATGGTGGTTATGGCTACTGCTCCCGATAATACAATGACAAAACAGGACAACACAAGCGCCATCACTACGACACAACATCATCCATTCACCCACCGCAAGCCAACCATCATAGCTACCTACAACGTCCGCACTCTAAGAAAAGCAGGAAAGAGTAAAAACAAAGAAGCGCCACTAACATTCGAACAATCCGAACGCTTCCATCAGCTTATCCATGGATGCGAAGAGAACGGAATCGACATCAAAGCCGCCCAAGAACATCGACTACCAGCAACAAACGACATCAACACTTACACCGAAGTCTACAATGGCAGAAAGAAGAGATTTGACTACTGCTCAGCTACAAAAACAACCCAAGGCAACCATGTCGGAGGAATAGGGCTCCTCACAAGCAGCAAAGCGGCAAAGTCCCTAACAGCAACAACCAAAGTGTCCGAGCGAATAATGACAGCAACTTTTGCCGGCAACCCATCTACAACAGTCATCGTGGCCTACGCTCCGACAGAAGAGAAACCCGATGAAGACAAAGACAACTTCTACAACAAGCTCACCGAGTGCACTGAGGAAATCCCGCCACACAACATGCTCATCATCGCAGGCGACTTCAATGCGAGAATCGGAGAAGACTGTCATCAATCCAATCCTAGAGTCATCGGCAAGCACGTACTTCACAAGTTAACAAACGGCAACGGAAGTAGACTACTTGAGTTCTACGAAACAAACAACATCAGGCCAACGCAAACCTGATTCCCGCATCCGAAATCCAGAATCTGGACTTGGCAGCCGGACGCCAACAGGAAAGCAAATGACAGCAAAAAAAGAGCTCAACTAGACCACATATTAGTTAGCGGCAAATGGATAAATTCGGTGAGGAACGTGTGAGCCAACAACACTTTTGAACTTGGATCTGATAACAGAATAATCAGTACCGCGATCAAGATCAGCCTATGAGCTCCACGAGAAATCAAGACCAAGCGCATCAAGTTCAACTGGAAGAGGCTCAAGGACAACAGTGAACTACAGCAGAAGTACGTAGTCGAGATCCAGAATCGCTACAGCCTACTCAGTGAAGAAGACGACCATGAAGATCTGCAGCAAAAGTACGATATATTTGTACAAAAAACGCAATGAAGCCAGGAGGAACAGCAAGAAAGACTCCCAACAACTCACCAAAAACCTCCTGGAGTCCTACAAAAAGGACAGAATCAACTTCCTAGAAGAAAAACTTCACAGACTAAAAGATGCAGCAAAAGCAAACAAACTGAGAACAACTTGGGAGATTGTGAATTAAATCAGTGGCAAAAGTTCACTAAACACAAAATGAAGAGAGCCGACGGCAAAGAAATCAACTCGACACAAGAACTGCTAAAGGAGTGGGAAAAATACTTTAGCACGTTGCTCAACAACAACATCATTATCACGGATAGATCACCCATTGAGCCTGCCGCCAAGGACCTCAACATCGACACATAACCATTTACCATCGAGGAGATCAAACGAGCAACTCAGGAACTTAAAAGCAGCAAATCACCAGGACCTGACCATGCAATAACAGGAGAAGCATTAAAGTCCGGAGGAGATTATGTAGCCGGTCTCCTCCTTGATATCTGTAACAATATCAAGGCACCCGAACAATTCACAACCAGTTTAATTGTCCCTCAACCCAAGAAAGGTGATCTGACCCTGATGAACAACTACAGGGGGATCAGCCTTATGTCAATCGCCGCAAAGGTCTAAAACAAAGCTATCCTGCATAGGATAAGAGACCCGATCGACAAAGTCCTGCGCGCCAATCAAGCTGGCTTCAGAAGAGGTAGAGGGTGCACAGAACAAGTTCACATCCTGCGTAGAATAATCGAAGGCTACAATGACAAGAATCTCAACTACTACATCACATTCATCGACTTCAAGAAAGCGTTTCGATTCGATCAACAGATCAACAATGTTCGAAATCATGAGACATTACGGCATACCAAATAAATTGGTAAGAGCAGTCCGAGCAATCTACACCAACTCCAAGAGCCATGTACTGCCGAGGGGAAGCTATCAGACCAATTCGACTTTTCAACTGGTGTCCTACAAGGCGACACACTAGCTCCTTTCCTGTTTATCATCGTTCTTGACTACGTACTAACAAAAGCTGAGGAGGAACACGCTGACACCACCCGATCACACGGCATCGTAACACGTCTAAGAGAGTTAACTAGGCAACGTAATGGCTCACTATTCAACCTGGACCTTGCCGATGACATCGCTCTATTCGAAAGCACCCTGGAAAGATCGCAGCAACAACTCACAACAACAGCCAAGTGGGCCAGGAGAGTAGTAGGGCTGGGCAATATATCGCACGATATTGTTATGCGCATCTCGTCAGTAAAGCCGGTTCCTTGATTAGTAGTAAATCGCCTTCACCTGCTTTCAGATGGAGCGGCATTTACTACAAAGAGCCGTAGTTAACTGACAAGCTGAGCCATATCGCATTAATATCGCAGACATATCGCCAGCGATAATTAATGCGATATGGCTCAGCTTGTCAGTTAACTACGCCTCTTTGTACACAGCAAAAACTCCAGTGTTAAATTAACACTCCTGAGTCCACACTCAAGAGTGTTGAAGTTAATGAGATAATTAAGTGATTAATTGAGTGATGATTGAGCATTATTGAAGACACCTAAAGCAGAATCACTGAAGGAGAAAATCTAAAATTGTAAGCCACCGTTATGGCGATCATTGGTTGCTTTAGATGGGCTCTTGACCCTTATATTATTAACTATAGGTTTTGTTTGGCTGATGTATCTGAGTTATAACTGCCAGATGAACACAGATAAGAGTGATCTGATGGTGTTGGTTATATTATGTCAGTCAACATTTGAACTTTATGATTTTGATTTATGTTGTTGGTTACAGCATAACTGATTCTGAATAAATATCCAGATTTTAGCTATAATAAAAAGGATTTCTTGAAAGTTGTTTCTAAAAAAAAAAAAAAAAAAAAATTTCCTATAGGCACACACACACTTCAAGATTCAGTCTATGCATCTCAACAATGGTGATGAGCAGAATATTCAATTAGGAAAAGTAAATTACATAGAAAATTTAATTTTTATAATTTATTCATATCGCAATGCATGATGGGAGCCATTAATGAGTTGTGATTGGTGGCAGCCACTGCAACATGCATTATTATTGTCACCATTGTTGAGATTCACAGGCTGATTATTGATGTCTGTGTTTCTAAACAAATTTTTTTGAAAGTGTTTTGATCAGAACAATGTTTATTGAATATTTTAGATTATTAGAAACATACCTATATTCATATATGCTGTAGAATCAAAAAGTTGTTGCCAACAAGTTAAACCAAACTATCACAATAAGTTTCAATTTTCAGATTACAGCATGATTATGCCAGAACACAACCAACACTATCAGATCACACTTTTTTTTTGTTCATTTGACTGTTATAAATAAATAACATCAGACAAACAAATTTAAAGTGAATGTATAAAGGTTAAGAGCCCAACTAAAGCAAACACTTATCGCCATAACGGTGGCTTACAATTTGAGATTTTCTCCTTCAGTGATTCTGCTTGTTGAGTGTACAACTCTTAGCGGTGGATCACTCGGCTCGTGAGTCGATGAAGAACGCAGCCAGCTGCGAGAACTTAACATCAGGTGTCTTCAATAATGCTCAAACATCACTAAATTAATCACTTAATTATCTCATTAACTTTAACACTCTTGAGTGTTAATTTAACACTGGAGTTTGTGCTGTGTAGTAAATGCCGCTCTATCTGAAAGCAGGTGAAGGAGATTTACTACTAATCAAGGAACCGGCTTTACTGACGAGATGCGCATAACAATATCGTGCGATATATCGCCCAGCCCTAGAGAGTAGGCCTTGAAGTTAATATAGGCAAGACAGAAGCAATAAGCAACAAACAACATGCTGGCCTAGACATGGCAATCCACACCCACCAGTACATACAGCTAAATGGTCAGAGCATCGAGTGGACCAAGAACTTCAAATATCTCGGCTCTCAAATAGCCTCTACAGAATCAGACGTCAGAGCATGAAAAGGCCAAGCAAGGGCCTTTTGGAAGATGAAAAACGTTTTTCAGGCAAAGACCCTTCCAATCGAACTCAAGATCAACATATTCGAAGCCGCATGCATCTCAATCCTTCTCTACGGCTGCGAGAGTTGGATCATCAACAGTAAGATCAAAGACCAGCTCAACAGCTTCGCCACCACCTGCTACAGAATAATTCTCGGCATCAAACGTCTAGACAAAATCAGCAACGAAGACATCTACAAGCAAGTCGACCGCCGAGATTTGTAGGCCACTGCCTCAGAAGAAGCGAGCACGACTTAATAAACAAATATGTTTTGTATGCACCACAAGAAAGGCACAGCAAAAGAGGCAGAGGAAGACCACATAAACTGTACCATCAATACATCGGCGAGCTCATCAACAAGGACGTACCAGCTACAGCGAACAAACTGGGACAATTTGCCAAAGATCGCAGGGAATGGAGAAATTTGGTGACCTTCCTGCAAACCTACCCTGTTCGCAGCCGATTGATGATGATGATGAGAATACTTTTTGTGGGCCAAAAAAAACAAAATAACGACTTTATTCAACAATTTCTTCTCTTCCATATCAGTCTCTGACATGTATTCACAAGAGCAACATGACGCATACGTGGGGTGGAAAAGCGGGATCCTCTGTTATACAGCGAGATACACGTGTCGTCTCATCGTCTGAATAATCCAATCTTTTAAGATGTGGCATGACAATGTCACAAACAATGTAGCACACACTCTCATGTTCAGTAGGCATCGCTTGGCACTGATGACATCTACACCACCAGATCTCCATTGCTCTCTGTCTTTCAGAAGCTTGTGGATGTGGTTGTGTTGCAGCCTCTTCTATCTCTTTTAGTTTGTTCTCTGTATATTCTGGTTCGAATAAGTAAAATTTATTTTCGTTGGTTCATAAAATTAAGGTTGAACCCCTGTAGTCACATGGACTATTTTAACAATGTATTTAGTGCCTTTCTGGGCCTCAAAAGTGTTAATTAAATAGCTGTCCCTGACAGGAGTCCCCCTGAGCCATCCGATTTCATCAGAAATATCTTCATTTGTGTTCTGAAGATGAACAAAGGTCTTACGGGTTTGGAACGACACAAGGGTGAGTAATTTATGACCGAATTTTCATTTTTGGGTAAACTATGCTTTTAACTCACTCGTAACCTTTAAAGTCACAGCATCAGAGTATTTCTCTCCATGTTCATTGATGGACTTGCACTTGTATTCTCCACTGTCATCAGAGCTGATCTTTGAGATGTTGTAGATTCCTCCAGATCCTACAAAAGTTCTTCCTTTAAACCAGCTGATTTCTGCTGGAGGGTTTGAGTCACTGATGCAGTTCAGAGTCACTGAATCTCCCTCCACTATTACACCAGATGGACTGATGGACACTGAGACGCTTCTTGGTAAATCTGAAAAGGACAACATAAACTCTATACTCTTGTTTTGCATTTGTTAATCCACTAATTTTGATCACAGTTATTGATCCATCATTAACCCACACATGACGTTTAAAGTCACAGCATCAGAGTATTTCTCTCCATGTGTATTGTTGGACTTGCACTTGTATCCTCCACTGTCATCATAGCTGATCTTTGAGATGTTGTAGATTCTTCCAGATCCTACAAATGTTCTTCCTTTAAACCAGCTGATTTCTGCAGGAGGGTTTGAGTCACTGATGCACTTCAGAGTCACTGAATCTCCCTCCACTATTACACCAGATGGACTGATGAACACTGAGGCGCTCCTGGGAGGATCTGTAAAGACAAAAAGTTTAAAATGACATACAGTGAGAAATTATTGCACAAATAATCTTCCAGAAATAAAGGCAGACTTACACATGATATTCACATTCACAGCAGCAGAAGTCTGAGATCCATGTTTATTTCTAGCAGAGCAACGATAGTCTCCGCTGGACTCAGACTTAATATTAGTGATGCTGTAGGTTTCACCAGATTGCAAAATCTTCCTTTTTCCTTTAAACCAGCTGATTACTGCAGGAGGGTTTGAGTCACTGATGCAGTTCAGAGTCACTGAATCTCCCTCCACTATTACACCAGATGAACTGATGGACACTGAGACGTTCCTGGGTGAGTCTGAAAAGGGCAAAATAAACTCTATACTCATGTTTTGCATTTTTTAATTCACTAATTTGTTGATCACAGTTTCTGAACCATCATTAACTCACACATAATGTTTAAAGTCACAGCATCAGAGTATTTCTCTCCATGTGTATTGTTGGACTTGCACTTGTATTCTCCACTGTAATTAGAACTGATATTTGAGATGCCGTAGATTCTTCCAGATCTTACAATCATTCCTCCTTTAAACCAGCTGATTTCTGTAGGAGGGTTTGAGTCACTGATGCAGTTCAGAGTCACTGAATCTCCCTCCACTATTACACCAGATGGACTGATGGACACTGAGATGCTCCTGGGAGAATCTGTAAAGACAAAAAGTGTAAAATGACATGCAGTGAGAAATAATTGCCCAAATAATGTTCCAGAACTGATTAAAAATAAAGGCAGACTTACACATGATATTCACAGCAGCAGAAGTCTGAGATCCATGTTTATTTCTAGCAGAGCAACGATAGTCTCCGCTGGACTCAGACTTAATATTAGTGATGCTGTAGGTTTCACCAGATTGCAAAATTTCCCTTTTTCCTTTAAACCAGCTGATTTCTGCAGGAGGGTTTGAGTCACTGATGCAGTTCAGAGTCACTGAATCTCCTTCCATTATTACACCAGATGAACTGATGGACAGTGAGATGTTCCTGGGTGAGTCTGAAAAGGACAACATAAACTCTATACTCATGTTTTGCATTTGTTAATCCACGAATATGTTGATCACAGTTACTGAACCATCATTAACTCACACATGACGTTTAAAGTCACAACATCAGAGTATTTCTCTCCATGTGTATTGTTGGACTTGCACTTGTATTCTCCACTGTAATTAGAACTAATATTTGAGATGTAGATTTTTCCAGATCCTACAATCGTTCCTCCTTTAAACCAGCTGATTTCTGCAGGAGGGTTTGAGTCACTGATGCAGTTCAGAGTCACTGAATCTCCCTCCACTATTACACCAGATGGACTGATGAACACTGAGGCGCTCCTGGGAGGATCTGTAAAGACAAAAAGTTTAAAATGACATGCAGTGAGAAATTATTGCACAAATAATCTTCCAGAAATAAAGGCAGACTTACACATGATATTCACATTAACAGCAGCAGAAGTCTGAGATCCATGTTTATTTCTAGCAGAGCAACGATAGTCTCCGCTGGACTCAGACTTAATATTAGTGATGCTGTAGGTTTCACCAGATTGCAAAATCTCCCTTTTTCCTTTAAACCAGCTGATTTCTGCAGGAGGGTTTGAGTCACTGATGCAGTTCAGAGTCACTGAATCTCCCTCCACTATTACACCAGATGAACTGATGGACACCGAGACGTTCCTGGGTGAGTCTGAAAAGGACAGAATAAACTCTATACTCATGTTTTCCATTTGTTAATCCAATAATTTGTTGACCACAGTTACTGAACCATCATTAACTCACACATGACATTTAAAGTCACAGCATCAGAGTATTTCTCTCCATGTGTATTGTTGGACTTGCACTTGTATTCTCCACTGTAATTAGAACTGATCTTTGAGATGCTGTAGATTCTTCCAGATCCTACAATCGTTCCTCCTTTAAACCAGTTGATTTCTGCAGGAGGGTTTGAGTCACTGATGCAGTTCAGAGTCACTGAATCTCCCTCCACTATTACACCAGATGGACTGATGGACACTAAGACGTTCCTTGGTGAGTCTGAAAATGACAAAAAATTAAATCTTAAATCATCTCATTCAAACGCAATCTCCAGAAGACCAATTTAATCTTTACTCAGATGGGATGAATATAGTATCAAAATTATTAACACGTGCAAGCACAATTATCCATGAACTTGATAAATGTTGCAGATATGTTTTACTATCCACAACCAAATGCCTTTCAACTTGGTTGTGCAAAATTCAAAATTGAATGAATGTATAGCAATTTGTACGAATGGAGACATTTTTGAGAATACAAATGTTTTCTTTTGTGCATCATAATTTGCGCATGCAACAAAACAGATGTGCATGTGTGGATCAGAGGACACACGTGCATTCATTGACGTCTTTTTTGAGTCAATCTCATTTGATTCATTTGGATGTTGAGACTTTCTTTTCGCTGTTTTTAAGCATTTCACATCCCACACACAAACATCTACAAATGAATAGGCCTGGTGCTAATTATTAATGTGTGCACAAATACCCATCTATTTGACAAATACACAAATGTGCGTCACTACATTTAAACTAATACAATACAACTTGTGTGCGCAAAATCCAGAATCACGTGAATGTGCAGCATTTTGTACAAATAGTAATTTTAATGAAAACAAATGGTAACACTTTACAATAACAGTATATGAACAATCATGTACTAATACCTGAATTAATAATTACTTTACTATGAACTAATGATGAGTTAAGACATGTACTAATGAATAACTAACCTTAACTATGACATGAGTCATATTAATTCCTGCATGAATATACACAGCAAAATCCCCAGTGTTAAATTAACACTCCTCAGTGTACATATGTGTCCACACTACAGGGTGTTAAAATTAACACTGAAGCAGTGTTGAAGTTAATGAGATAATTAAGTGATTCATTAAGTGATGATTGAGCATTATTGAAGACACATGATGTTAATAAGCAGAATCATTGAAGGAAAGAGAACTACTGACTTCGAGCCATTACACATTATTGCATGTATTATTACCAGTTTGACTTTATTTCTGTCATACAAGCGACTTGAAGAACCCCCGATTTCATAGATCATCTTGGCGGTGGGGATTATAGCAGTCAAGGTCGGTGATGTTTCTTGCCTAATTTAAACTCTCCAGCTGCTGATTGCCCGTAAATAAGACTCATATCCTCCACAATATCGCTCTGCCCTTTGCCCTTTTGTCGGGGTTGTGGAGCTGCTCGAGCGAGCTTAATTTTTGCCTCGGATTTAGTCTGAACGTTTCTGATTTCAAACGCTGATAATATGAAGATGTTGCTTTTCTGTATGGTAATCTTCATGCTTGGACTATGGGACACACAAACAAAAACGGAAGAAAAACCGATGTATCTGTCGCGTTTCCATATGTTTCTTCCCCCCAAATGTACGGACACTACTTTTATATTCCGGGCTGTTATTAATTCCACGCAAATGGACACAAGGACAAAGAACTTACTTTTCTTTGCTTTTATCCCTAAGATTTCTGTATCGGACTCTCGAAATGATCAATGTAGTATTACATCTAAAAATGTAAGGCAGCGATATTTGATAATGTTGCTGCTTTTGCTGGCCGGTATAAATCCAAATCCTGGTCCAGCGGGATTAGTTTCAACTCCTCTAGATTTTTCAAATAGATCAGGCCTTAAAATGGTACATCTAAATGTTCGTAGTCTGTTGCCAAAACTAGATCAATTACATATATGGGCTAAGACGACTAAAGCAGATGTTTTGGTTATCTCTGAGACGTGGCTTAAAAAATCTATTTCAAACCATGACATTGCATTAGAAGGGTATAATGTGTTTCGAGTTGATCGTAAAAGTAAAGGGGGTGGAGTTGCAATGTACATTAAATCGAACTATCATGCAACTGTTCTTAAATCAGTCTCTTTCCCTAAACAGTTTGAATTACTGGCCATCGACCTGGAATATGGAAAGGATTGCCATTTATGTATAGTAGATTGTTATAGACCACCAGCAGCCATCAGTGATGCTCTCACCTCACTGTCAGCTGTCCTAAACGACATACTTTCTAAAGATCTTGTATTATTGGGTGATTTGAATTGGAATTGGCTGACTTCAAATTCAGATCAGTTCAAAGCATATTGTGATTCTGTGAACCTCACTCAACTCATTGAATCAACAACACGGCCGAATTATAAGAACCCAAGTAAGTCCACTTTAAACTAACAAATAAACCCCATAAATACACCTATACAGGGGTCTTTCCTGATGATGTCAGTGATCATTGCACTATAGCGGTTATAAGAAATTGTAAAATTCCCAAAGTCAAATCTAGAATTATTACTAAAAGAAACTTTAAATTGTTTGATATTCAGGGGTTTTTACATGAATTGTTTATATCTGACTGGGACAGATTGTTTTTAATACCTGATGTGTCCATTGCATGGCAGTATTTTCACACCTTGTTCTTGAAGATTGTGAATAGGCACGCACCAGTTAGGACTTTTAGAGTAAAAGGCCGCGGTAACCCATGGTTTTCAAACGAATTATCTGAACTCCTGCATGAAAGAAATTTGGCTTGGGCCACTGCGAGGAAGTCAGATACAGAAAGAGACTGGGTAGTGTTTAGAGTATTGAGAAATAAATGCACAGCTCTTATACGCAGATCTAAATCTGAATATTATTTAAAAGAAACTTCACAAAATTTGAATAATCCTACAAAATTTTGGAAAACCATCAAATCACTGTCTCCCTCCACATTATCTAATGATTTTCCTGACCAAATTTTAGCAGACGATATTCTCATTAATGATAATATGGTTATGGTAAATATTTTTAATAAGCACTTTATTTCTTCAAGTTCTATTTTTAAAGAAACTCCGGTGAGTGTTACACCAAATCCATCTCTTCTGAGAGAAGATAGTCCGATTTTTAATTTTTCTCCAATCTCAAGAAGTGAGGTCTTAAAAGGTTTAAAAAATTTAGACACTAAGAAGTCTGCAGGGCCTGATGAAATTGAGCCACATTTTTTGAAATTGGCTGCCGAGATCATTGCTGGCCCATTAGCCTATATTTTTAATTTATCATCGGAGCAGAATATTGTTCCTGATGTTTGGAAATCTGCTTTGGTTGTACCCCTGCTGAAAGGCGGTGATCCAACCATTCTAAATAATTACAGACCGATTTCGAAGCTATTAGTTGTGGCTAAAATTTTAGAATCTATTGTCACTGAACAGCTAAAGGAATTTTTAACTAACAATAGTATTTTATCTAGGTTTCAGTCCGGTTTTAGAAAAAATCATAGTACAGTAACTGCTACTATGAAAGTCTTAAATGACATTACCTGCGCCCTAGATACTGGAAGATCATGTGCTGCAATGTTTATTGATTTGACTAAAGCTTTTGATACGGTCAATCATGGTATCCTTTTGTCGCGTTTACATGGTATCGGTCTCTCTGAAACCGCATTAGGCTGGGTCAGGAATTATTTAAAGAATAGGTGTCAAAGAGTGCAAATTAAGGGGTCTCTTTCTGATAAGCTCACCATTGAATCTGGTGTGCCACAGGGGTCCATTTTGGGTCCCCTGTTGTTTACATTATATATTAACAACCTTGGTGATAATCTATCAGATACAAGTATCCATTTATATGCCGATGATACCATTTTATATTGTTTTGCATCTTCTATTGAAAATTGCATTTTAAAGTTGCAGGAAGCATTTGAATTAGTTCAGCGTAACCTATCTTCTTTAAAATTAGTCCTAAATGATAAGAAAACAAAATATATGGTCTTTCCATCTGCTTTTCTGCTGTTATCTCGGGACGCTAGTCCCGAGGTAAATAGCGTTCTTCAGCTACAGTCTGTATCCAGCCTCTCACGGAGACTTCAGAGTCCCCAACACCTGCGATGAGACGACTCGACGCCTGTGAAGAGACGACTCAACGCCGGCGATATGTTATGCCCTAAATTAATACATGATGATTAACTAACTGTATTTTTTACGTACATTTCTGAAATGCACTTTCTGTAAAGCTGCTTTGAAACAATATGTATTGTGAAAAGCGCTATACAAATAAATTTGAATTAAATTGAATTGAATTCTAGGAAACATAAGACTGATTCTTCTCCACCACCTATTTACACTTTGCAGGGTAACTCTATAGAATTGGTCTCCTCTTATAAATACCTAGGGTTTGTGTTGGAAGAGGACTTATCATTTAAGTTACATGTTAAACAACTGTTGTCTAAGTTAAGGTTACAGCTGGGTTTTTATTTTCGGAACAGTGCATGTTTCTCACAGTCAGCCAAGAGAAAGTTGGTGGAATCTACCTTTTTACCTATCTTAGATTATGGAGATGTTTTTTACAGAAATACCACTAAAGCTCTCTTACAATCAGTAGATTCTGTTTATCACTCTGCTCTAAGATTTATAACTTGCACAAAATATCACACTCACCACTGTGCACTGTATGAAATGGTAGGTTGGCCTTCACTTCACATAAGAAGGTACAAACACTGGCTCATACTTGTATACAAGGCATTAGTCGGCCAGCTTCCTCAATATATCAATAGCTTATTAACTTTTAATAATCAAGGGTATAATCTACGTTCAAGTAGATATATTCTGTTAAATGTTCCTTTAATGAAGACAGAGTTTGGAAAAACTGCTTTTATTTATAGTGCATCAGCTGCTTGGAATGAGATCCAAAGTTCATTGAAACTTGATGAACTTATTTCAGTACATGTGTTCAAGTTGCATTTAAACAAATTATTCAAATCTGTCTGCACTTGCTCTTAACGTTTAATCTTGTTTTATTTTTATATATGTGTGTGTTGTGAAATCTGTTTTATGTAGTTATGTATATTGTGTGCTGCTATTTTGGCCAGGGCTCACTTGTAAATGAGATATTTATCTCAATGTGATTATTTCCCTGGTTAAATAAAGGTTTAATAAATACACGGTCTTATTTAGATTTAACAGAAGTTTAGATGGTAATGTTTTATGGAATGTTTTGTTTCAGGTTACCATTATGGTGATTAGTGTTTGCTTTAGTTGGGCTCTTGACCCGTTACTTTTTAATATTAGTTTTTCTCTGGCTGTTCCAAATCCGTGTTTATAAAGCACATTTGTTGTGGCAAGAGACGCTATGCCCTGGACTGTATGTCCCGTAAGCCTATTTTGATCATACAGAAAATTGGTTGCAATGGTTCCATGATCAAGTTAGGCGTAAGATGTTTATGAGACACGCAGCCCAGGTCATGATGGTAATGTGTCGATGATAGGGGTGGGTGGCTCGATCCTGAAGTATCGATACTTTCGATAATTTTTATCAATTTAGAACGCAATTCAGTGCGTAAAAAAGCTTTTAAAAATAAGCGAATGTTAGTGAATAATTGTGTAGGGTAGAACTATTTCTCCTAATCATCTGGATACAAGACGAAACCAATCAATCACAGAGAGCGTTCGATGCTGGTGCTTCTGTCTCAGTGCGTTTGGGAAACGAAGCCTTGCTTAGATGACAGAGAAACATTCGGGAGTTATTTTGCAATAAACAAATTAAAAGTTTACATAACGGTTCAAAATGTTGACGTCAGTATGATTTGTTTAATGAAATTAATATTTTTATTCAACAAGGATCGATGCATTAAATTGATCCTAAGTGACAGTCAAGGGTTTTACACTGTTAAAAAAAAAATCAATTTCATATAAATGCTGTTCTTTCAACTTTGTTCATCATGATAAATTTTATGCAAAATTATTTGGTTTCCAAAAAAACATTAAACTGTTTTCAACATTGATAATAATAAGAAATGTTTCTTGAGCAGCAAATCAGCATATTAAAATGAATTCTTATCATGAAGGATCATGAAGACTGGAGTAATGATGCTGAAAATTCAGCTTTGATCACAGGAATAAATGACAGAATAGCACATGTTAAATTGTAATAATATTACAGTTTTTACTGTATTTTTAATCAAATAAATGCAGAAGAGAATTAAAAATCTTACATCCCCCAAACTTTTGAACAGTAGGCTAGTGTACAATAGTGCATTTACTATAATTAGGGTAGTTTGGTAAAAGTCACTGACTAATTACAGGCGAGTTGAGAGCACAAATCACAAAATATTTAGTGGTCATGAAAACGTATTCCGATTTAGCATATTAATGATGCATTCACCTCATAAATCATGACACACTGCTCTAGCACAGGAAAGTGCATGTAAGTTAAAGTGCATGCTTTTAAAATTAAAAAGTATTGGTATCGGTATCGATATCGGCGATACTGGCCCTGTATTTACTTGGTATCGGATCGATACCGAATTTAGCAGTATCGCCCACCCCTAGTCGATGATAAAATTACAATCCTGTAGTGTCCTGATCTCACATTATGAACTGATTGTAAATGCTTTATTAATTTTTCATTGCAGTAGCTAATTCCAGTAGTGCTTTAATAATCTGAAGGTTTTAAAATCACACACAGACATCAAGAATCTACATATGAATCTCAGCAATGGTGACAATCACACAAATGTTTCATGTTGCAGTGCATGATGGGAGCCACCAATCAAAACACATCCATGGCTCACATCATGCATTGCAGCATGAATAAATTATGCAGCTGAATTGTCCTGTAATTTTCATTGTTTTTTCTGTTTGCTTTTATTTTGCTATTGTTTTGTTATGACTTAAGTAGCTTGTTTTGTGATGTTCAGAGTTGATCAGTTTGTCACTAGTTTGTATATTGTCACCATTGTTGAGATTATGCTAATTCTTGATGTCTGTGGGTCTAAACACAAGCGCTTCTGTGCACAAAGTACTTCCAAAATTGTTCATATTGCTGTTGGATCTCAAACTGTAGAATCTCCTGGCTGCAATTGTAACGGAGGCCAGCTAGTAGTTGCTGTGCGAGTAAACCTCACTCCTCTGATCTCAATAGGCGCTCTAGCGACAGATGCTAGAGGCTGCAGTCTTTAGCCTCCTTGTTAGAGCGCCTGACTCTCATGCCGGAGACCCGGGTTCGAGGCCCGCTCGGAGCGGGTCGAGTGGGACCCGGGTGAAAGGGGTTACATTGGTGCCGTGACCCGGATGGGAGTGAGGTTTAGGGGGGTGAGTGTAACGGAGGCCAGCTAGTAGTTGCTGTGCGAGTAAACCTCACTCCTCTGATCTCAATAGGCGCTCTAGCGACAGATGCTAGAGGCTGCAGTCTTTAGCCTCCTTGTTAGAGCGCCTGACTCTCATGCCGGAGACCCGGGTTCGAGGCCCGCTCGGAGCGGGTCGAGTGGGACCCGGGTGAAAGGGGTTACACAATCACCAATACCAAAATGAGACATCAAGCTTATAGTCAAAGATTTAGACTCTGAATCACATCAGTGACTCAGGTCACTACATGATGATAATGTCATCATCATAACATATTGTGAGCAAATTGAGTTTTCTCTTGCAGTAACAAATGTGCTTTATAAACACAATGTTGGAACAAGGGATAAGAGCCCAACTAAAGCAAACACTGACCAACATAATGGTGACTTATTAAAAATTCCATAAAATATTACCGTCTAAACTTCTGTTGAATCTCAATAACTTTTGTGATGTATGACAGAAATAAAGTCAAACTAGTTAATAATACGTGCAATAATGTGTAATGGCTCAAAGTCATTTGTAGTTCTTGTGTTTCTCTTTCTTTCCTGTTCTTGTAGTTTCTCTTTCCTTCAATGATTCTGCTTATTATCATCAGGTGTCACCACTAATGGCCAATCATCACTTTATTAATCACTTAATTATCTAATTAACTTTAACACTGCTTCAGTGTTAATTTTAACACCCTGTAGTGTGGACACATATGTACACTGAGGAGTGTTAATTTAACACTGGGGAATTTGCTGTGTACCATGTTAACGGCACATGCTTGTTAATTAATGTATTAATTAACACTTTGGGGTAAACTAAATCAAACATGCTCTAATCAATACGGGACGCGATTTTACCGTATTTTACATAGGCCTACACTGTCATGATTCCTGTCTGGTGTTCTCCTTGTCTTGTGTGGACTTTTGTTATTTCCTGTTCTGTGCCATGTTTTGTAGTCCTTTGTAGTTTTTTCTTTTTTATTAGTCTCTCCAGGTGTTTCTCCCTTGTTATCTTGTTTAGCTTGTTTGCCTGTGTATGGCGGTTATGGCTACATTTACATTTACATTTATTCATTTAGCTGACGCTTTTATCCAAAGCGACTTACAATTGCTATATTTCAGAGGTCGCACGCCTCTGGAGCAATTAGGGGTTAAGTGTCTTGCTCAGGGACACATTGGTGTCTCACAGTGGATTCGAACCCGGGTCTCTCACACCAAAGGCATGCGTCTTATCCACTGCGCCATCACCACCCCATCAGGCCACCCCATCAGGTAGTTATCAGGCTACTGCTCCTGATAATACAACGACAAAACAGGACAACGCAAGCGCCATCACTACGACACAACATCGTCCATTCACCCACCGCAAGCCAACCATCATAGCCACCTACAACATCCGCACTCTAAGAAAAGCAGGAAAGAGTAAAAACAAAGAAGCGCCACTAACATTCGAACAATCCGAACACTTCCATCAGCTTATCCATGGATGCGAAGAGAACGGAATCGACATCATAGCCGTCCAAGAACATCGACTACCAGCAACAAACGACATCAACACTTACACCGAAGTCTACAATGGCAGAAAGTGGAGATTTGACTACTGCTCAGCTACAAAAACAACCCAAGGCAACCATGTCGGAGGAATAGGGCTCCTCACAAGCAGCAAAGCGGCAAAGTTCCTAACAGCAACAACCAAAGTGTCCGAGCGAATAATGACAGCAACTTTTGCCGGCAACCCATCTACAACAGTCATCGTGGCCTACGCTCCGACAGAAGAGAAACCCGATGAAGACAAAGACAACTTCTACAACAAGCTCACCGAGTGCACTGAGGAAATCCTGCCAAACAACATGCTCATCATCGCAGGTGACTTCAATGCGAGAATCGGAGAAGACTATCATCAATCCAAGCCTAGAGTCATCGGCAAGCACGTACTTCACAAGTTAACAAACGGCAACGGAAGTAGACTAGTTGAGTTCTACAAAACAAACAACATCAGGCCAACGCAAACCTGATTCCCCCATCCGAAATCCAGAATCTGGACTTGGCAGCCGGACGCCAACAGGAAAGCAAATGACGGCAAAAAAAGAGCTCAACTAGACCACATATTAGTTAGCGGCAAATGGATAAATTAGGTGAGAAACGTGCGAGCCTACAACACTTTTGAACTTGGATCTGATGACAGAATAGTCAGTGCCGCGATCAAGATCAGCCTATGAGCTCCACGAGAAATCAAGACCAACCGCATCAAGTTCGACTGGAAGAGGCTCAAGGACAACAGTGAACTACAGCAGAAGTACGTAGTCGAGATCCAGAATTGCTACAGCCTACTCAGTGAAGAAGACGACCATGAAGATCTGCAGCAAAAGTACGATATATTCGTACAAGCCATCGAGGAGGCAGCAGAGAGCACGGTCGGTCTATTAAAGAAGAAAACAACCAAGAACTGGGTCTCAACTGGAACTACTGAAATTCTCAAAAAACGCAATGAAGCCAGGAGGAACAACAAGAAAGACTCCCAACAACTCACCAAAAACCTCCTGGAGTCCTACGAAAAGGACAGAATCAACTTCCTCGAAGAAAAACTTCACAGACTAACAGATGCAGCAAAAGCAAACAAACTGAGAACAACTTGGGAGATCGTGAATTAAATAAGCGGCAAAAGTTCACTAAACACAAAATGAAGAGAGCCAACGGCAAAGAAATCAACTCGACACAAGAACTGCTAAAGGAGTGGCAAAAATACTTTAGCACGTTGCTCAACAACAACATCATTATCACGGATAGATCACCCATTGAGCCTGCCGCCAAGGACCTCAACATCGACACACAACCATTTACCATCGAGGAGATCAAACGAGCAACTCAGGAACTTAAAAGCGGCAAATCACCAGGGCCTGACCATGCAATAACAGCAGAAGCATTAAAGTTCGGAAGAGATTATGTAGCCGGTCTCCTCCTTGATATCTGTAACAGAGTCTATGCGCAAGAATCGGCACCCGAACAATTCACAACCAGTTTAATTGTCCCTCTACCCAAGAAAGGTGATCTGACCCTGATGAACAACTACAGGGGCATCAGCCTTATGTCGATCGCCGCAAAGGTCTAAAACAAAGCTATCCTGCATAGGATAAGAGACCCGATCGACAAAGTCCTGCGCGCCAATGAAGCTGGCTTCAGAAGAGGTAGAGGGTGCACAGAACAAGTTCACATCCTGCATAGAATAATCGAAGGCTACAATGACAAGAATCTCAACTACTACATCACATTCATCGACTTCAAGAAAGCGTTCGATTCGATCAACAGATCATCAATGTTCGAAATCATGAGACACTACGGCATACCAAATAAATTGGTAAGAGCAGTCTGAGCAATCTACACCAACTCCAAGAGCCATGTAGTGTCGAGGGGAAGCTATCAGACCAATTCAACATTTCAACTGGTGTCCTACAAGGCGACACACTAGCTCCTTTCCTGTTTATCATCGTCCTCGACTACGTACTAACAAAAGCTGAGGAGGAACACGCTGACACCACCCAATCACACGGCATCGTAACACTTCTAAGAGAGTCAACTAGGCAACCTTATGTCTCACTATTCGACCTGGACTTCGCCGATGACATCGCTCTATTCGAAAGCACCCTGGAAAGATCGCAGCAACAACTCACAACAACAGCCAAGTGGGCCAGGAGAGTAGGCCTTGAAGTCAATATAGGCAAGACAGAAGCATTAAGCAACAAAAAACATGCTGGCCTAGACATGGCAATCCACACCCACCAGTACATACAGCTAAATGGTCAGAGCATCGAGTGGACCAAGAACTTCAAATATCTCGGCTCTCAAATAGCCTCTACAGAATCAGACGTCAGAGCATGAAAAGGCCAAGCATGGGTGGCCTTTTGGAAGATGAAAAACGTCTTTCAGGCAAAGACCCTTCCAATCGAACTCAAGATCAACATATTCGAAGCCGCATGCATCTCAATCCTTCTCTACGGCTGCGAGAGTTGGATTATCAACAGTAAGATCAAATACCAGCTCAACAGATTCGCCACCACCTGCTACAGAATAATTCTCGGCATCAAACGTCTAGACAAAATCAGGAACAAAGACATCTACAAGCAAGTCGACCGCGACCAACCAACAGATTTGTAGGCCACTGCCTCAGAAGAAGCGAGCACAACTTAATAAACAAATATGTTTTGTATGCACCACAAGAAAGATACGGAAAAAGAGGCAGAGGAAGACGACATAAACTGTACCATCAATACATCGGCGAGCTCATCAACAAGGACGTACCAGCTACAGCGAACAAACTGAGGGAAGTTGCCAAAGATCGCAGGGAATGGAGAAAATTGGTGACCGACTGCAAACCTACCCTGTTCGCAGCCGATTGATGATGATGATGAGAATACTTTTTGTGGGCCAAAAAAACCCAAAATAACGACTTTATTCAACAATTTCTTCTCTTCCATATCAGTCTCTGACGTGTATTCACAAGAGCAACATGACGCATACGTGGGGTGGAAAAGCGGGATCCTCTGTTATACAGCGAGATACACGTGTCGTCTCATCGTCTGAATAATCCAATCTTTTAAGATGTGGCATGACAATGTCACTGTAGTAATGTTCAGTGTGTGTGGGTGAAGGAAGGAGAAGACAGGGTCGGCGATACTGGGACTCGTACGGATTTTATTTACTCAGAAACAAAAACAAAACAAAAGGCGCGCACACAGCGCATTCACCGTAGGTTCTCCACAGCACAGCACAACTTCACTCAACACTCTTTCCACGCTGATTCAGCTCTCTTTCTTCTCGAACGCCGCACAAGTCCCAGTCCTCTCTCTCTCGCTCTCTCCTTTCTGGCAGCTTATATGCGGTCTCCACGCCAATCACTGCAATCAGACACAGGTGTTCATCATCTGCACTTGACCTACTTACTCACCGCACAGCTCGCTGACTCGTCTCTCGCTACAGACTTCGCGAGACCACGCCCCCCTCGCCACATACCCCCACCGCCCGACTCAGGCCGGGGAGCCGTCCGGCCTGTAGCCCTCCCCCCCCCCCTCCTGGAGAGGAAGTCGGCCACAGCCATCTGTGCACCCGGCCTGTGGACCACCTGGAATTTAAAAGGCTGTAAAGCAAGATACCAACGGGTGATCCGCGCGTTGGTATCCTTCATGCGGTGGAGCCACTGCAGGGGAGCGTGGTCCGAACAGAGGGTGAACTCCCGCCCCAGGAGGTAGTAGCGGAGGGTGAGAACAGCCCACCGGATGGCTAAACACTCTTTTTCAATGGTGCTGTACATCGTCTCTCTCTTAGAGAGCTTTCGACTGATGTACAGCACCGGCCGCTCTTCACCCTCCACCTCCTGGGACAGGACCGCGCCCAGCCCCCTGTCCGATGCGTCCGTCTGTAGGATGAAAGGGAGAGAAAAGTCAGGAGCATGTAAAAGCGGCCCGCCACACAGAGCAGCCTTTATCCGGGTGAAGGCCTGCTGACACTGCTCCGTCCACTGGACCGTATCTGGTGCCTCCTTTTTAGTTAGATCAGTCAGCGGGCTAGCGAGGTCCGAATAATTAGGCACAAACCTTCTGTAATAACCCGCTAGCCCCAGGAACTGTCTAACCTCCTTTTTGGTCTTGGGTCTCGGACAGGTCGCAACCGCTGCCGTCTTATCAATTTGGGGACGCACCTGTCCGTGACCCAAGTGGAAGCCCAGATACCTTACTTCCACACGCCCAATCGCACACTTCTTCGGGTTGGCCGTGAGCCCCGCCCTTTCCAGCGTCTTCAGGACAGCACGCAAATGCTGCATATGACGCTGCCAATCGTTACTATAGATGATAATATCATCCAAGTAGGCAGCGGCATATGCAGCATGCGGCCGGAGAATTTTGTCCATCAGACGCTGAAAAGTCGCAGGAGCCCCGAACAAGCCGAAAGGAAGGGTGACAAATTGGTGTAAACCGAACGGCGTTGTGAAAGCTGATTTTTCTTTGGACATAGGAGACAAGGGGATCTGCCAATAGCCCTTTGTTAAATCCAGTGTCGAATAAAAACGAGCAGTACCCAGCCGATCAAGCAATTCGTCAACCCTCGGCATTGGATAAGCATCAAACTTAGACACCGCGTTCACCTTTCTGTAGTCTACACAGAACCGGACCGAGCCGTCGGTTTTAGGAACCAAAACTATCGGGCTCGCCCAGTCACTGCTGGACTCTTCTATTACCCCCATATCCAGCATAGCCTCTAATTCGTTCTGAACTACCTTTTTCTTGTGTTCAGGTAAACGATATGGGCGGCAGCGCACCACCACACCCGGTTCCGTCTCAATGTGGTGCTGAATGAGGTCCGTTCGGCCAGGCAGGGGCGAGAACACATCCGCAAATTCAGTTTGTAAATTTTTAATGTCAGTGAGCTGGGAGGGTGAGAGGTGATCTCCACCAAGAGCCAGCGCGAGAGATTGTGATTTTGTGGTCGCTTCTGGCCCGAGATCCTCCTCTCCGCTCACTACCGTCGCCAGCATCACTGACTCGGCCTCAACCCACTTTTTGAGAAGGTTGAGGTGATAAATTTGATGTGCTCCGCCCCTATCTGTTCGAACCACCTCATAATTGAGATCGCCAACCCGCCGTGTGACCTCAAATGGTCCTTGCCACTTGGCGAGTAATTTAGAGCTGGAAGTAGGGAGTAATACAAGTACTTTATCTCCCGGTGCAAATTGACGCAGTCTAGCCCCCCTGTTGTACAGCTGACTCTGTCTGCCTTGAGCCTGTAACAAATTCTCCATTGATAGCCGCCTCAAAGTGTGGAGTTTTGTTCTCAGGTCCAAGACATACTGAATTTCGTTTTTACTAGCGGACGGTCCGTCCTCCCAAGTTTCTCTAAGAACGTCCAACACCCCGCGGGGCTGACGCCCATAGAGAAGCTCGAAGGGGGAAAACCCCGTGGAGGCTTGGGGGACCTCGCGTACAGCAAACAAGAGGGGTTCTAACCACTTATCCCAATTTTTGGCGTCTTCGTGAACGAACTTCCGAATCATGGACTTCAAAGTGCGATTAAATCGTTCCACTAGCCCGTCGGTCTGTGGGTGGTAGACGCTAGTGCGAATCGATTTAACGCCCAATAATTCGTAAAGCTCGCGAATAGTTCGTGACATAAACGCCGTGCCCTGATCGGTGAGAATCTCCTTAGGGATTCCCACCCGGGAGATTAACGAGAAGAGCGCGCTTGCAACACTTTTGGCAGAAATGTTACGGAGCGGGATTGCTTCGGGGTACCGCGTTGCGTAATCCACCAGGACTAACGCAAAGCGGTGCCCCCGTGCTGACCGTTCTAATGGCCCGATGAGGTCCATACCAATTCGTTCGAAGGGGACCTGCACTAATGGAAGGGGGCACAATGGTGCTTTTGGATTGGCCGGGGGATTCACCAACTGACATTCACGACAAGACGCGCACCACCTGCGCACGTTCTCGTGAATGCCCGGCCAAAAGAATCGGGCCATGATACGGTTTAGTGTCGCCGTTTGACCTAAGTGCCCGGCCATTGGATTACAGTGAGCCGCCTGAAAAAGCATTTCCCGGCGGCTCCTAGGAACTAACAACTGTGTTGTATCTTCTTTTGATTGGGTGTCTTGGGTCACCCGATACAACTTATCTTTCAAAATAGCAAAATAGGGGTAAGAGAGCGGTTGGTCTGGGTGGAGTACCTGGCCGTCGATAGAACAGACCTGATCAAATGCACGTTTTAGCGTCTCGTCCTGGGACTGCTCCAGGGGAAAATCATCGCGTTCTGTGAGGATGGTTCTCTCCAGAGCACTCCGTTCCCCCGCAGCAGAAGCCAGAGGTCCCGGCTCAGCATCTCCCACCTGAACAACCGCTGTCTTCCCCTTGCTTTTCTTTTTCCAAGAGGCATCCGCACACAAAGACCCCAATAATTTACTAAAAGCCGGCCAATTCGTTCCCAGAATTAGCGGATGCCGGAGGTGCGGGTTAACTGCTACCTCTATGCTATGTTTTTGTCCCCTAAATTGGATTACCACAGGCATTATAGGGTAACTCACCACCACCCCGTGCACACACCGCACCTTAACCATGCGGCTGTTATCCAATGCCCCAGGTTGAATCAGGCTTTGATGAATGGAGGTTTGGTTGCAGCCTGAATCCACCAAAGCCTGATAAGTACCCCCCTTGATACTCACTGGTATCTGGTACAGGCCAGCTTGATCGAGGGCAGCCTGCGGCGCGTCGGGGACCCGGATCAGTGTCCCCACCTCCATCACTGGACACCGGTCTATAAAGTGTCCTGGGTCCCCGCAGCGCCAACAGGCCGGCCCAGGCCTCCCCGCCGCCCCAGTGGCGGGAAGCGGGTCAAGGGATTGGCGTGGAGAGCGCGAGGCTGCAGAAACCGGGGCGGAGTGGTCAAACGACGGCGTCCCCCTGGGTGGGGCCCTAGATGCCGGGACGGGATCCGCCGGAGGCCCCGTTCTCCACCTCGGCGCCGGCCGGGGCATCAGCCCCCCACGAGTCCTGGGAAGGGGGACAGGTTTGGGGAGAGAAGGGGACAAGAGAGAGAGAGAGGGAGAGAGAGAAACAGATGGGAGGGGCTCGCCGACCCCTGGGCACGCCACCATGTGATCCTCCGCCAGTTGGATGGCCTGGTCCAGCGACGTCGGGCGGTGGCACTGGACCCACTGCGCGGTTTTCTTGGGCAGCTTCGCGATGAACTGTTCCAGTACCACCTTGTTGATGACATCCTCGACGTCGCCTCCGTCGGCCATCAGCCATTTGCGGCAGGAGTCCCGGAGCTGCTGCGCCATGACGAAGGGCCGGCCGGACTCGTCCAGGCCCAAGGACCTGAACCGCTGGCGATGTTGTTCCGGGGTCCGGCCGACCCGCTGGAGAATGGCGCGCCTCAGGTCTTCATAGACCAGGAGATTCTGGACTGGCAGTTGGTGGGCGGCTACCTGCGACTCACCTGACAGTAGGGGAATGAGCCGCAGGGGCCAGTCCAGTCGGGGCCATCCCCGGGCCTCGGCCGACCTCTCAAAAAGGTCCAGGAACGCCTCTGGATCGTCCTGGGCCCCCATTTTATTGAGAGGCAGGGGCGGGGCCGAGGCCGTAGCTGGATTGGGGACGGCCCCAATCCCCCGGTCGAGCCAGCTCCGGAACAGCTCGCGGTCTTCTTGCTGGCCTTGGAGGAGCAGCTGGAACCGTTGATCCTGCTCCTCCTTTACGGCCAGCAGGGCGTGGTGTTGTTCCCGATGAAGACCCGCGAGCGTTTGGATGAGATCCGCAAATGGCGTTCCCGGCGGGTTCTGCATGGCGGCGGCGGTCTTCTCCTTCCCGGGTTTCGGCACCAGTGTAGTAATGTTCAGTGTGTGTGGGTGAAGGAAGGAGAAGACAGGGTCGGCGATACTGGGACTCGTACGGATTTTATTTACTCAGAAACAAAAACAAAACAAAAGGCGCGCACACAGCGCATTCACCGTAGGTTCTCCACAGCACAGCACAACTTCACTCAACACTCTTTCCACGCTGATTCAGCTCTCTTTCTTCTCGAACGCCGCACAAGTCCCAGTCCTCTCTCTCTCGCTCTCTCCTTTCTGGCAGCTTATATGCGGTCTCCACGCCAATCACTGCAATCAGACACAGGTGTTCATCATCTGCACTTGACCTACTTACTCACCGCACAGCTCGCTGACTCGTCTCTCGCTACAGACTTCGCGAGACCACGCCCCCCTCGCCACAGTCACAATCAATGTAGCACACACTCTCATGTTCAGTAGGCATCGCTTGGCACTGATGACATCTACACCACCAGATCTCCATTGCTCTCTGTCTTTCAGAAGCTTGTGGATGTGGTTGTGTTGCAGCCTCTTCTATCTCTTTTAGTTTGTTCTCTGTATATTCTGGTTTGAATAAGTACAATTTATTCTCGTCGGTTCATAAAATTAAGGTTGAACCCCTGTGGTCACATGGACTATTTTAACAATGTATTTAGTGCCTTTCTGGGCCTCAAAAGTGTTAATTAAATAGCTGTCCCTGACAGGAGTCCCCCTGAGCCATCCGATTTCATCAAAAATATCTTCATTTGTGTTCCAAAGATGAACGAAGGTCTTACGGGTTTGGAACGACACGAGGGTGAGTAATTTATGACCGAATTTTCATTTTTGGGTGAACTATGCTTTTAACTCACACATAATGTTTAAAGTCACAGCATCAGAGTATTTCTTTCCATGTTTGTTGATGGACTTGCACTTGTATTCTCCACTGTCATCAGAGATGATCTTTGAGATGCTGTAGATTCTTCCAGATCCTACAAATGTTCTTCCTTTAAACCAGCGGATTTCTGCAGGAGGGTTTGAGTCACTGATGCAGTTCAGAGTCACTGAATCTCCCTCCACTATTACACCAGATGAACCGATGGACACTGAGACGTTCCTGGGTGAGTCTGAAAAGGACAAAATAAACTCTATACTCATGTTTTGCATTTGTTAATCCACTAATTTTGATCACAGTTATTGAACCATCATTAACTCACACATGACGTTTAAAGTCACAGCATCAGAGTATTTCTCTCCATGTTCATTGATGGACTTGCAATTGTATTCTCCACTGTCTTCAGAGCTGATCTTTGAGATGCTGTAGATTCTTCCAGATCCTACAAATGTTCTTCCTTTAAACCAGCTGATTTCTGCAGGAGGGTTTGAGTCACTGATGCAGTTCAGAGTCACTGAATCTCCCTCCACTATTACACCAGATACACTGATGGACACTAAGACGTTCCTTGGTGAGTCTGAAAATGACAAAAAATTAAATCTTAAATCATCTCATTCAAACACAATCTCCAGTTTTTTAAAATACTAATTTAATCTGTACTCATATGGGATGAATATAGTATCAAAATGATTAACACCTGCAAGCACAATTATCCATGAACTTGATAAATGTTGCAGAAATGTTGCAAAATTCCAAAATTGAATGAATGTGTAGCAATTTGTACAAATAGAGACATTTTTGTGAATACAAATGTTTTCTTTGTATTACTGTATCATAGTTTGCGCATACAACAAAAAAGATGTGCATGTGTGGATCAGATGACACGCAGAATCCAGAATCACTTGAATGTTCAGCATTTTGTACAAATAGAGACAGTTGTTAATACAAAACCTCCATTTTGTAATTCTGTAGGTCAGAATTTGTGCAACAAGCAACAAGTCAGATGTGCATTTTTGGATGAGGTGACACTCGTTAATTCATTGACTCGTTTCTGAGTCGATCCTATTTGATTCATTTGGATTTTGAGACTTTCATTTCGCCGGTGTAGCCTTGCACGATCCACACACAATAGCTGTGTCCCAATGTGAAGGCTGCATCCTCCGAAGGCCGCGGACTTCGAAGGATGCAGCCTATTCGTCCTTCGAAGGACGCACCATGTAGCCTTCGCAGGATTTCCTAATTGTGCATCCAGGTGTTCCCGATTACCGCTCCTGGCGCCAAGCAACGGTGCGAGAGTAGGCCTACAGCTGCCATCCTGATAATTCATTTTATATAATTGAATAAACATCTATGGATCCAGAATTGGCTATTGTCATTGTTTTTGTTTATATTTTACTGGAAGACATGGTGAGGATGTTTCAGTCATGTATTTTCATGATCAGAGGTTTTCTGCGTCCCAATTCAGAAGCTGCTTCCTGAATTGCCAGATTACACTTTAAACTGTTCAAGTATTGGGTGTTAACTTACGTAAATAGTGTAGCCTAATGAAAAGAAAAGAAAACATACATGGGCATATGGTTCAAATGTTTACTTATATCTTACCTTGATGCGACATAAATGGACAATAAATGATGAATATGGTAAATATATATTTCAACCCCGTATTATGGAGTGAAAAAACCCTCCATCTGCCCACATAGCTACATTGTGTCGGCCCAGAGCCGGCCCAAGTCTGGCACTTGTGGAATGCGGATCTGGCCCACATACAGCGTTGAATGACGGCCCTTGGGTGGCCCACTCCTGTTTGCCAGATCTGTGCCACAAGCAGGCCATAGCAATGCCACATGTCAGCCAAGAGCAAAGAAATAAACCAGAACTGGACCTTATCTGAACCACAGAATCTGTGTATATTTAATATGAAGTAATTTCAGCCTTAATAAAGCCTGTTAACAAGCAGAATCACTGAAGGAAAGAAGAGAACAGAAAAAGAGACGAGCAGAAACACAAGAACTACAACTGACTTCAGACACAGTCTTAGATGAAATCCACTGAAGAGAAAAGAAGACATTAAATCTGTGAAGATCTCAGCAGAGGAGGAATAAACAACTCCACAAACAGCATTACCAGCTTCACTTATTACTAACCAGACTGACTTTATTTCTGTCAGACATCTGCAGAAGTTTTATTGAGAATTAACAGAGGTTTAACTCTGTTTAATTTGAAGTTACCATAACAGTGATTAGCGTTTCCATTAGTTGGTCTATTAACTCTTATTATGTCTTTTTTCGCTGCTGTGACAGTGTGTGTGTTAAGCACATTTGCAGCAGCAAAGAAAGCTTAAGTGAACTGAAATCAGGTGATGATGGTTTCCTTTTGATGGTTTTATAACCATCATGATATAGACTGAATCACTGATGTCTTTCGAATCTAACAATTGTGTTGTTCCATTAATATATTCATATCACAACCACTGTTACTGCAGCATGAGATCCAGCAATATTACAACAATCTAGAAGATTTTAACAACGAGCACAAAAACACTAATCTGCCATGACACACACAGACATCAAAAATCAGCATATGACTCTCAACAATGGTGACAATAATATTTAGGTAAACAGATCAATTCAGAACATCACTAAAAAGCTTGCAACAAAAACAACAGCAAAAAATAAAAGCAAATATTTAAAATTAAACAAAATAATAGGACAATTCAGCTGCATAATTTATTCATGTTGCAATGCATGCTGGGAGTTTTGTACTATGCTGGTACCCAGCATGCATTGTAGCATTGTACTTTTGATTATCACCATTGTTGAGATTCATACGCTGATTGTTGATGTCTGTGTGTGTTATTGATAGATTGGATTTTTGTAAAAATCTTCTAACTGATTGTTGTAATATTGCCAAATCTCATGTGGCAGGAACACAGGGTTTAAGATATGAATATATAAATGGTACAACACAATTGTCAAAAGACATCAGTGAATCAGTCTATTTAATGATGATTATAAAACCATCAACAGGAAGCCATCATCACCTGATCTCATTTCATTTTAGCTTTCTTTACTGCTGCAAATGTATTTGACATACACACTGTCACAGCAGCCAAAAAAGACTAAAGCCATAATAAGAGTTAATAGACCAACTAATGGAAATGCTGATCACTGTCATGGTAACTTCAAATTAAACAGTTAAGCCTCTGATAATTCTCAATAAAACTTCTGCAGACGTCTGACAGAAATAAAGTGAGTCTGGTTAGTAATAAGTGAAGCTGGTAATGCTGTTTGAGGAGTTGTTTATTCCTCCTCTGCTGAGATCTTCACAGATTTAATGTCTTCTTTTCTCTTCAGTGGATTTCATCTAAGACTGTGTCTGAAGTAAGTTGTAGTTCTTGTGTTTCTGCTCGTCTCTTTTTCTCTTCTCTTCTTTCCTTCACTGATTCTGCTTGTTAACAGGCTTTAATTACTTCATATTTAATATACACAGATTTTGTGGCTCAGATAAGGTCCAGTTCTGGTTTATTTCTTTGCTCTTGGCTGACATATGGCATTGCTATGGCCTGCTTGTGGCCCAGATCTGGCAAACAGGAGTGGGCCACCCAAGGGCCGTCATTCAACGCTGTATGTGGGCCAGATCCGCATTCCACAAGTGCCAGACTTGGGCCGGCTCTGGGCCGACACAATGTTGCTATGTGGGTGTGGGAAAAAAACAAAACAATCCGTGGCGACGGTTGTGCAATCCGTCCCTTCAGTTTATAAACTGTTGCCTTCTCACAATATTTTTTATGTGTAAACATAAATGTAAAAAAAAAATACACAATTTTATTTGTGTAAACTCACAATAACAAGAAAACTTTGTGCTTTTGTAAAATAAAATAAAACAATCAGGCGCGCTTTCATGATCTCCGTGAACTGGAGCGCGTCTCAAAAATGAACTGAAACAAAATATGGCCTACCTTTACAAAGCTTGAAATGTCCACTTTTAAACGAACAAATTCGAATATAATTTCCAGGTTCTAATTTGGCCGTAGAAAACCAGTAAAATCGTCTCGGTTACGTATGTAACCCTCGTTCCCTGAGTATGCGGGTATAAAAGCGGAAGCAAACGCACGCATCTTTGCTTTTCGCTGAGGAGCCGGACGGTGTCCAGTCCTCCGTGAAGGTGCAGCAGCATGGCGAGGGGACGAGACGTCTCCGTTCCCTACTCAGGGAATGAGGGTTACATACGTAACCGAGACGTTCCCTTTCGTGGGAACTCCTACGTCTCGTCGGAGGAGTTTTCAACGAATTGGGATCCCTAACAAAACGCCATGGTGCTGGCCCCTTCCAGCGCCCAGCTTAGCTACCCGCCGGAGCAGTTTCTTATCGTCTTGGCGGAAGCTAGCTAGGAGAATCACACTGCTGTTCTGCAAGACCCTCTCAGTGGATATGGATAACACTGGGAAAGCGTGCCCAACCTGTAGGAGGGGACGCTGCGGAAGCCCCTGCCCGCCCGAAGGGAGGCACTGGAATACACATGTGTACTAACCCGTGGGGTAGTGAAACACATGGCAGTCCTTGAGGTAGTCCCAGCCCAAGGGGTGGGAGCGTACTCAGCAAGGATGACAGAAGCGTCTGTCGAGGGGAAGACACGACGCTAGCCCGAAGGGTAGCAGGACCGTGGAGAAAATGGGTCGCCGAAGGGACCACTGGGGGACACCCAGTCTACACACAACTCCACGAGAGGTAATAGACCTGGCGCCAGGCGATCCGCCTCGCCTGGTGCCGAAGGGGTGATGGAGGAACTCACGAGGTTAACCGTATGTTGGGGCACCAACAGAGCAAGAAGACGCACGTATCCGGCCAAGAGGCGGGAATGGCGTAGCAAGCCGACATAACCTAATTCCTCGCGTTACTGGCCGTAGCGAGTACACGGGAGGAAACAGGTTCAACACGGAGGCTATAGAATCTAGCGAACGTGTTAGGTGTCCAGCCCGCAGCTCTACAGATGTCTGTCAGCGAGGCGCCTTGCGCCAAAGCCCAGGAGGAGGCAACACTCCTAGTAGAATATGCCCTCAACCTAGGTGGGCAAGGCACGTCCTGGGAATCATAAGCCCGGACGATAGCATCCACTATCCAGTGGGCTAACCTCTGCTTGGAGACAGCCTTCCCCTTCTGCTGGCCTCCGTAACAGACGAAGAGCTGATCTGAGGTCCTGAAGCTTTGCGTTCTGTCCACGTAACAACGCAGGGCGCGGACGGGACAGAGAAAAGCAAGGGCTGGGTCTGCCTCCTCCAGGGGCAGCGCTTGCAGGTTCACTACCTGATCTACAAATGGAGTGGTAGGAACCTTGGGCACATATCCGAGCCGGGGTCTCAGAACAACGTGAGAAAGGCCCGGCCCAAACTCAAGGCACAATTCGTCGACCGAAAAAGCCTGCAGATCCCCTACCCTCTTAAAGGAGGCCAAAGCCACCAGGAGAGCTGTCTTAGTAGACAGGATATTTAACTCAACTGTTTGCAAAGGCTCAAAGGGAGGTCTCTGAAGTGCTCTGAGCAATAGAGTTAAGTCCCAAGAGGGTACGGGGTGCGGATTACGAGGCGGATTTAGCCTTCTGGCACCCCTAAGGAATCTGATGACCAGGTCGTGGTTTCCTAATGACTTACCTTCTACTGCATCGTGATGTGCGGCAATTGCGGCAAACATACACTTTGAGGGTGGAGGGAGACAGCCTTCTCTCCAACCCATCTTGCAGGAAGGAAAGCACGACCCCGATCGGGCAAGTTCGGGGGTCTTCCCGGTGGGAAGAACACCAAGCGACGAACAGGTTCCACTTCAACGCATAGAGGCGCCTCGTAGAGGGGGCCTGTGGTAGAGGGAGCCTGTGGTAGGCCACCTAGAACCTCTGCGTCCCGTCCAGGGACCAGACATGAAGATTCCAGAGGTCTGGACGCGGGTGCCATAGGGTGCCCCGTCTCTGAGAAAGTAGATCCCTCCTCAGAGGAATGGGCCAAGGAGGGGCTGTCGCGAGGAGCATGAGTTCCACGAACCAAGTCCGGTTGGGCCAATACGGCGCAACAAGCAGGACCTGCTCCTCGTCCTCCCTGACTTTGCACAAAGTCTGTGCGAGAAGGCTCACTGGGGGAAACGCATATTTGCGAAGGCCCCGGGGCCAGCAGTGTGCCAGTGCATCCGTGCCAAGAGATCCTTCGGACAGGGAATAAAACAGCCGGCAATGGGTCGTGTCCGGAGAGGCAAACAGATCTATCTGAGCGGCTCCGAAGATTCCCCAAATCCGCTGGACCACCTGGGGATGGAGTCGCCATTCTCCCGGAAGAGGCGGCTGCCGTGAGAGCTCGTCGGCTACACGGTTGAGCGCACCAGGGATGTGAATGGCCCGAAGCAACCTCAGATGCTTCTGACTCCATAGGAGGAGATGGCGGGCGAGTCGCGACATACGACGGGAGCATAGACCACCTTGACGGTTGATGTACGCAACGGTCGCAGTGCTGTCCGTACAGACCAGTACAGTACAGTACAGCGTGGACATCGCCCGACCCAGGGAGCGTGCGGTGACCTTCGTCGCCCGGAGGGCGAGGTCAGTCGCCGTACGCAGCTCTTGGAGCATCAGAGAGTGCTTTGGCCTGGTGGACCTGGAGAAGCGCCATGGCATGCAGGGCAGAAGCAGATTCTCCGCACGCACTGTAGGCCTTTCCAGTCAGACTGGAAGAGAACCTACAGGTGCGAGAGGGGAGCATGGGGTTACCCCGCCAGGTGGACGCGGTCTTAGGACATAGCTGCATCGCTACTGACGGTTCCACTGGGGGGATGTCCACGTATCCCTTCACTGCCCCGCCATCGAGAGTGGTAAGGGAGGAGGAGGGAGTCTACCTGTGTCTGGCCGCCAGAGGGGCCAACCACGATCTCGTCACCTCATCATGCACCTCCGGAAAGAAAGGAACCGGGGCGGGGCGCTGAGAACCAGCACGAGCCGCCCCGAGATACCAATCGTCGAGCCGCGAGGGTTCGGGACGCGGTGGAGGATTCCACTCGAGCCCGACACTCGTGGCCGCCCGGGAAAGCATAGCGGCCATTTCCGGATCCGGCTCGGCTAACGTTGCCACACCCGAAGGGGGCAACGCAGTCGGGTCGTCATCTCCAGAAGATGACCGCTCTCCCTCCGATGCAGCGATGGACATCTGGTCCTCCGGCGGAGCCCCGAAGGAAACGACTGGGACCACACGAGGTGGCCCAGCTCGCTCCTCCGGAGACTCCAATGGCAGCGATGCAGAGGAGTGAGGGGCCTGCGGGGGTCTTTCACCCGGCTGGACATTCCTCACTGTGACCCTCAGACCACCAATGGGATTAGCCGAAGTAGCCTTTTTCTGAAATGAACCAGAAGAAGAACTAGATCGGGGAATCTCCAAAGGGACTCCCCCTCGTTTGAGGGATCTTAGTCTCAATCTAAGCACCGCGACGGTCATGTTCCCGCAATGAGAACATGACTCGTTCACGAACGCTGCCTCAGCGTGCGCGAGGCCCAAGCACGAGAGACAGCGATTGAGACCATCAACCGGGGGAAGATATCGACCGCATCCAGAAACACACGGATGAAACGTCATCCTGAAAAGGACGCGATCTTCACCCGTGTTACTCTTTTAGAGAAATGCTCTCTTATTGTGCTGAAGCACACAGGGATCAACGCGGCAACACAGCGGGGAAACTGCAAGCCCGCTGCGTGCACTCAACCGATTACCAGCTGTGAAAACAGCTCTTTTGAAAGATGTAGATAGCGTGAAATCACAACCGGCAGCCGGGAGCTAGCGAAGATCACTGAAGCGCCGTCACACCAACACAGAGAGATCCAGAAAAAGAGCAGACTCGTTGAGCACTAAGAAAACACTTTCTTGAAACTCATTCACTCAGAGGACACAACCGGTCGGCTCCGAAGCAAAAAGCAAAGATGCGTGCGTTTGCTTCCGCTTTTATACCCGCACTGGTAGGCGGCGCGCGGAATGCAAATCTTGCATGCCAATGTTTATTGGCTCGTTTTAGTTCACTCGAAGGCAGTTGGTCTCCCTAGCGTGATCCCAATTCGTTGGAAACTCCTCCGACGAGACGTAGGAGTTCCCACGAAAGGGAACCACATTTTTTCCATATTAATTTGTGAATATTTCAAATATTTAATAAAGGGGAAAAAAGTCATAAACAAAAATCTGAAAATACATCAACATTTATTTTTTTTGCGCAGCATTTGGTGTGTACAGTTCAAATTCAAATTTTGGTGCTCAACTTTGCGTTATAAAAATAGCTTAACAACTGTTCATTTTTCGTTTTTCAATTACGGGTTAAAAAAAGAAAACTGAGTGGACAAAGTACAAGGACCTTATATTATTAAATATTTGTAGAAAAAGTTAGTCTTGGGTCCGTGTACTTTTGCGTCCATTCGTTTTTGCACAAATAAAAGTAGTTGCGAATGATGTATTATTATTTTCTGTATGACCAGAAAGTAGCCTATTTTAAGTTGTTTCCACTGTTGATAGAAAAATGCAAGTGTCCGCGCCCGCGCCTCCACACTCCACACAAACACTTGGATATGCGTAAAAATCTTGTTTATTTATGATAATCTTAGCCCTGTATTATTATTGTCTAACCTGTATTATGACTGACATTTGACGAATTGCTTTGTTCCTTTTTTTGATAAAAGTGGCTTCTAAATATGTAGCCTAAATGTAATAATAATAATGATATAATATTAATAATAATAATATTATAATTATTATTATTTGTGTTTATAATTATAACTATAAATGAGTTCACTGAAGACAGTAATATGTTAATCATAAAATAATGTATGAATGTTTTATTTTTATATAATAAAACCTAACCTTGTGTTTGTGTTATATTTCTTATAAAAAAATTAGTTATTATCTTTTTATATGTGAAGTCTTTTTTTGCTTATTCTATTATAGGCTACTGAGCTTTTTCCTCCCAAAAATTGAGTTTTAGAAAATTTAAGAAATTATCCATTTTAAAAAATGAAGTTTAAACACAATGCAAAGCATCCCTTATAAACAGGTGGCCTCGTTGAATCATCATGGGCACGATTTGTTAAACCGATGGAACAGTTTAAGAATTCGTGAGTAGGCTACAGTTTATAAACAGAGGGGACGGACTGCACAACCGTCGCCACGGATTGTTTTTTCCCCCCACAGGAGACATTCTGGGCTCCGTACTACGGGAATATAAAACCCAGTTGAATATAAAAAAGTGCAGTTCAAATGTTACTCCCGCTCCTCATCGGTAGCTGTCACAGTTGCTAGGCGACAAGAACAATCATCCGCCATTTTTTTTAAATAAAAATGCTGTCGTCACCGGCGCGCAATGACTTATGGGGTAGGATCGGGTAGGAGAGACCGCGAAGGATCCATTTATGTATCCTTCCTTTCACGGGGAAACGAAGGGTGCATTTGGCGTCGCTTTTGAATCAGGGTAGCCTTCGTCGCGCCGCGATGACGCAACCGGCCTTTGAATACAGCCTTCGAAGGATACGAAATTGATTTGGGACAGCCTTCATCGCGCCGCGGTGACGCAATTGGCCTTCAAATGCGGCCTTCCAAGAGGCAGCCTTTGAATTGGGACATCCTTCGGCGGGCCGCTGTGACGCAATCGGCCTTCAAATGCGGTCAATCAGCCTTCAAATATGGCCTTTGAAGGACGCAGCCTTCACATTGGGACACAGCTACTGTCTGAGAAAACCTGCTACCACTAGATGGCAGTAGCTGCTAAAACAGACAACGGCAGCGTAATAAAGCGTTCTTCCCCATTTAAGACGCTTAATGTGAGTGATACTGAAGCACCAAATTTAGTACACAATAATTGTGTTTGCACATGTTAATCATTTTGATTCATCACATATTACTCACACGTGACATTGAGCTGAACAGCAGGAGAGATGTGAGTGTGTCCGTCTACAGCACAGCTATATCTGCCTGAATCCTCTCTTCTGACTGACTGCAGCAGGAGTTCATTGTTTCTGTCTCTTCTCTCAGTTAATGGCTGTGAGTTTCTGTACCAGATGAATGTTGCTCTGTCAGTCAGAGCGCAGCTGCTTTTACATGTCAGACTGACTGAATCTCCCTCTGTCACTCTCTCAGGAGACTCCACCTGAAGATCTGAACACAACACACACATTATATCTAGTGCTGCTGTCATACACTGATTATTATTCAACATAATGCACAGAAGAAGAGATAAACCTCATCAAAGTCACCTGTGACATTAAGAGTCACTCCTGGAATACCAATCCATTTCACATCAGGTTTATCAGTGATGAATCTGAAATAGTACATGCGTGAATCCTTCAGTGTCACATGACTCAGTCTGATGGTGCAGTTCTGCTGTTTATCTCCCAGATACTGAAGCCTCTGACTGTATTCAGGATCCTCAGACAGATTTGGAAACTCTCCATTATATTTTATTAGTGTTTTCATCCAGAACACTTTCTTGATCTGATATCCAGTAGGGTATGTATAAGTGCATCTCATTATCACTGTTGAGTTCTTTAGTGCACAGATGTGTGAAGGACTGTAACTCACACCCCAATCATCACTAGAAACCCCTGAAACACAGAATTCATCATGATGAAAATTTTGATTTATCAGTTACATTGAGCTTGTGGAGAAGGTGCTTTGCAGCACACCTCTAGATTTTGCAAAACAACATTTACAGAGTTAAAATAATAGGTGCAGTAGGTGATCTGGAAAAGGCTGTAGTTAGCCTGCTAGCACTGACAGCCTTTAAAATCGCCACGTTCAAACCCGTTCTCAGCAAAGCATCACAAGAGACAGCGTTAAACTATGTCATGTCTCAAAGCACATAACATGACATGATACTGAACGTAAACAACCTGGGGAGCTTGTAAGTAGGCAAGTGCTGGAATCAAATTTTCATGTTGCGATTAATTGATTGAGCTTTTATCACGGTATACGGTATTATCACAATGTTTTAATTGCACAAGAAAAACGGAGGGATTGGGGGGATGTAAAAAAACAACAACTTGCATCACAATGTGTAATTGTGATTGTCAAAACATTTGGAATTTTATTAAGTTTAGTGACAACATGTTACAATGTTTACATGGTACAATGACTGGTAGACTACTGTTTGTATTATTGCTTAACACAATGCACGATTTCAGTTCAATTCTTGATTTGATTTCAATCTTGATTCAATATTGACTCATTTTGATAAATACAGTATTAGGTAGGCTACAGTAGATAGCCTACATGTCAATTTTTCTCAAGAAAAAATATCTCATATAATGCTGTACACAAACAGAAAGCCCTATCAGCTGGTATTATTAAAGGTTAAAAATAACTAATTAAATATAATGTGGTTTTCATTATAATAACAATAATGTAATGAAACAAGTAAAAATATAATAAATATGTTTTATTCAAAATACTCTTTTTTGTGCAATACTCTAATTTGTGCAAAATACTCCCCTCCATAGATTTTTTTTTTCCTTTCAATTAACATGCTGGTCATTAAATGGCTTTCCTGAGATAAATGTAACGTTCTGTGGCAATATTGTTCTCCTGCAGTTTTGACCTCTTTCCATGGTTGAAAAACACTGATTGATCGATATTATGTATGAGGCATATACATTTCGGTAAGTTGTACTGTATCTTTAAATAAAAAGTAACAGATGATCGGTTTACTTGAAATGATGGCGCTACAGCGATCTGTCACGTCACATTTACAAGCGCCAAAACAGTATTGTCTGAATTTCGTAATAAAATGGACAGAACCTGAGAGCTGAGAATTTTTTTCATATCAAAAGTAACCTGCTCTGTCTAGTCTGTCGGTCTCCGTGTCCTCTATGCTCCGCGATTTTTCTCTGCGTGAAACAATTGATGTGTGGCGTGAAAGCGTGTGAAACGTGTCGATTGCTGAGTTTTGGCAGCCCTGACTTTTAGAAGGGGGATAAATCGCCGGCAGCGTTCCTCCTTCCGCCATGCTTCTTCTCCATGTGAGGACTGTTTACATTAGACTAGACTGCGCACTGCTCCGCATGCACACAGTGCTTACACATGTGGTTGTTTACATCAGAGTGAGCACGTGTTTTGCGCTGCATATACGCAGTGTTTTTTTAAGCGGTTGATGGAGAATAAGCTAATGCACGTTCTAAAAATCTAAATTCGGATCTATTATTTTTCATGGTATTTTGAAGTGCCCGCGATGACAATATTGTACATATTCATTACCGCGATTTATCGCATTACTGAAAACCGGCACATGTCTACTTGTAAGTTACCTGACAGCTGCAGACAAGAAAACACTAAATTCTGAGTCTGAGGACGTGAACAGCTCCAGTTAGAACGTGAGGGGTTGCCTTAATTACTAATTAATCTCTTAATTATGGTAGTTATGGTGTGAAAGAAGCATTAGCTTGTTGCTTTGGAGAAACTGTAAGTGGCGGTAACTGCTGTTTGTTTACAGTGCTCTGTGACCGATGTCTGTCTGTCAGGGCTGGACTGGGACTACAAATCACCCCGGGCATTTTGGCCCAGACTGGCCCACTACATATAATCATAAACACAACCGATCTTTCCACGCCCCTGAATATGTATACTAACTCCTATTAAAACCACTAATGCCATGTAATGAGTGAGTAGGAATGAGTAAGAGTTAATAGATTAAATCACTACTGTCGAACTACTCCAAAATGATGAATCCTAAAACAATTTATAAGCTGTGCACACCATGTTCTCACACAGTGAAAAATACACAGAGAAGAAGAGAGGACACTGACAACGCACTGACAGACAGGACAGACCAGGTTACTTTTGATATAAAACAAAGTCTTGACTTTAAAATTGGGTTATTTTTTAAAGAAATTTAAACAATAAAAACCGTTTTGTGGCTGACAGATCGCTGTAGAGCCTCAGTTAAAGCTGCTCGTGAACCGATCATCTCTTCCTTCTAGTTCATTTATAGCATCAAATAAACATGTATGCACATCAGGAGGAATGTTGTTTTAACCGCGGAAAGTTATCAGTACACTCCGTTTTTCAAGTTCAAATCCTCCTACTAACTCTCCCGACTGCTTTGTCGGACAAAAATGGCGGATTCAGCGGATGGCGGATTATGATTGGTCAGATCGCCTGTCAATCAAACTCCCTGCGAAGGGTCAATTGATGTCAACAATCGACAACTAATTCTAATGAGCAAAGTAAAAAGATGAGTGGAGAGATGATGAAGAATAGCAGAAAAGAAATTTGACTTGATGGATGCTTTACAAATAATGAAATCATTTGAAAATGATACAAGTTATAACTAATAGCTTTAACATCAGTCACTCACATTGAATCATGAGCAGAAATATAAGAGGAAGAGGAGCAGCCATTCTGACTGACGTCACCATAGCAAGACCTACAACAACCAATAAACAATTAGTTATTGCACCTACATTGAATACGATGTAAACATCTATTTCTATATCAAATCTTAACATACTTAAAGGGGTCATAACATATGTTTTTATTATTATATTCTGATCCAGGTTTCCACTTTTAACATTAAGAAAAGAATGAAAATCACACACACACACACACGTATGTATATTGTATATTAGGGGTGACCCCGAATAGTTGAAGATTCGATGCTTCGATAGGAGGAGGCTGATTCGACTACCAATCTTACAATCGAATCTCACAGTCGAATCGCAGATCATGTCATTTTGTCTATATGGGGGTGCTCAATGTCTTATTTCACATAGAACTACCGATTTTCTGTCAATAATTTAATATACAGCCTAATATGATAATGCTGTAAATAAAAATGTGAAAAGAAAGAAGCTTAATAAATATTTTTAACGTTTGTGAATAAATCCAACCACCCCTGTGACAGATTTAAGTTTCAATTTCCACGATTCGTGACCGACAGAGGACCGTCTTGGCGGCAGGGATTTCAATCTTTAACAATGTCTGGGATAAGAAAATCTAAAGTGTGGATGCACACCATCAGAAAGGATATTCTCCAAGGCTAGATTTATCAGGAAAACAATGATCGCACTTTTACTGACCAACTTTAACAAGTTGGTTTTCCTCAGGACTTTCTAAAACGCGAAAAACACCTAAAGGTATAGCGGAGGATCTTTCTGAATTTTAGAGAAGACCCGCCCTCTCCAATTTTTTTAAAAATGCACATGCGCAACACTCTATTTGCTCAAGAGAGGGAACGCCTATTAAAGTGATTTTAAATGGACTTCTCCAAATAGCATGACAAACTTTACCTGTCTAGTAGAATCTTCGCAACTGCGGCATCAGTGGGAAGCCCAACCTGTGTTTTTAGCGCACACCAGCGTGTGAAATATTCACCCAAAATCACTCTGGTCTTGTTTCTATATTCTGCGGCCTTTCTCTTCTTATCATACACTTCGTATACATTTTTTCTCTTTCGACCCTCAGCCATTTTCAAAGGAATAGCTGAAACCGTAACTCATCACACATAATACACCTGAAAGTGCGCATGCTACATAGGGACGAGCACGTACGACGGCCTTACGTAAACATATCACCAGAATGATTGACACTTAGGTGGACCAATAGTATAGGCTACCCACCCGGAAAAAGAAAATCCTCCGCTATACCTTTAAAGTGGCTTAATGTATTAAGACAGTGATGTTAAAAGACCAAACTCAGTAAAGACTATACTAATAATATGACCACACTAATATGTACAGAAAAGCAAATGACCGAATAATATGAACGCAATGCATTAAAGATAAGCAGATGAACCCAGAATATGAACGCAATGCTTTCCTTTTATGGAAAGCCACGTTAAGTTTAAAGGGATAGTTCACCCAACAATGAAACTTAGCCCATGATTTACTCACCCTGAAGTCATCCTAGGTGTATCACATTCTTCTTTTAGACAAAAACAAGTTGGAGTTGTATTAAAAAATGTCCTGGCTCTTCCAAGCTTTATAATGGGAGTGAATGGGCAAGTCCATCAAAGTGCATCTATCCATCATAAAAGTGTCCCAAACGACTCAGAAGGGTTAATAAAGGCATTCTGAAGCGAAACAATCTGTTCTTGTATGAAAAATAACCATATTTAAACTTTATCGACTAAAATAACAAGCTTATGGCAGACGGCCGTACGCAAGTCGACTTACGCCAAAAGAGTAACACTTGATGTTTGACGTATGATGTAGGAGTACTGCAAGTCTAGACGCCTCTCGCGGTTCAAACACAGGGCTGGTAAACCGCGTTCGTCATTACGTTGTGCGCCAAGTTCAAGGGTTAGTCTTTTTGCGTAAATCGATGCGTATTGAAGGATTACAAATTTAAGAATAAGTTTAAGATCTGCTGATCCTATTTTCTTTACATAACATCACATGAAAAATTAAGGTAGAGTAAATTGAATTTAGCATTTTAGGTTATGATGGTGATGATATCAGCTGTGAAACAGTTTCCAGCAAGAGAGTCCGGCCAATCCTGTTTTCTGTATTTGTCAGATTACTGCTCTCTATCGAGCCTGCCATTCCCGTTTCTCTCTATTGTAAGCAGATTACTGAAACTCTTGGTAGCTTCTGTCTCAGCGGGAGAGTTCTGTCATTCCTGTTTTTGAGTCTCACTGTTTGAATAGTTATGCTGATTGGATTAGGATTGGTAACGCTCTCAGTCTAGTACAGGTTTCCTAAACCTGTATACTTCATTTACATGCTTTGTTCAGATTGTCTCCACCTCTATGTAATCCCTCCCCCTTGAAAGGTATAAACTCTACTGTGCTGAGCTATTTTGTTAGACTTGGATGACTACAGCATTGCAACAGCAAAGTCCTCAATAAAGAGTAACTTCTGCTTGAAAGATATCCCAACGTCTCCTGGTCTCTGAAGAAAAAGTTTCCAACAGTTTGGCCGTCTGCCGGAAGCTTTTTATTTTAGTTGATAAAGTTTTAAATATGGACATTTTTCTTACACTAACGCATCACTTCACTTCAGAAGACCTTTATTAACCCCACGGAGCTGTTTGGGAAACTTTTTTGATGCATAGATGAAGTTTGATGGACTTCAAAACAGAAACAGCAAGTCATTTCCATTATAAAGCTTGGAAGAGCCAGGACATTGTTTAATACAACATCGATTGTTGTCATATACACCAAGGATGGGTTGAGGGTGAGTAAATCATGGGCTAATTTTCATCTTTTGAGTGAACTATCCCTTTAATTGTTGTTTATAAAAACGTTTTTCTATGGGAGGAAAGCACTTAATGTGTAATTAAATGCATTGCGTTCATATTCTGGGCTCATCTGCTTGTCTGTATGTATAGTATGCTTTATTAATAAGGTCTGTACAGAAATTGATCTATTAATATGACTTTCTTTAGCCACTTTAAACGTTTTAGAATGTCCTTTTTTCTGCAAAGAATTTGAAAAGACTCAAATGGACACAGACAGAATGAAAGACTGGATTTTTTCCCCCGATCAGGTACGGTACAAGTGATTTCAAAACATTTCAACTGGTTCTGATTTGATTTTTGGATGCTGTGAATTTTAGCTAAAAAGACTGCCGCTCCTGTTTAGCTTTTATGTCTCTGCAGTTAAATTGACTAAGTTGACAATTCTGGCTACTTTTGTTATTTAATAATTTATTTATTTTTAATTTTATTTATTGATCACTCTATCTAATTTAACTGTTTGTGGCTTGAGTTTTGAAAATATGTTCCCCTGCACTTGCATTTTGCTCACATTTGTTCTTTCACCTTGTGACTTGATTCTGTCGTATTTAATTTTTTAATTTTATTTATTAGAAAGGTATATTCTGTTCTAAGTTAATTCTGTAAAAATTTGTTTTATTATTTTTCTGTGCATTGATGTTGCACTGTAATTACAGTGTGCTCGCCCAGGCAATTTAGCCAATTTAATTTGATTTGCCAACATGTGAAATGCAAATCATGTCTGCAGTGTGGCCTTTCTGTAGTTATGTTATTTCTCAGTTTTATTGATCCAAAATATGTTATACATTTTATTCTATATCTTTGTGTGATGTTCTGTACATTGTGGCTTTAAAATGTTAAAGTTAGTCGGGGACACCCCTAATGTATGTATATATATATATATATATATATATATATATATATATATATATACACATACATACATGCATACATACATACACACACACACGCACGCACGCACGCACGCACGCACGCACGCACACACACACACATATAACATAATATATAATATATATATATATATGAAGGGAAGATGTAATATGTTCTCCCGCAAAAGTTCACAACACAAGCAAATACAGAAACGCGCTGCAAAAGTACACAACACAAGCAAATACAGAAACACACTGCAAAAGTTCACAACACAAGCAAATACAGAAACACACTGCAAAAGTTCACAACACAAGCTAATACAGAAACACACTTCAAACAGCACAGACCACAATGGAAATGTTTCCAGGGGATAGCTAGAATTAATTTCCAATCAATCTCACTTTTAGGAGAACATTAAAACCTACTTAAGGGAATTACAACTTCATTTTTAAAAATATAAAATTCAATTTTAGAATATATTCAACTTTTCAGTATACAATACATAATGTTATAATTTATACAAAAGAACAAAATTCCTAAAATGTTTTAGTTTGAACTCGCCATTATAGTGATCAGTGTTCAATTTGGTTGAGCTCTTGGAACTTCATTTTTATTAATGCAACAGTAAATCCCAATTGTTTTTTGTTTCAAAGAAAGGTAAGTAATGCATAGGTTGCTTCTATAGGTGATTTTATTTATATCGAAATAATTAAATACTCATTTTTTTCATATTAGTTAATGATCTTTTACATTTGTTTTTCTAACACTTTGTCCTTTTGTAAACCCCTTGTGAAACTTTTAATTGGGTTGAAATAAACCCTCTATATTTGTGGCAATATCTTGAAGTTGATCATGCTTGAGTCACACAGACTTCAACATTCTGCATGCAAAATACAACAATAGTAACAACTAGAATGTACATTTCCTGAAGAAAATGTGAGTGGGTGCTTGCAGTGGCAAAAATCGCCACTCGGTTGCTAGGGTGTTGTACATGATTGCATACGAGCCAACAAACATGTTCGTACAATGTTGTGGAGCTGAAATATGGCTTCTATATGTTGCAATATGGTTGCTAGGTAGCTCTAAACGGTTACCATGGTGATATTTACAGACTGTTTCCCAACCGGAACAAAAAAGCCAACCCCCATCTCTATATGATGTTCCGATGCAGAGATACTGTACTTTCACACCGCCGCCGACTTGAGCTTCCAAAGCTACCGGAAGTCATTCATTTTCAATGGAAGCTGGCTTCTCTCAGCTGCAAGGAGCGTCAAATCCATCGGCGTCGCGTTTTGGGCGTTTTGAGCGTCTTGAGCGTCAATCAGAAAGTTGAAAGTAGCTCAACTTTATGGTAATGAGCTATGACGCGGTTCAGCGGCAAGCAGCGGCAAAAGCCAGCAACCAATCGGAATATAGACGTCCTCGGCGCTGGCTGATTCCGGAGAAACACATGATGTAAACTTTTGTTCCTACCAAAACATTAGTTCAGATAAAATGGAGGAGAAGCTAATAATCGCCGTTGCTGGGTTTCCTATCATTTATGATATGACGTTGTTTGCTTATAGGGACCAGTTACAAAAGAACGAGGCATGGGATAAAATAGCTGGGATAGTTTACATTTTTATTCTTAAAGTTGAACTTATTTTAACTTGAATGACGCGTTTTTTAAAACACTGTGACATGCGCGAGACTCCAAAGGTTGCTTGTCAGTATGAATGATATAAACCAACCCCCATGCCCCTGTGAAATTCAGAATGGAAGATATCCCTCTATGGATTTTGGTTGCTAAGGTGTTCGACGATGGTTGCTAGGGAGGGGCTAGGAAGTGTTGAGGTGATTCATGATTGGCTGTTTGCTCCCCCGAGTCAAAAGAGACCACCCTTTTGTTTCTATGACACTTCTATCCAAAGATATCCCTTTGATATCCCTTTTGATATCCCTTTTGATATCCCTTTGATCTCTTTCAATGGAAGTCTAAGGAACTTGTTGCTAAGGTGCTCTAAATGGTTGCTAGGGCGTGGCTTGATAGCTTCACAATGATCCTGAGAGACTGATTTGTCGTCTGAGTAAAATGAGCCCGCCCCCTTGTCTCTATGACACTGTGATCCAGAGCTATGTTCAATACAAAATCTCCATGATATTTACCATAGTAGGAGAAACGCATGCATGTCATGGGCCGTCCTACACCATAGTACGTGAATGGGGCAACTTTGGGCAGCTCCTGCCCCCCAGGGGTGCAACTTTTACCCCATTGTGAGGTATGTTCTTACAGAGCCTGTCAGCCTCTTCAAATGTGGTAAACCGCACGTTTCTGCGAAATCCTCGCTCGGAGCTATGAGTCGTCAAAGTTTGTCGCCATGTTCAGTCAATGGGATTTTTCGGCCGCTTTTTCGCCCCTGGGGCGAACATCGTACCCCCGATCGCTTATAAAAGTCATAGCACACCATTCCTAAATCCGCACGATTTGATGCCTCATTCGTGGGTGTGTGGCTAAAGCTGCGGGAGGAGTAGCGCGCCAAACTTTTGGCAGAATAAAAAAAGGAATAGTAACAGTTGGGGCTTTGCCTTTGGCAGGGGCGTCACTAGGATTTTCATTTTAGGGGGGCTAAGCCCCCAATGAGGGTATGATTTTTAAAAAAATTATTAAAAAAAAAGGTAACGCTTTAGTTTAGGATCCAATGCTCACTATTAACCAGTTTCATTACCATGCAAAGGCTGGGTTTTATAATCACTGTGGTCCCAAATGTGAGGTAGGGCAGATAGGGTTCTGGGTTTCCCCGAGAAAATTTTTATTTCTCTAATCTACATATTTTAAGATGTTTTGAAGGCCAAAAAAAATTGGATAGCAGCTTTAAAACCATGTCAGTGGGCAGCTGATTATTTTTCTCTCCTCATCAGCATCACACTCTTTTTCTCTTTGTTTTTATCTTGCCCTGTCTCTTCCCCTCCTAAAGCTGAGCTTTGACTGATATAGGCTTTTCATTTTTGTCTGTCATTTTTTATTTCTCTGATATGTGCATTCCAAGACGTTTTTAAGACCAAAAAAAAAAAAAGGATAAGAAATAGCTTATAGCTTAATAGCTTAAACCATGTCAGTGGGCAGTAGATTATTTGTCAATACCTGCTCTCTCCTCATCTCCATCACTCTTTATTTTTTTCTCAGTCTCTTCATCCCTTTCTCTTTCCTTCCTAAAGCTGAGCTTTTTTAATTTACTAAAGGCTACAATTTGTATTATATTCTCAATATGTACACATTCATTATTAATCTTGTGCCTAACATGATGAAAACGGCTTTGTTAATGTTTCTTGTCCCCTCACAATGACAGTAAACTAATTATTACATAAGTCACGTTACATAGGCCTATTTTCAGTTCAAAATGGCGAAATTAGACAAAACTATATTAGTTTGCCTGATTATTTTTTGTCATTCGTTTAACATTTATGACTTAAAAAAATGTCAAATATGAAATGTTAAGTTTAGCTACTTACATCTTATCTCGCACTTGACCGTACGCGTCGAGTCGCACTGTTTAAAATTCGCGCTCAGCAGCGTCTGTGAACATAAAGCCCGCCTACTTTGATTTGATTGGTCATCTCAAATATTCTGACATTGACGAGCAGTGACAGACCAATGAGGCTCAGATGAACACACACACACACACCCTGTCCTCTGTTTCTGACGTGCTCTGTGCTCGGCGCCACTGCGGATTGAAGAGGAAGAACGCGCTGAATCTGATTATAACAAGACTGAAGCAAACACGAATTTGTGTAGTCTACATTAATCACAAATTTTTAGAGGGGCTAGGCAGAAGTTTAGGGGGGCTGAAGCCCCCCTAAAAAGGGCATAGCGACGCCCCTGGCCTTTGGCAAGCACCCACTAATAATAAACCGCAATAGTAACAGTTGGGGCTTTGCCTTTGGCAAGCACCCACTTATTAAATTTTATCTAAAGTAAATTATCAAGGACTCTCAGTTCTTTTTATGTTTCTAGAACTCTTATATTAGTGAACTATACTAACTTATTATTTGTCAGTACAACATAATATTCCTATTTCACTTTACTTAGTTTTATGGCAAATGGTTTACCATTTTTTTTAAGTAAGTCTAATTAGATCTCACTATGAGCTCCCAGGATACTCGTGATATGGTCTCAATCTGAGTTCACAGTGATCTAAAAGTGTAACCTCACAGCGCACTCACTGTGTGCTAATATTATGGTCACAATGTGAGGTCAAAGTGCACTCAAAGACTAGATACCCAATATTCATTAGAGATGAAGCTTTTGATCGTCATCATTGTCGAGATTCATTCGCTGATTTTTCATATCTCTTTGTGTCTAAATGACAGAGTAGTTCAAATGTTTGTGTTTTATTATGCATTCATAATCATTCGTAAATTAATCTGCTTAATCTCATACTGTATAGTTACAGGGCTATTAATCTTAAAGTATAAAAATTAATAACACCTCAAAGATTGCAAACTGAATCTAGGTGATGATTACGTTGCTATCACCAACAGGGCCTGAAATTAACACCTGACCACGCGCCAAATGCGGGTGAATTTTGCAATTGGCGGGTAAAACTGTCAATCTACCTGCCACATTGGCGGGTAGCCAATGAGAATTGAGTGATTCATTAGTTTTTTTTTTTTTTTGCGTCTGTCCGATAACATCAGCAATTTTCATTCAAGCAGCTGATTTCTGTGAATGCATGTAAAACTAAATGTATATTGCAGCACAGGGTGAAGTCATCATATACATTGACGACGATTTGAGACAAATAAATGTACATTTAATGTAAAACTATGTAAACGGCGCTCTGTGGCGCGGCAGGATTTTGAACAAGGTCCTGAGCCGTTGCTGGGCGCCGCGGACAGACGGCGAATGGCACCGCTGGTGTGTGCACACTGATAGGCCTGGGACACATTGGCTGCGTGGCGTAAGCGTGGCGTTTCTGTTGCATGTCAGCTGCATGGCGGCTGCGTTGCGTTTTCTGTGTCTTTGCACATCAGAAGCGTGTCTGACGCGGCGCTGCTGACACGCATCATCCTTGTTCGACATATGGGAGAGAGTTGTGAAAGCCCTATACTTCGTGTTAAGCATAAATATAAAGCCTACTGATAAAGACACTGTCAGCACAGCAGTATTGACAGCAAAATAGACTACAGAATATTGACGCGGCACCACCCTGCGCATCCGATGTGCGACCCCCTTAAGAGTTATTATTATTTATAGTGATTTTGTTAATAACTTGACAGCACTTAAATGTGTATTCTTACAAGTTAAAGAACAATGTTTGTGTGATTTCTATTTTTCACCTTTATGAGGCAAAAAAATATAATAAAAAAAAAAATTGGCTGGTAAAAAGTTACTGTGCCAGGTGGATTTTTAAATCCACCTGCCACAGTGGCTGGTGGTCAAAAAAGTTAACTTCAGGCCCTGATCACCAATAACAAACCGACATAACCTGAGGGCTGTTTCATAAAAGACGCTAAGAAAATTAAACTACAAAACTTGAATTGAATGAACCTGTAGGATTACAATTTTTATTTAAATGTTTAATTTAGATTTCCAATACAATAGTATTTTATATTGAGAAAGTTTATAAATGATGAGACCAGGAAATCTCTGCAAACGGTAGAGGTTCCCAGCAGGATATTCCTGACTGTCCCATCTCAGTACGAGAAGGCTAGGCCTTTCCTGTTCTCGTGTCTCACTGGGTGAAACTCATGCTGAGCAAGTTTGAACCCCTGCTATTTTATTACTGAGACCATTTGTCTTGGAGTTCTCATCTCAGTACGAGAAGTCTATGCCTTTCCTGTTCTCGTGTCCCATGCTGAGCAGGTTCCAAATCTGTATACCTTATTTACATTTGCTTTGTTTCAGAGAAGTCTCCACCTATATGTAATCCCTCCCCCTTTAAATGTATATAAACTACAATGTAAAGTTCCCTTAGTTAGACGATGTTGGAATGACTGCAGCTACCGACAAGCAATAAAGAACTTCTGCTTGGAAAACTTCCACCGTCTCCTGGTCTGAGCTTCTAACTTTTCTACAAAGAAAAAGATCACTACAGATGGTGCCGTGACCCAGATGGAGAAACTGAAACTCAACAAAGAATGAACTTTTGAAACTTCAAAGCTCAAAGATCTCAACAAAGCTGACTAAGTCTCCAGACTGAATTTTGAAACATCCAGCTAAACAAAGATTGCCAGACTGAATCTTTCCAGCTTCCTCCAGATTGAAAACTTCAAGCTGAACCAAGATTTCCAGGCGGAATCTTTCTATACAACAAAAAGTTTCACTCCATTCAAAGAACCGCTGAAGACCAGTACAAATCTCTGCGCCGTCAGAGAACAGTTATCAGACAGCTACAGTGTCTGGCTAACAAAGTTACCCTTTAAAAGTTTATTTTAAAGATGAAAGTATAGCCTCTACGTTGTATAGCCTCTAAGAGAAGGTATCCTCTAAAGTTAGGGAAGGTTAACATTACGTGTTAATATTGGTGAACCTCTGTTCAAACAGGGATGTGTTTATCCTCTAAAAGTTAGGAAGGTAAAAGATCCTTTGCATTTTCCTTTTAGAGAAGATTAGCGTAACGTGCTAATATTTTGTGTGTTACCCTTTGCTCTGGGCAAGGAAGGTTAACTGTGTTATCGAGTGTAGCCTCTTTTGATCAGAGAAGATTTAGTGTTTTTGTTTGTTTTATCCTCTAAAAGTTAAGAAGGTGAAAGATCCTTTTGCATTTTTCTTTTAGGGAAGATTAGCGTAACGTACTAATAGTTTGTGATGTGTTGGTAACAAGGAAGTTTAACAATAGTTGATTTGTGTTAACAAGCGTACCCTCTGTGATCAGAGAAGTTTAGTGTTTGTTTGTGTGGTAACAAAGAAATCCACAAAATGATTAAGAAAATTGCTAGACTAATCTCCACAACTAAAAAAGGTGGTCTTGCTACTCCTTTGTGGTCAGATAGCGAATTTAAAACACTGTTAGGAGAACAGATGGATCTAATAGTCACTGAAAAAGTTAGACAAGAACTAACACAGAAATATGAGATTCAACCAGATAAGATTTGGTCTGTAAAAGAGTGTAAAAAAGTACTAGGAGCAAGTATTCGCAAGAACAATGTGAAAGCCATAATTTGTTGCCATAGAGAATTTCTTTTAGCAAAAGCTACAGAACAGTCTCAGCATAACTCAGAGCTAGAGAAAGAGAACAAAGAGCTACGTTCTAGAGTTTCCGCGTTGACCAAGAAATTGAACCGCAACAAAGATGCAGAAAAAACTGATGTGGAAGAAGTAAGTCAGCCTGATAACATTTACCCTGATTTACGAGCATTCTTTGAAACAGATGTAGACATCCAATCAGTCACTGATAAGCCTGTAAATTCAGTTTATGTGTGTGGAGCTAGAAAAAGATCACAGGGAATTGAGGAAAATGAAAGTGTTTCTACCCACCCTTCTGTAGTCCGAATACAAACTGTCGCAAAAGGATATAGAACGACTCTCTGAGAGTTTACCCTCACCTCGTAAACAGTTTTCTGAATTTAGAAGGGCATTGATCAGCAAAATTCGTCTATATGACATGTCGTTAACAGAAGTCACACAGTTAATCTCACAAATTTTAACTGATTCTGAATTCAACAGTTTTGAATCTGCAGTGACTTCTGAACTACAACATGCCAGTAGAGGCGATATGAGAGAAGGTGTTTTGAAAATCCTAAAGACTATCTTAGGACCCAAAATAGACTGGTCTAGAGTTACTAGCTGTGTACAAAAGAAAGAAGAAACGGTAAATGAATATACTGAACGGTTTTGTCAGTCAGCCATAACTTACAGTGGAATAGTGGATGATTCTGAAAGTGTGCTCGATGACAAAGGACCACTAATTCGTATCTGGTCAGATGGCCTTGTAGCCAAATACAGAAGAGCTTTGCCATTCCTAGATCTAACTTGGTATAACAAAACTCTCAGAAGTAACGTTGACAGGTTAGCTGCATGGGAAAGAGATGCTGATGTTAAAACCAAAGTGAGAGTAGCAGCAGCAGCTACATTTAGCACAGCAAAACAAGAAAACAGGTGGTCTAAAAAAGAAGGCAGCTGCCACTATTGTGGATGATTAGGACATTGGGAGAAAGAGTGTAGGAAGAAATTGCAAGATACAAAAAGAAATGCTATGCATAATTCTGCTCCTTCTCAGCCTGCTTACAACCCGGAAGCAGTTCCGCAAGTGTCCACTGAAACTTTAGGACAGCTTGTTCAGGCTCTTTTAAGAGCACAAAAAGACCAGGAAAAAAACTAATTGTTGGGGCTGTGAGTAGCTACCTTACCCCTGTAATCCATCATAATGACACAAGAATTTTTGTGAAAGGTAGCATACAAGAGAAAGAAATTGATTTTTTGCTTGATACAGGTGCAGAAATTACCATAATTCCTACAAAATTGGCTAAAGGTTTAGACATTCCGTACAAGAAAATCAAATTTTCTTTAACTGGCGTAATAGGTGAAGATTCTGATTTGTATGAAACCCCGATCATAGATGTACAATTTGGCCCGAAAAGCAAGTCACATTTCTGGGTCAAACAATTGGTGCAGGAAATAGATCCATTTCATAGGATCAAGCGGCTTCAGTCAAAGCCATACCCCCGCCTACTACCATTAAAACACTCCGATCATTTTTAGGAACAGCAGGTTACTGTAGACCTTGGATTGAAGACTATGCCTCAATTGCACAGCCGCTCTATGACTTGTTGAAAGGCCATGGTAAAGATTCTGATACTGTTTGTATGGAAGAATGTCACCTCAAAGCGTTCAATGATTTCAATGATACAGAGTGCCAGAGGGAGAGTTGAGTCATGTTGGCAGACTCCACCAGAAGGTGGACACACAATCATCCCAGGTCAATGGGTCATGATAAAGTCATTCAGAAATAAGCCATTAGAACCAAAGTGGCATGGGCCACATCAAGTGATGTTGATAACAGCAGCTGCAGTATGGTGTCAGGGAAGGAAAACCTGGACTCATTGTACACACTGTAAGGTTGTTCCCCCACCTACAGGGATAGGTTAGGACACGGAACCAGTGAGGATCCCCGGGAAGAACCGAACGCAACAGGCTTCGGGGGTTAACCCTGGGGTGAAGACTTCCCTCATAGGCCCTATCCTAGTCCATCCTTACCTCACTGTTCCTTAGGTGTCAAAGGTTTAAGAAATAGGGAAAGAGGGAACAACAATAGCAGACTCAGAAAAGTTTACAACCCTAGTGTTTGAACAAATACTTCTCCACTGTCTAGCAGACTCAGAAAAAGTTCACAATCCTAGTGTTTGAACAAATACTGCTCTACTGACTTTTGTTTTTCTTTCTTACTCTGTGCAGACACCACTTGATGACAGTCCGGGACCCATACGCACCAACCTCCTCACCTGCGTATGAAGCCACAACCTCCAGAAAACAACTAGACCCACTGCCGAACCAACTATCACGAAAGAAAAAAATTCACAACGCAGAGACTCACATACGAAACCTTCAGTCATCCATCAACATGATCAAGATTGTCGTTCTACTAAGCATCATGGACATTGCACAAAGTGTGGACTCTAGAAACAACATATTCTTAGAGCTGATGAATATGTCAAGAAATGCCTTGTTCGCTGGAAAGGACGTTTGCATGCCACACGCACCTTCAGTAGGAGCAGGAATCCCCTGGGTGGCACACCCTATCTCCAAATGTGACACGTGTACCTTATTCAATCATCATACCAGTGAATTATACAACAAGGATACATGTCACAATATAACAATTCCTCCAGCTTCTCCGTGTTGCATTCCAGGACTACCATCCTGCAACCTAACTTCAGCTACTCCCATCATGACAGATCTACTCCTGCCAATGATGTTCTATTGGTGCATGGAAAATTATGCTCCAGCATCGACTCCACTGGGTGAAATTCCTCGTGAACGTTGCAGCTTTGTGATTGAAAGAGGAACAGAATCCCATGTGTACGTTACTACAACAGATAAGAAAGAGGAAAATGACTTAATAGAGTGTTTCTCCAGAAACCCATCCCCACCCAATTTTTTTGCAATAAATCAGTTGTGTATGATCTCTCCACCAACTGACACTTTTTGGTTATGTGAAACTTCTGTCTACAGCATCCTCCCCAGCCAATTCAACGGAAGGTGCACCCTGGTTTATGTTCTACCAGCTATCAGAGAAAATACACACTCCACCCCAAGCTCCCCACAGCTACAAAATTCAGCTCCTACCACTAACGAAGCAGATGGCTGCATTCCAGGACTCACTTGTGCACAAACATGGTGGTCAAGAACTCTTGGAGCATTAATACCATCTTATGGTGTCATGCAAGCCCTTGATCAAGTCAGAAGCTTATCGAATTCTGTACAGAAATTGGCCAATGATACGGCTTTGGCCCTTGGTAACATCACGGACACTCTCGCTTCGCACAAGATAATGATCTTACAGAACAGAGTGGCCTTGGATTACATTCTAGCAACGCAAGGAGGAGCCTGCACCATCATCGGACCTGATTGCTGCACCGGGTTAATGGATCCAACAGAGAACTTGAACAAAATCCAACAAGACATTCTTGATCTTTCAGCAAAATTACACCAGATGACTGAAGTTAATTTTTCATGGTTCGGAAACTTGATTGGTAAACCCTGGCTGTGGATAAAGGAAATAGCAATTATGTTGTTGTTTGTTCTACTGGCGTACTATCTATGCGTCCACAGTATCAAGTGTTTCATTCAACATATGAATCACGCCTCTCTCGAGAAAATCACAGTTCCTACCAGAAAAGACTATTACCCGTAGGGACGTCACGGACCCTAAAATTGCATGTTTGTTTAAGTGTTTAAATTTGTATTTTGTGAGAGTTATTTAGAACTCTCAAAGGGGGAAATGTAGGATTACAAATTTTATTTAAATGTTTAATTTAGATTACCAATACAATAGTATTTTATATTGAGAAAGTTTATAAATGATGAGACCAGGAAATCTCTGCAAACGGTAGAGGTTCCCAGCAGGATATTCCTGACTGTCCCATCTCAGTACGAGAAGGCTAGGCCTTTCCTGTTCTCGTGTCTCACCGGGTGAAACTCATGCTGAGCAAGTTTAAACCCCTGCTATTTTATTACTGAGACCATTTGTCTTGGAGTTCTCATCTCAGTACGAGAAGTCTATGCCTTTCCTGTTCTCTTGTCCCATGCTGAGCAGGTTCCAAATCTGTATACCTTATTTACATTTGCTTTGTTTCAGAGAAGTCTCCACCTATATGTAATCCCTCCCCTTGAAATGTATATAAACTACGATGTAAAGTTCCCTTAGTTAGACGATGTTGGAATGACTGCAGCTACCGACAAGGAATAAAGAACTTTTGCTTGGAAAACTTCCACCGTCTCCTGGTCTGAGCTTCTAACTTTTCTACAAAGAAAAACATCACTACAAACCTAACAAAAACGCTTTTCTTAAGCAGCCCTAGAGGTCGATCATGGATCAAATCAATCCACCACAGCAAATAACATATATTTTCTGCTGTTTTATGCGTTTGAGACATGCTTTTTTTTTCCTCAGTGCAAAACTTACATTTCACAGCTATATTCTCCATCTGTAAAAGTTGTGAAAATATCTCCATTTTGCTGCTAAACTTCACATTGAATGAGTGCTGATAATTCTGACTGAAATGTACATTTTGCTTGAAAAATTATTATGCGATATTTTGAACACCAGAAATATCTTCTAACTATAATAATGTATCTTTAGGATGTTAGATACATTGAACGGTGAACTCATAGCTCATTATACTTATTATATATGTTTTCTATTTTAGGCCTATGTTATTTAAAAAAAAAAATAACATTAGTAATTCATACTGTAGAATACATTTTTAAGAAACAAAATATAATAAAGATACAAAATAGTTTTGGGTATAAGACAAAAAGTAAAAGTACACTGAACAAAATTATAAACGCAACACTTTTGTTTTTGCCCCCATTGCAGAAATTCTTTCGATTGTTGCAGCAGCTGTCCGGGTGGCTGGTCTCAGACAATCTTGGAGGTGAAGATGCTGGATGTGGAGGTCCTGGGCTGGTGTGGTTACACGTGGTCTGCGGTTGTGAGGCCGGTTGGATGTACTGACAAATTCTCTGAAATGCCTTTGGAGACGGCTTATGGTAGATAAATTCACGGGCAACAGCTCTGATGGACATTCATGCCAATTGCACGCTCCTTCAAAACTTCTGTGTTTTCATCTGTGGCATTGTGCTGTGTGATAAAACTGCACATTCTAGAGTGGTTTTTTATTGTGGCCAGCCTAAGGATCATGCTGTAATCATGCTGTTTAATCAGCATCTTGATATGCCACACCTGTGAGGTGGATGGATTATCTCGGCAAAGGAGAAGTGCTCACTAACACAGATTTAGACAGATTTATGAACAATATTTGAGAGAAATAGGCCTTTTGTGAACATAGAGAAAGTCTTAGATCTTTGAGTTCAGCTCATGGAAAATGGGGGCAAATACAAAAGTGTTGCGTTTATAATTTTGTTCAGTGTAAAAATAAGGAATAATTATTATGGAAAAAGTATTATGTCTTTAAAGGAAATGTCCATTTCTATAATTGAATTGAAATACATACACACACACACACACACACACACACACACACACACACATACATATATATATATATATATATATATATATATATATATATATATATATACACACACACACACATACACACACACTGTTGGACAATAGATATGCCTTATTTAGAATTTTAAACCTAAAAGTAAGAGTATTTTTATGATAATAACTGTAAAGGGACTATTGTAATGGGGTAATCAAATGTAGGCTAATACACTGTAGGCCAATTAAGCTCAGATTCATCTAACCAGTTAAAATTTAGTCTGTGCTTTTATTATTTATTTTAATTTTGTGATTTTAACATCTGCGTTAAAAAAATAGATTGTAATATTCTGATGTTCTTCCAATAACCATAAACTGTACTAGAGTTTCCATACAAAACCAGAGAGAAATTTATTTTTTTAAAACAGTCTAATTAAATCTTACATCGTTGTAGCCTTATTTAAGTAAATTTTCTGTTTGCTGTATATTTATTTTTGGATTGATAGTAGTTAATAAAGTCAAACAATGGTATGTGAGAGAGTCAGTGGTACACAGCAAAATCCCCAGTGTTAAATTAACACTGCTCAGTGTTTATATGAGTCCACCCTCTCAGAGTGTTATAGTAACACTGAAGCAGTGTTAAAGTTAATGAGATAATTAAGTGCTTAATTGAGTGATGATTGAGCATTATTGAAGACACTTGATGTTTACAAGCAGAATCACTGAAGGAAAAAAATGGTAATTGGTATGTTACCAATATGGTGATCAGTGTTTGATTTAGTTGGGCTCTTGACCCTTACGTCATTAAGTTTAGATTTCGTTTGACTGCTGTACATGAGTTATAACAGTCAGATAGAGAAAAGGAGATATGATGGTGGTGGTTGTGTTTTAACATAATCATTGTTTCACAATCATTTGACTTGAGTCACTGAACTCATATAGAGGCCAATTTCTGAGTAAGATTTACTTTATTCATTATATCAGCTCTGTCTTTGTACAGCATACTATTTTCATCTTTCACAACATAATCCAAATAAGTTGTTCACATTTAAAAAAATATATATTTTTTTGACACAGACATCAAGAATCAGCCTGTGAATCTCAACAATGGTGGCAATTATAAAGCATGTTTCAGTGCATTCTGGGTGCCACCAATCAAAACTCATTCATGGCTCCCATCATGCATTGCTGCATGAATAAATAATGAGCTTATGTTTAGAGGTAATATCTGTTTGTCACCATTGCTGAGATTCATACGCTAATTCTTGATATCTGTGTGTGCCTACCTGAAATATTTGTTTAAGAAGGTTTTTTTTGTAATTGATTTGATCAGTTGGATTTAATTGAAAAAGCTATAAACGGTATGCTCAACAACGACAGTGCTGCTATAATCCATAAGGTAAACTTAACTCAGAAATTATGCTCTCAATGAGCTCAGTGATTCAGGTCAATTAATGATTATGTTAAAACACAACCAACACCATCAGAACACCTTTTTTTGTTGTTCATCTGGCTGTTATAACTGAATTACAGCAGCCAAACAAAATCTAAAGTTAATAATGTAAGGGTCAAGAGGCCAACTAAACTAAACACCAATCACCATAATGGTGACCATTTTACATTAATTTTCTCCTTCAGTGATTCTGCTTGTTAACATCAAGTGTCTTCAATAATGCTCAATCATCACTCAACTCAATCATCACTCAATTAAGCACTTAATTATCTCATTAATTTCAACACTGGTTCAGTGTTACTATAACACTCTGAGAGTGTGGACTCATATAAACACTGAGCAGTGTTAATTTAACACTGGGGATTTTGCTGTGTAATATCATTGTGTTCCTGTCGGTCAGTGTTAGGGGAACGTGTAAAAACTCAGGCTTAGCCGGACAGTTAGCCTGCCCTGGACCAGGTTAGTTCCCCAGCATGAGTTGCCAGAGTAACTAAGTTTGAACCTTTTTAAGTTTGCTTTATGAAACAGAATCAACTGACAATAAGTCTGACTAACCAAAATAAGCCTGGCTTGTATTCTAATCTTGTTTTATGGAACAACCCTCTGGATTCATTCTCTTTTGGCTTTTCCTGCCATGTGTCTTACAAACACAGTTACAGCATCCAAAGAAAATATAGGGTGGGTTTCACCAATAAGGATTAAATTAAGCACAGTTTAGAGCTAATCTAGGATTTGTTGATCTGGGCTTTATTTTTTGTTGCACCACTTAATTTTAAACACAGATTAAGAAATTGAGGATTCGAATTTTAACCTGCGATTAAAACCTCCATTTATCATTCATTTTCTCCGCCATTATGGATTTGCCATTGTTGTTATTAAACCGCAACAATGTTAATATTCAATTTCCTTCTTTATTGACCACCAGCAATTCTCTCTCTCTGATGATAATAGCTCTTGTCGATAAAGGAAATAAACTTGTACGTAGAGAGACCAAAACCCAACAAGTTAAGTTAAGTTGAGTGGCCTATATCAGTCTGGAGAGTAAAACGACAATTTTACTAGCCAATGGCGATTCTATTGCCAAGGTGTGTGTAGAGGATTGGGAGTAAAATTTAAATATGTGGTTTCAACAACCAGATGCATTTACACTTGTCCAGTTTTGTCTGGAATTTGGCCCAGACCTCCTCCTGATGTGGTTTGAGCGATCGGATTTAAATCCGTCTCAAATGCGTTTTGGAGGGCATTTACACCTGGTCTTTTCATGATCGGATTGCTATCCGATCACAGAAAACGCATGAAGTGGCCAGGTGTAAACAGCCTCCAAAACACTGAGCAATTTACTGTGTACACTGTAAAATCGAATTAGATACACTTACTTAAAAAAAACGCATGCAAGCAGATTACAGATAAAAAGCAAACAACAAATTAAAGTAAAATAGGAATATGTTGTACTGACAAATGCTTAGTTGGTATAGTTCACTAACACAAGAGATCTAGTAACTAAAAAAGAACTGAGAGTACTATAATTTACTTTAGATAAAATGTAATTGTTCTAATTGTTGTGTTTTGCATGCTGAATGTGTGACTCAAGCATGATCAACTGCAAGATATTGTCACGAATATAGAAAGATTATGTCAACCCAATTAAACATTTCTGAGGGTTTTTATGACATAATTGTTAGCAAAATAAACTGAAAATATCATTATTTGACATGAAATATAGTATGTATCATCCGTGGATATATAGAGAATATTTATTAATTACCTTCCTTTGAACCCAAATAACTGATTTATTGTTGCTTCACTGCATCTATAGGAAGAGAATTGCATGAATATAAATGAAGTTTCAAGAGTCCAACCAAAGGAAACACTGATCACCATAATGTCACAATATAGTCTTAATAGACTTTTCACTAATTTCCTCCAGTTCTGCAGTTATCTTTTACATTCACTGATTTCCCCAAATCATCTGAAATGTTCAATTGTATTCAATTGCATTTTTTTAAAGAACATCACATAAGGTGACTTCATAAATTGATGATGATTTTCTTAAAATGTTTTTTTTTGTCTGAACTGACCATTATGGTGATCAGTGTTTCCTTTGGTTGGACACTTGGACCTTCATTTATATTATTGTAAATCTCTTCCCATTGATCCAGTGATGCAACTTCATTTACGGGTGAAACTCGAAAAATTGAATATCGTGCTATAGTTCATGTATTTCAGTAATTCAAATTAAAAGGTGAAACTAATATATTTAGTGTATATACATTATGCTTGATTATACTTTTCAGAGGGCTGACATTTCTGTATTTTAAGTTCATTTTTTAAAATTGATTTCATGTAATATTCTAATTTTCTGAGATTTTGAATTTGGGGTTTTCATAAGCTGTAAGCAATAATCATCAAAATTATTACTATATATTATTACTTTTGCACGATATTCAAATTTTTCGAGTTTCACCTGCATATTATTGTAAATCTCTTCCTATTGATGCAGTCATGCAACAAATAATCTGAGTTATTTGATTTCAAAACAAGGAAAGGAATGTGTGTGTGTGTGTATATATGTATATATATATATATATATATATATATATATATATATATATATATATATATATATATATATATATATATACATATATACACACACACACACGTATGAATGTTAATATCACTATATATCATGTCAAATTATGATCTTTTACAACTTTGTAGCTAACATGTATGTCATAAACACCTTGTGAAACATAAATATGTTGATATAATCTCTCTATATTTGTGACAACATCTTGCAATTGATCATGTTTGAGTCACACAGACTTCAACATTCAGCATGCAAAACACAACAATAGGAACAATTACTTTTTATTTAAAGTAAATTATCAAGCATTATTTATTCTTTTTAAGTTACTAGAACTCTCATGAAAGTGAACTATACTAACTAAGCATTTGTCAGTGCAAGATACTATTCCTATTTCACTTTACATGTTTTTTTAAGGCAATCGGTTTCCATGCTCTTTTCAATGTCTAACTAATTCGATTTTACAAGATATATAGAATATTTTTTTAGTAAGGTGTTAGCCTATATATGAAACAGTATGTGTTCAATGTACATCATTGGACTCTTTTTATTTCTCATGAAATGAGCTATTCATAATTTGTCGACGACAATTAATCTGCTGAACATGGATGAAGTTTTTCATAATCAAATGTAAAGGTTCACTAGACTCCAGATCAGAAAATTGACTACTGCTGAACAATTACAATAATGCAAGCAAGAACAGCAGAAAATATTTTCCAGTGCTTTACAAAAGTTGTGTGACAAATGAAGTAAAAACAGAGAAATATGGAATAGTTTTACCGTGTTTCAGTGAGTCTCTCGTCTATCAATGGAAAAATGATGAAAACAGATCCAACCGAGGAAACAGGAGGTCAGAGAATTTTCCTCATTAACTCCTAATTTTTACCTGCTTCATTTCGGCCTCTCTGCTCCGCAAAGAAAAACAATGACGTTAAAACAGAAGCCAGGAAAAGCAGAGGCGTAGACGTGGAAATTCTGGAACAATTACACAATAGCTGTGAGAACAATTCAACGCTATAAACCCCCAAACGGAATTTAAAGACATCATCAGCTTCTACAAATGTGTGAAGATTAGCGGACAGTGATAAAGATTTGCTGCACAAATAATGAAATCCACTGAAACAATATTGCTTTGAAAACAGCAGTGTTTTTGAAGTGTTGCTTTAACATCAGTGACTCAATATGAATCTGATATAAATCTGTCGCTCCTAAAACTTAAACAATAAATATCAATAAATAATCGGTTTATCAATAAATAATTTAATAATTGCTATGTAAACAGAAAAATCCAGTGTTAAATAAACACCCCTCAGTGCACATGTGTCCATAGGACAGACTGTTAAAAGTAACACTGAAGCAGTGTTGAAGTTAAAGAGATAATTAAGTGAATAATTGAGTGATGATTGAGCATTATTGAAGACACCTGATGTTAACAAGCAGAATCTTTGAAGGAAAGAGTCACAAGAACAGAAAAAAGAGAAACACAACAAAACTGTCTTCCAGCCACAGTCCTATGCCTGGCTCACACTACAGGAGTTTTAAAATCCTAACCGATTTTGAAATCTGGTTGCAGCACATACTTAAGGAGAATCTTTGCAGATTTTCTTCCCTAAAATCTTAAACATGCTCACAGTACAAGATTTGAAAATCGCAGCGCATGACACACTACACAATGTTATTAAGATTATCTTTTTTTTATTTATTTTTTTATTTAGAACATGTAAATAACATTACAGAAAAACAAACAGGCATGAACAGCAAACTCCAAAGATGATTAAATAAAAAGAAAAATAATAAATAAAATAAAATAAAATAAAAGAGACATTCACAAGACGGCAAATACAGATTCATAATATCTTACAACAGACATAGCTTTTGAATTTTTTACAATTTTAAGAGACTTCATTAACAGAGTGAGTTCGTTAGAGAAAACCTTGTTTAAAGGAGGAGATTTTGACAATCTACATTTATGAATGAAAAATTAGCCATTCAAGATGATAAAGTTTACAAAATTGTAATATTTTTTATCATCATTCTCAAAGTAGCAAATAATTTCTTTCACATTCAGTGTTATCGTTAGATTAATTTTAACTGAAAAAGTAAAAAAACAATCTTTCCAAAATGACTTAACACTCTGGCAATCAACAAACAGATGATTTAAAGACTCCTCACAGTTGTTACAAAATGAACATTCTTTCCCAATATCCATAAAATTAGAAAGCCACATATTAGTTGGATATATTTTGTGTAAGATCTTCAGGTGAATTTCTCTTACTTTGTTAGAAATACAAAATTTGTAAGGGAGCAGCCATGCTTTCCTCCAATTAACATCTCTTAAAATGGAATTCCTCTTGAAGTAACTCTCTTTTGTTCGCTAAATACTTGTCTTATATCTTTGTTAGTACATTTTTTATCAAAAATATATTTACCATTTATAAGGAGATCGTAATCTTTATTTTCAACTTTATAATAAGTCAGGTGGCTGCACATTAAATTAATAAGCCCGGAGGGAATAGCTTTAATTACTACAGAAAATTCTTTAAATTTTATAGGAAAATTGAATTTGGACAAAAAAGATGAATCAAATAAACACTTAAATACATTAACCCGTGATCCAAACATTTCTCAAAAAATAAACTCTTGCCTTTAACTGTAATCAATTCGTTGTTCCATATTTTCATTCTGTGAGGAGAAAAATTATGCACAAAGCACAATTTCCAGGCCAAGAGTGCTTTCTTATGGAACTTAGACAGTTTTATAGGTAATTTAGATGGTACAAAATTGCAAGTTAAAAGAAATTTAAGACCACCGACCCTCTTAAAAATATTATGTGGAATAAAAGACCAAATTGAATCAGTATCAGTAACACACCTTTTGATCCAATTAATCTTAAAATTATTGTTCATGTCTACATAATCCAGCATTTCAAAACCTCCTTCAGATTTCTTTAATAATCTATTAATTTCTTTACCAGTAGAATCTTGAACAAATAAAGACAGCCCAGGAAAAATGAATCTGGATAAACCTTATACTTTTGTTAATAAGATTCTGCCTAAAATAGATAAATCCCTTCTTAACCAATTGTCAAAAATTTCATTCATTCATTTTTGTTTTTTTAATCTTGTTATTAAAATTGAGATGCTGTCAAATTTTTATATATATAAATTCCTAAATATTTAACATATTCTTTCACTGGAATGTTAAACATTGAATGTTCAGAAGAATCATGCACTGAGAGAATTTCACACTTTGTAATATTTAACTGGAGACCCGAGGCATCAGAAAAAGTTTGAACTAATTCGATTGTATTCTTAATTTGAGTCTTATCTTTTAGAAATAAAGTTGTATCATCAGCCAATTGTGACATTTTTATTTCTCTATTAAATAATGTTATTCCATGTAAATTTGGATTTTTAATTATACTAATCACTAATAGTTCCACAACAATTAAAAACAAAAATGAGGAAATTGGGCAACCCTGCCTCACTCCTCTGTTGATGGAGAATCTTCTAGAAGTATTGTTCTGTAATATAACGGAACTATTAATGCCTTTGTAAAACATTTTAACAGTCTGAATGAATTTATTTCCAAAACCAAATGCATGTAAACTTTGTAATAAAAATTGGTGATCAATTGTGTCAAACGCCTTGTAAAAGTCAAGGAATAAAATGAGTGCATCTGAATTAACAAATTGGTTATAATCTAACAGGTCCAATATAAGCCTAATATTTGAACTAATATGACGCTCTGCCATAAAACCAGTTTGAGATTCTCCAATTATTTTATTTAAACCACTCTTTAATCTAGTAGCATAAACTAAGGCTAAAATTTTGTAATCAATAAAGTTATTGGTCTCCAGTTGATCAATGATCAAGAGGTCTTTGTCTGGTTTTGGAATAAAACTGATAATACCTTGTTTCATTGTTGTGCTCATTTCTTTCTGTTCTAAACATTCGATTATTTTTTTCACATAGCAGCAAAATATAATGAACGTAATAGTAATAATAATCCTGGAAAAAATTACCTCAAAATGACTGAATATAAGAATAATCGGATGCCGATCGCGATGCGGGAGTTAAGACCGCAGTTTGAGCTGGTGTCCACAGACAATTCGCCCTCCTCCACTTCAGGTGAAGGTGGGGGAGAAAAGTTCTCGACTTCAAATGACCGCTCTGTTGCAAAGCTACTTGCGTCACTCCATTTTTGCTAGTTTGACAGGCAGCTGTCACTGCGGTTCTAAGGTGCACGCCCCAACTTGGAGAAGAAAACTCAAGGTAAATATTGCTTGAAATAAAAATATTTTTATTGTATGTCATTTCCAAACATGGCGTAAGATCAATTGAGTTTGTAAATAAATCGATTTTTTTTAACATAAATAGATGCATTTTGCATGCATGCAATGCTAGCTACCAATTCATAGCTAATCTGTAATACTAGCTTGGATTTTTTTACAAAATACTGCAGGATTGTAATTTCCACCACCATTTCCAACACATTCCTTCTTGGGTGGAAATGACAAAGGTGAGGTGGAAATTACATTTATGCTTACAAGGTGCAATTCATAGATTGTGTGGCTACATATGTATATTTTATTTATTGAAATATACAATGCTAATGTATTTATTCAAATATATATTTGTTGAAATGCCTTTTCATCTATTTTTAAGATGCCGCGGAAGTCAACTGCAGAAAGGTCTCAGTCCTATACCAAAACAGAACCAAAAAAACTAATGACTAATGAGATTAATGATTTGTTAAATGGAATTGTCTGTTTCAGAAAGTTTCAAATAAATGTCTTCTGTTTTTCTACATGGACGTCCATTCATTGTCATTTCCACAACACCCAGTCATTTCCACCCCCTCATAACTTTTTAAAAAATATATACAAAATTCTAATCACTCATTAAAAACTTCTGCATAGTTTACGGGATAATGGTCCACTTAATGTAATAACACAAGTAGTTATTTTTCTTAAATGTATCTAACCAATCCAATATTATATTTCAGGTTGTGGTGGATGTAAGCTTTGTGTTTGGGCCTCATGACAATTAATTTACTTAATCCACAAATCTATGGTAATTGCAATATAGGTATAAACTGGTAATACTATGTGTGAAAGTGGTCTTACACTGTTAAGAAATGATCTATATCATAATATTTTAAAATAATAATCAAATATTTACATGTGATGGAAACGTCTCGGTTACGTATGTAACCCTCGTTCCCTGAGTAGGGAACGGAAACGTTACGTCGGATGACGACGAATGGGGTTTCGCTTAGAAAGCCTATCAGCTTCGAGTATTACAAAACGAGCCTATGGCAAAGAAATGCCATGGGTCTGCGGAATTTGCATGACGTAACTCCGCCCCACCTCGTGGGTATAAAAGGAGGAAGTCCGCAACAGCAGTTTATGTTTCTTCGCTGAGGAGCCAAGACTGAGCTCAGGCGATCCCCGCGGTACAGCGGAAAGTGGCAGGCAGACGTAACGTCTCCGTTCCCTACTCAGGGAACGAGGGTTACATACGTAACCGAGACGTTCCCTTTCGTTGTCACTCCGAGTTACGTCGGATGACGACGAATGGGGTTACCAGTCTAATCACGCCACCTTCTCAGCTGTCTTCCAGTGCCCTGCGTAAATCGAGGTCCCTGACATAGAAGGACGAAGGACTCAATTAACACAGGAATACCAAGGTACACTGGGAAGCATATCCCAAGCTAGGGGAAGTATGCAATTAATGCCAACCCAGAGGGGGGGGGGGGGACTTAGAAAATACACATATGACCCGAAGGAAACATATGGAGAATACTGGGGTGTCCAGCCGCAGGTGGAATATTTCAACCCCAGGGGTGGCAAGGTGGCTTGCCAAGGGAAAGACACATGCTCAGAGAGGCTTACAGTGGAAATACACATGTGGGGGTCGCTCAGGGGAGGGACCATGCACACGGGAGGCACCTAGCCGACGCGCAGGCAAGAGACACTGGCGCCGACGTCAGGAGTGCTGGAGGAACTCAGGGCTTTCGGGGAAGCTCACCTGAGGAGAATATCGCACGTATCCAGTCCGTGGAGTGGAATGGCGAGCAAGCGAAGACACCTGAGCGGGTCCGGTACTAGCTAGTTGAAGCGAGTACATGAGAGGACACTGGCTCCACTCGGAGATTATAGAATCTGGCGAATGTGTTAGGTGTCGCCCAGCCTGCAGCTCTGCAGATGTCTGTTAGCGAGGCGCCATGCGCTAGAGCCCAAGAGGATGCAACACTCCGGGTGGAGTGGGCCGTCACACCAAGGGGGCACGGTCGGCCTTGCTGCTGGTATGCCAAAGCAATGGCGTCCACTATCCAGTGAGACAACCTTTGCTTGGAGAGAGCCTTTCCCTTCAGCTTCCCACCATAACAGACAAAGAGCTGGTCTGAGGTCCTGAAACACTGCGTCCTGTCTACATAGGCGCGAAGAGCGCGTACTGGACAGAGCAGTGCCAAGGCTGCGTGCAGGTCCCCTACCCTCTTGATGGAGGCCAGTGCAACCAGGAGCGCTGTCTTCATTGACAGGAACTTAAGCTCAACTGATTGCAGGGGCTCAAAGGGAGCACTCTTCAGGGCAGTTAGAACCACTGAGAGGTCCCAAGAAGGAACGAGAGGAGGACGAGGAGGATTTAGTCTCCTCGCTCCTCTCAGGAACCTGATGACCAGGTCGTGCGTCCCTACCGACTTACCTTCGACAGGGTCATGATGTGCGGCAATGGCGGCAACATAGACCTTAAGGGTGGAGGGAGACAGCCTTCGCTCCAACCCTTGCTGAAGGAAGGAAAGCACAACGCTGATCGAGCATCTCCGGGGGTCTTCTCGGTGAGAAGAGCACCAGTCGACGAAGAGGTTCCACTTCAACGCATAGACGTGTCTCGTGGACGACGCTCTAGCGGAAGTGATGGTAGCCGCCACCGCTGGTGGAAGGGTACACAAACCTACCTCGAGCCGTCCAGGAGCCACACGTGGAGGCTCCAGAGATCGGGGCGAGGGTGCCACAGGGTGCCCCGTCCCTGAGAAAGAAGGTCCTTCCTCAGAGGAATGGGCCAGGGAGGTGCTGTCGCGAGGAGTGCAAGTTCGGGGAACCAAGTCCGGCCGGGCCAATACGGCGCGACCAAAATGACCTGCTCCTCGTCCTCCCTGACCTTGCGCAAGGTCTGCGCAAGAAGGCTCACTGGGGGAAACGCATATTTGCGGCCCGGCGGCCAGCTGTGCGCCAGTGCATCCGTGCCGAGCGTGCCCTCGGTCAGGGAAAAATACAGGGCGCAATGGGTCGAGTCGTGAGAGGCAAACAGATCTATCTGTGCGTCCCCGAACTGGTCCCAAATCAGCTGAACCGACTGGGGATGGAGTCGCCATTCTCCAGGGAGGGGCTGAAGCCGTGAGAGCTCATCGGCTGCACAGTTCAGGGCTCCGGGAATGAAAATGGCTCGAAGCGACCTCAGATGCTTCTGACTCCATAGAAGGAGGTGGCGGGCGAGTTGTGACATACGGCGGAGCGTAGACCACCTTGATGGTTGATGTACGCTACAGTAGCGGTATTGTCTGAGCGGACTAGTACGTGTTGACCCCTGAGCAACGCCCGGAAGCGGTGCAGGGCAAGGCGTACTGCCAACAACTCGAGGCAATTGACATGCCATAGCCGCTGGGGTCCTGTCCAGGAGCCCGCAGCAGCATGTCCATTGCACATGGCGCCCCAGCCCGTGGTGGAGGCATCCGTGGAGACCACAACATGCCGGGAAGCTCGTTCCAGGGGGACACCCGCCCTGAGAAAACTGAGGTTCGACCACGGGGTGAGGAACTGACGGCAGGTCGGAGTAACTGGTACCCGGAGCGTGCCTTGATGCCATGCCCACCTCGGGACTCGGTCGCGAAGCCAAAGCTGAAGCGGTCTCATATGAAGCAATCCGAGCGGCGTGACCGCTGCTGCAGATGCCATATGCCCCAGGAGCCTCTGAAAAGTTTCAGTGGAACCGCTTCTTGCTCCTGAGATGTCTCAGGCAAGTCAGCAGTGACTGCGCGCGCTCGCTCGTAAGCTGCGCGGACATGGCGACCGAGTCGATGTCCATACCGAGAAAAGAGATCCTCTGCACGGGGCAAAGTTTGCTCTTCTCCCAGTTGACCCGAAGGCCCAGACGAGCTAGGTGCCGGAGCACTAGGTCCCTGTGTTCGCAAACCTGATCTCGAGAGTGAGCTAGGATCAGCCAGTCGTCGATATAACTCAGGATGCGAACCCCGTGTTCCCGAAGGGGAACAAGGGCAGCCTCGACGACCTTCGTGAAGGTGCGAGGAGACAGGGCTAGCCCGAAAGGGAGAACCGCGTACTGGTATGCCTGCCCCTCGAAAGCAAACCGTAGGAACGGTCTGTGTCGAGGAAGAATGGAGACATGAAAGTAGGCGTCCTTCAGGTCGATCGCTGCAAACCAATCCTGGGGCCGCACGCATTCGAGAACGCGTTTGGCGGTGAGCATCTTGAACGGCAGCCTGTGAAGGAAGCGGTTCAGCACGCGCAAGTCCAGGATTGGCCGTAACCCACCGGTTTTCTTGGGGACAATGAAGTAGGGGCTGTAGAATCCGGACCTCATCTCGGCTGGAGGGACAGTCTCGATTGCACCCTTCGCCAGCAGGGTGGCAATCTCTGCTCTCATGACGGGGGCATTGCCACCGACCAAAGAGGAGCGGACTCCCCTGAAGCGGGGAGGAGACCGTGCGAACTGAATCGCAAGCCGAGCCTGACGGAGCGCGCGATCCAGCGGGACAGACGGGGAAGCTCTAGCCAGGCTCCCAGGAACTGAACCGGCGGGATCACGCGACGACAGGCGTCCCCCCGGAGGGGCAGCGAAGCGGAGTAACTGGCCCAGAAGTGGACGGCATAGCGGCCCGGTGTGGGGGCACAGTTAGCAACCGCGCCCTGGCAGAGGGGGCCAGGGGAGGACCAGGCTGGTCGTCCCGCGGGGGCCTGCTCTGCCAGGGGTCTGGCGACAGAGGGGGACAGGGGCGAAGCGGTCCGTGGACGGCACGCCGTGTCAACGACCTCTGGGACAGAGGGGGACGAGGAGAGCATGGCTAGAGGGCGGCGCTCTGTGTCGTCCGAGAACTCTGTGTGCTCAGAGTCGGGAGAGTCAGTTCTTTGCGAATAAGGATTCTTCCCCGGCCCTCCACCGGGGAAAGGAGTGGTCCTGCTCCCAACTCCTGGAAAGAACTGAGTCCCATCTCTGAGGAGCCCCTCTCAAGAGCGCCACCTAACCCGGCGCGTAGCGGGGGGCGGGGCTGGAGAGGGCTGTGGCGTCCGGCCGCGGGCTCCCTTGGCGGTGGGCAGACCGAGGGATCTGAGCGGACGGCGGGGCCGTCGGGACAGAATCAACGTCAGTCTGCTCATGGACGGCTGAGAGCTGTTGGGCCAGCCCTCAACCGCACCGCCGAAGAGGCCGACCTGGGATGTGGGAATGTCGGACAGACGGGTCCGCGCGACATCCAGCACATCAAGCAGGTACGGCCACCGAATGGTGAGCATCACCCGACCCAGGGAGCGTACGGCCACTTTCGTCGCTCGGAGAGCAAGGTTAGTGGCGGCGCGCAGCTCAGTGAAGAGCCCTGGGTCACTCCCGCCCTCGTGCAGGTCCATGAGCTTCTGGGTCAGGTAGACCAGCAGAATGACCATGGCACGCAGTGAGGCGGCCGCCAGTCCCGTGGCGCTATAGGATCTCGCCACAAGCGTAGACGAAAAACTACAGGCCACGGACGGGTGCTTAGGATTGCGCCGAGAAGAAGCACTCTGAGGACACATAGCATCGCAACAGAGCGTTCAGCCGGGGGAACCCCAGTGTACCCACGGGCAGCGGCCCCATCGAGGGGAGGAAAGGCGGATGAGATCAGCGAATGGCCCCTGATCTCATCATGCACGTCCGGGAAGAATGGTATTGGGGTTTGCCGTGGACGAGGGTCGGCGGCCTCACCCAAAAACCAATCGTCCCGGGAAAGCATGGCCGTCATCTCGGGATCAGTCACTTCCAGGAAAATCAAACCCACCTAGTGAAGCTGCTACAAACATAATATCATCCTCTGTAGCTTCAAATGAAACACACGGGCCACCAGAGGGTAGACCCGTGGGAATCACCTGTTCACTAGCGGGCACCGTCATTGAAGAGGGGGGCTGGGGTCGCGGACACATAGTCGGCGCCTTGTTCCAGACCGAAACCCTCAGGTCACCCTGGCCACCAGCCGAAGATCGGGGGGTGGATGAGGGGACTCTCACTCATGTGAGTTCACCGAGTCTCGACCTTAATGACGCGATGATCATGTTTCCATGGAGAAAACATGAGTCATCCACGAGCACTGCTCTAGCATGATCAAGCCCAAACATACTAGACAACGCTCGTGCCCATCAGAGTCCGATACCAAGCTGCCGCACCATTCTTTTTTTTTTTTTTTTTTTGAAATGCACGGGCGAGCCGTCTTTAAAAAGACGTGCCGCGTGCAAGCTCTTTTAGTGAGAGAAAACTCAAGTGTTGAAGCACCCGGGGAGACACGCACCGACTGGCAGACCACTGCAACAGATCAGCAGGAAGCACGCGCTCGCCGTAGATCGCCGTCACACCAACACTCGAGGTACTCGTTTGTAAAGCTGACAATTCAGAGATGGCTTGTGGAGAGAAGAATACACTTGGCTCCGAAGCGAAAACATAAACTGCTGTTGCGGACTTCCTCCTTTTATACCCACGAGGTGGGGCGGAGTTACGTCATGCAAATTCCGCAGACCCATGGCATTTCTTTGCCATAGGCTCGTTTTGTAATACTCAAAGCTGATAGGCTTTCTAAGCGAAACCCCATTCGTCGTCATCCGACGTAACTCGGAGTGACAACGAAAGGGAATGACATTTGTTCAGTGCGGATCGGAAAATATGTCAAAAAACACCAATTTGTCTTATAATGTAAGTGCGTTCTCTTATGGATCATTAAACTAGACTACTTATATTTAACTGTTAGACTGTGACAATTTTGATTTGAACACTTTTTTCCCCCTCAAGTTCACAAGGCCAAAAGTGCCTGTAGTTGAAGAACCACCCATATCACGCTGTTGATTCACTCAAAATTACCTCAATGGAAATGCCTTCACCGCGACAGCCCTACTTGTTTCTTATTGGCTATTGTGACAGTACTGACGTAATCACAATCTTGCTCATCCCAATTTAAAATCCTAAATATCAAACATGTTTGATATGATCGGGGCAGCCCCGATGTGTCTGCGAGCAGATCGGGAGGTGCAAGATTCCATCTGTGAACGCCTCACATTACCAGATAATCTGTGCCGAACATCGGAACCCATCGAGGTCCTCGACAAGATTTTTTCTCAGATTCTCGGAAGGGGGAAATCAGGCATAAATCGGCCTAAAACTCCTGTAGTGTGAGCCAGGCATTAGGCTACATCTACATTAATCCGGATATATTTTTGTTATATATATATATATATGTTATATTATATGATATTATATGTTTTCGTTTAAAAATGCTCTCTGTCCACACTAGCGTTTTCAGGCTTTTTCCGACGTTTCAGTGTGGATGAAAAACTATTGGAAAACACCTGAAAATTCTAAATTCACCTTCATTTAGTTTACTGAGTAAATTATGTCATATTTGCAGGATTGTGATATGAAGAGTGAGCAAAGTAACATATTTTAACAACAGTATGACAGTGAATAGCACATAACAGGCACAATACCGGTATAAATATGAATATCTATTGGTACAATTTGTGTCACATGACTAATCTTACATCATTGTTTTCAAATACCTCAGTTTTGACTGTCCATACAACGCGAAAACTCGTTTTCAAATGTATCCACTTTGGAGAGCGTTTTCAAAAAGCTTTGTTTTCATTAATAAGAACGCTGTCTCGGTGTGGACGGAAGGCCAAAACAGATTGAAAAAGATGCGTTTTCAAACGAAAAGGTATAAGTTTGGACAAGGCCTTAGAGGAAATGAACTGAAGAGAAAAGAAGAGATTAAATCTGTGAAGATCTCAGCAGAGGAGGATTAAACAACTCCACAAACAGCATTACCAGCTTCACTTATTACTAACCAGACTGACTTTATTTCTGTCAGACGTCTACAGAAGTTCTTATTTAGAATTAACAGAGGTTAAGATGTTGATGTTTTATTGAAAATTATAGTTTAGTTTGATGTCACTAGTTTGGCAGTTTGACTCTGCTTTTTTTTCTTTCTCTCTTCTGTTACTGTGTTTGTCAAGTACAGAAAGATAAAATGTGATCAGATGATGTCAGCTACTTTTTAAAGGTAAAGATCATGTAGCATCCAAATTCACTGGCTTTATCCAGTTAACTATTTGACTAAATTGGTGATGTTTTTGTTATATTAGTGTTCATTTGAATGCACATCTTGTTATTAAGCAATATTTTTACAATCTGAGGAATAGCACTGTTAAAAAAAATAATGCTGCTCATTTGGATACACAGACATCAAGAATCAGCGTATGAATCTCAACAATGGTGTTATGCTGTATGCTGGGAGCCATAGATGATTCTTATAATAGGAATCTCAGCATGCATTGCAGAACGAATCGTCACCATTGTTGAGATTTATATGCTGATTCTTCATGTCTGTGCATGTATGACAGTTGTTCATGCAAGTTATTCTTAAATCTCAAATATTAGACTGTCTGATCGGGAAGGAGGTCTCTGCAGAGCAACAAAAGGCGTGCCTCAATTTTGGGGCGTTTTCCAACCGGGTAGGCGTTTTCCAACCTCTCTGCCTGGTTTGCTAAAACTTGAGTGGGCGATTCCTAATACTTGAATACGCTTTTCCCATCAGATATGAGTGATAAAGCGAGAAAGCGGTGAAATGAGGAGAGAGATCACCTGTCCTGCATATGGATGTAAGTGGATTTGTGTAAATTCTCATTTTGTCTAAGTTAACGTTAATTAGTTTGTGTAAATTTGCTTGCAACATGATTAAGTTAGACAGGAAAAGCTCCAAGAGGTCTGCCACTTACAATCTATCGCTAACCATTATTAGCAAACCTTCGCTAACTTTTTGGTGCATAAGTTTATTATTTTAGTGTTGATAGTGGTAGTTTGCTTAATTTTTTTTCCTGTCGGCGTATTCTAATATAAAAAAAATAGTTAACGTTAGCTTGTCAGACTAGAAAACAATAGTTGTAAACAAATGTTAATGGGCTATTCCACCGAATAGGTTCCATTTATGTCCCCAGGACATTATGGCCCGGTTTCACAGACAGGGACAGGGTTTAGCCTAAACCAGGATTACTCCATAGTTCAATTAGTACATTTAAATAATTTTCATAAACATGCTTAGAAAAAAAACATTACTGTTGTTCATCTTGAGACAAAACAAAGGCACTGATATATTGTAAGATCAGTCAGTGCAAGTTTATTTCAGTTGGAACAGCTCAGACTTACATTTTGGTCTAGGACTAGGCTTTAAAATTGTGTGTGGGGGGGGGGGGGGGGTATAGGTAGCCTACTAATATGTATTATAAATACAATAATAAAAAATAATAAAAAAAACATTTTAAGGAAAGTGTTGTGCACATTAATCTAACTGCAAATTGTATCTAATTAAAAAATTATTAAAAACTATAATATTTTGTATAAATTACGTTTTCATTCAGTCCAGAACCCACTCCCTTCATATATGAAATGGTGTTTGAGTGTGAGGTGCGCTGTAAGAAAACAATATAAGCTGAAAAAGCATTGCTTGTTAAGTTTATTATTTTTAATATCAATTTTAATGTAATATTTATAATTTTTCTGTTATTTATATTATATCTCATAACCCTCTGCAGACCACTAGATTTAAATAGAAACATGATTTGACCTTTTTTAGCAGTGAGATCAGCTCACTAGTCAATGTTCAACACTCTTCATTATATCAGTGCAGGCATTAATACCTCACATGTGTAGTCAAACCTATAGACTAACATAATGGATGAATGATAAAATGTAAAATGATTGTGTACAGTGGAGGAAACTTTTTTTTAAATTAAAATGGATGAATTTGTTGTCTATTCAGCACATCACAATTCAGCGAAGAGGACAAGAGCCTCAACCACAGCGCTACCTTGCAGATACTAATTTATTCACATGCCCCTTCTGCACATCTCAAATATGTAAACCCAGACAGTATCATCAAATAGTGGCCCATATAGCTGGGCATAAAATAAGAGCAACTGAATATGGAGGTGAGTGTATATGCATATCTTATAAATGTGTATTAAACATTTATTTACGTCTACTAACATGGCTATTTTCAATTTTGCTTTAGATTATGTTATATACAGCTGTGGCCTTGGCTGTGGCCAAAAGGCCAAGCATTTTCACTGCTGTCATTGTCATATGTAATTAACGTATATCTAGGATATACCTCGACAAGAGATGTCTTGCAGCTGTGGAGTCTTCATTCTAATGGTAGGATCAATGGTTACTATTGATTCTGCAGGTGCCTGGTCAGAATTAAACCCATGTGCAGTTATTAATACATAATTCATGTTGCAGTATGCTCTCTATGTCATCTCGGGGGGAACATTTGACTTTTCAGAGGTGGGTTTTCCAAGCTCATTAAAAAACATTCTGTAAGTTTAAGAATTGTTTTGATAAACTTGTGCTTTTTTCCAACTATAGTCAGACATACCAAGAAGATGGTGGTCTGTCCTTTTGCTGGAGAAATTCCCACCAAGGTGTTTCTTTCTTTCTTTCTTTCATTTTTATTGTTATTAGTCCTTTTCTAAAAAATAATGACAAGGATGGCAAAGTGCCTTTACAGTTAGTGTGACTTTTAGTTGTCATATATTCATGCAATGAAACTTGACATACTGTATTATTAATGTGTTTTTATGTCATACATTTATCAAGATCGGTAATGGAAATCCAGCAAAGAAAGAGAAGGCGGACTGACAAGCCACACAAAACTGGTATGATTTATTTTGTTTGAGGTGCTTTATTATTTATAGTAAATATTGACTGTCATTTACTGATGTTCTTCATTTGTCCCTTCATAGTGGCAACTGTTGACCAACCCCTGAACATACAGGAGGCATGTATTTGTTACTCAATTTATAAAATGCAAGGGAATCATTATAAATAAAGGAAGTTCAGATTGTTATGTTTTGTTCATGTATAGCTTCCTCCGCTGGTCCTTCGTGAAATCTTACTGGAGGTTGTGCTTCAAGATGGTGATGTTGCAGTTGGCTCCCTTGCCCTCGCCTGCAGGTGCTTCAACAGCATTGTGAGGAAAGTTTCCGCCGAGAGGCTCACTTTCGGTGGTTGGGCAGTAAGTTTTATTAGTGTCACTGTTTGGTTAATCACAGCTCTCTCTCTGTTTTTTCTCAGTTATGTATGGTTGAATATTAAGACAATGATGAGGTCAGCTGACAATTTTTTTTTTTTTTTTTTTTCAGGTGTCGTGAACTGGAATGCATTCAGTGAAAATTTCAGAAACCTGTACAGGGTTCCATACAGTCTATCCAGATGTCTCCATTGTGAGACTACATACAAAGACTGTGGCGAAGGCTACAGAGGAAGAGGGCAGAGTGTGTTGCAGGGGTTCTATGGCTCTGATGACTTCCAAGGATACTGTGGAGACGACCGTTTCTATGAGGCTGGAGGAAGCATCTAATGTTTCATGCAATGTGTTCCTCATGTTTGAACTTGCCACATTTATTGCTTATTTTATTTTATTGGATTCTCTCTTTTTTACGATTACATTAAGTAGAGAATGCTGCATTTATCAATACAGTTTTTCATCATATTGGTTACAGTATCTATACGGACAATAAAGTGATGCTAATGTTTAAAGTTTTCAGAGTCATTATTCTAAGTAAACAGATTTTACCTTAATTTAAAGGTCAATAATTTTTATTTTATATATCATTTAATGTAAGCTACAAATATCACTTAAATATCAGTCATTACATATAAATATAATATTTTGAAAAATACAGGTGAGAAAGACCAATACAATTATTTTCACCATTGCTTTACAGTAGGATTTGGTAACTTTATTGGAAATTGCTATTAATTTTCCTTGTTAATCACCGTTACAACTTGATTTATGTTGTGTTGTTCACACACACACAAAACGAAAATAAAACTTATGTAATTATAAATAGTTGAGTAATAAAGTAATTTTTAATACTTTTACCTTTTAAGGTTTACATTTAGAGAAAAATTGCATGTAGGTAGGAGAGAATATTATAAAATATAATACACACTCACAGGCTATTATACAAGATCTGTATCTTATAACATAAGAACGGGAAATTTGGTTTATGAAAGAATTCCTTTTTAAAGAAAATAGGTAGCTGTAGCCTGTATTTTATTTTGACATAAATGTTGTCGCGATCTAGACATAATAGTAAAAATCAAGAAAAAAAAAAAAAACGAGAAATAATAATAACGCATTTCCGCTTCTGAAAGGGCTTCCGAATCCGTACGGTTTTGATTGGATGGTTGGAAAATGCCCACACCGGTTTGAAAACGCCCAATAATTGGGAAGTTCAAATGTTTAATGTGATAAAATTCAAATGTCATAATTCTTGTTGTTCCGCAGAGACGTATATTTGGTCTGATCTGCCTCATGGCAATGTTGACAATGAAAAATTAGAGCACTGATCACAATAAAAGAGACTTAAAATAAAATTTTAGGAGACTAAAACCTCTGTTAATTCTCAAAAAGAGCTTCTGTACACGTCTGACAGAAATAAAGACAATCTGGTTAATAATGTAAGACTTGCTTTTCCTGCCAAGTCAAAAGCTGAGATCAAGCCCCCTTGCAATTAAACAATAAAATGCAGCCCTGGAGAATAGATCTCAAAAAAAGAGCACAGGACATTGCCTTGCCCAAACTCAACTATACATACACCCCCATCCCTCCTCCCTTCCTTCCCCCCCGATTCAAATCACTGAAAGTTCACTGACAATGTCTCTTTATCACATCCCTGATAGCAGGCCAACATTGACTCAAGGCTGAAACTTAACATTGATTTTTCATCAGGTTTGCACCCTGAAATAACGTTATTTCAATGATGAAAAATAGATCAATATGAACATAAAATCGATATTTGTTCAACATAAATCAAATCACTTATTTTACATCGAATAAACATTGAAACAATAACAAATAAGTCTTGCTTTATGTACAACAGGATCGTAAATAAATCTTAAACAAGTAGAATAAATCGTACTTTATTTCTATGCCGGTGAATCACATCCGTTTCGACATCTTTCAAGCAGAGACGATGCAGGGCTGAAATTAACATGGTTTTGAACCAAAAAGTCATTAACTCCAAAATCATTGATTAAACAACTCAGAAACAAACAGCATTACATTCTTCAATTATTACTAACCAGTTTGATTTTATTTCTGTCAGACGACTACAAAAGTTCTTACTGAGAATTAACAGAGGTTTAGATGTGTTGGCCGGCCTGACTCGGGTCCTTGTTCTCTGGACCTCTGGTAAGGTATCGTCTTTAATGAGGTCAGCAAGACCTTCTCTTTTTTCCATGTGGGTTCCTTTCCTCCTCTATTTGGGGAATGTGTGGACCGCCCTAAGTCACAGTGAGTGCCAAGTCCTGCATGAGAGAACACACAATCCCATATTGAAAATCCAAAGCATTATCACATCTCATCACCACCAACGGACAACGGTGGGATGTGTAGGGATACCCGGAGGATAAAAAAAAAAAACAAAAAAAAAAACGTTTGTTGTATGTTTGTCTTACAATGTGTTGGGTTGGGTTGGGTTGCTTTGGGTGTGGGCATCTGGGCGGGACTGCCCCTATGGGAGGTATACCGTCCTTCACCCGGAGATGTGCACAGATACTGCACATATTAATCATAAAGTCATATTACTTGATTATCACTGTTATTATGTATAGGATAGGTAGGAGAGGAGAGCAGGGGGACGAGAGAATGGGTGTTAAATTATTGAATACCTTAAAACAATCAAGACCCCCAAAGGATATATATTTCAAATTATAAGGTCTTTCTTTTCTTTTCTTTATTTCACGTTGTGAAACACACCCATTACTCATTGAGAGAACAGGGACGCGCACGCCGACCATTTTTCCCGTCGTTACACTAGCAAACGTGGATTGAGACACGTCCTAAGTGCACTTGCACCTGCGCTTTAGACCATGCGCTTAGATGGTTAAAATAGGGCCCTATGGTTTTTATGTGAGTTTAATGAAATTGCAGCAAATCTGGCACTGAATCCTGTTTAGGGGTTTAGTGTTGAATTGTTCTATTGCTGATTGTTCTCACTATTGCATTATTGTTTCAGGATTTCCAGGTTGATGTTTCCAGCCCTTATTTTTCTTTGCTTGTGCCCAATTTCATTGTTTTGAGTTTTTGTTTGGTTTGTCCATTTAAAAAAAAAAAATGTTTAAAGGTTTGTTAAAGTTGCATTCTTGAAAGGTTTCATGCGGATCTGAATGTCTTGATGCAGAAAGAGGGAAATAAAGCCCGAAATAGAAGCAGGCAAACAGTTACAGTTCATGGGGAAACATGTCTGACCTCCTGCTTCCTCCATTTGTTTTTCATAATTTCACATCTGATGGATGAGAGACTCACTGAAACACAGTGTAACTATTCCATATGTTTCTGATTTTACACTGTAATATCTAAATAGTTAGACTTACTGATAAAAAGCATGCCTTAAGCCCTGAAGGAAGATAAAAAGTCGCATATACTTTTTTTTATTTTTAATCTGTGAAGGAAACAAGCTTCCATTATATCATGTCTAATTCTTAGGGTATTTTCACACTGGGCACGTTTGCTGCGGTCCGAGTCTGAGAGCGATTGTTCCTGGTTCCCCTGTAGCGTTGGTCTGGTTCAACTTGATTATATCAAACCCTGGTACACTTGCGTTCATCTAATATCACCACAAACCACAAACGTGTGGTGTGGACAAAAGGCCAAAACGGAGAGAAAAATATGCATTTTCAAACGAAAACGTTTTAGTGTCACCTTATCCATGTGTGAGTTTCTTCTGTTTTCTTCATGGGAAATGATAAGAAAGAAATATTTTAATCTTTTTTTTTCAAAGTGAAACTGAAAGTAAACAGAGTTCCACGAGAAAAGTCCTGATTTAAAGAAAAAAAATACATCAGGAGTATGTGTGTGTGTGTCAATGGGACAGTGTGCTAAATGAACACAAATGCAGAGTATAAAACGTTTGATGATCAGGGATGAGGCTGCAGATAAAAAACAAGGAAATGATGTAAGTTAAGAAAATGAGGATGGAGAAATCAAATGAAAACTCATTTCTCATATGAAATCAAAACTCAAACATTCATATGAACGTAGGGATCAGAACATGACCCATGTCAAACTCAAACCTGACGTGAGAAAAACAGTCCAGGTTTGTAGAAGCTTCCACATTCCCCTCATGTTTCAGTTATAATCAGAGGAATCAACTTCAAACACATTTCTGCCCAGGGAAGTGTTTCCTGTTGAACTCTTTCCTGATCCAGGTTTACCCAGCAGAACAATGAAAATTAAAATAAACCTGTTCTGTTTTATATAAACTGTATCTGATAAAAATGACATAATCAAAAACATGAATTCAACTTAAATCTCTGCAGTTTCCATGATGGGAAACGAGGTGATGAGAACAATAAAGAAGTAAAATAAGCTCAAGTACGAGTCGTATTTACAGATAAAGAACAATGGGAGCGATGGAAAACATCCCTTTGAAACGTACCTGTTGCGCGATAGGCCTCAATGCTGTCCCGATGAAGCGGTAAATTACCATACTAGGACTGTTTCGCACACTCGGAGAAGCGGATGATGGCACTGCTGCGTTGACACTGTTGACAGATCTAAATTGTGATAAAATATTTCTGCTGTTTCGACGATTTCACTATATGTTGACGACTTGAGAGGGCTGGCAAAGCTGTGCTGTTTTGGTACTCTATTAGACGAGATGAAACGTGATTAGTTAATTGAGAAAAAAAACGCCAATACAATCGTTTGGGGCGGCTGCTATTGGAAGATGATCATCTCACTTTAGAGAAAGCTGTAATTTAGGCCTTTCAAACCGAGTCTGCTTCCCAATGCGCTGCTAAATTAAACATGGCAATTGACCCAAGTGTAAGCAGTGGGGACATGATACAAGAACGCACACAAGTTCACGGGGCAGAGGCATAAATCTTTGAGTGTGGACATAAAATTAACCCTCCAGTTCAGCGCTGATGTGGAAATTGTGGTCGACTACATTCCCATCACGTGACCTTGACTTTCTGGCACAGGGACAAATATGTCAACGCTGTCAAAAGCTGAACCACTTCAAAATGGCGTCATTTGCTCCAGTTTAAGCTCCTTCACAGCGGAACCCACGTGCTAAAGCTACAACATTATCCATTCAGTCAACATGGTTTTCTACATGCACTGTTATTAACCGACCCCAGAGGGTTAAAGGTATTCCTGCCTTGTCAACAATTTGTCTCACAGTGATCTCACCATGTGGTCACAATGTCTAAAATCTCGCTACCCAATATGGGCACTTATGAACGTTTCCTGCCACACTTGCCCCTCTAGACACCCTCTCTGAATTTGTTTGGATATGTTAGTTTTGCAATTGAAGTTACTGGTCTTATACATGCAACAAAGCAACAAAGCTCTGTCTAACTTCCCATTTGACATTGGCAGCAATATCCTCAGACTGGACCTGTTTATGAGTCTGGACATTTCTCTGCTGGACTAGGGATGCTAACCGATGACCGTTTGACCGATGGTTGACCGTATCAACATTAACCGATCAAAGTTGTCGGTAGTCGGTTAAAAAAAAAATAATCTCTAAATTAGGCTATTATAGACAGCGGACTAAATGCTACTACAGTTAGCCATCTCATTCCAAGATATTTTTGTGTGAAGTGAACAAATCCCTCACACTCAATTTTTCATAACTCGCCTGTTTGTACTTAATAAACCAATAAAAACATTTGGCGCAAGGTCACAGCGTTTGGGTTCGCGCGCTCACAAGGTTTGAGAAAAGTAAAGGCTACAGGCTAAAACACTCGAGGTTAGAGCCAGAGCAGACGACAGGATGAAGCGTGCAAAGAAAAGTAGTGTGTGGGACCATTTCACCAAAAAGAATGACACAGATGTAAGTTGCAACTTGTGTAATACAGTGCTTAAATACAGTAGGTCTACATAATCTGTGATGTATCACCTGAAAACACGACTTGTTCTGTCCGTTATTAGAAGGCACACAGTGCGTTAGACCTGCCTTGGCCGGTGCGTCTTTTACGCATTCTGAAGGTGCCTGTTTTATCCATTGGTTTTATCGTGTTGCAGTCTATTAGGCAACATCCCGCATAAGATGGGCTTAGATTTGGAAATACATTACATCTACATTTCAGTGGTAACAGATAAGGTGATGATGATCATCATCTTTCTTTATTATTGTTAGCACTAACTTACCTCAAACTAAAGCGGCGTCTCTTCGGAGCTGTCATTTTCTTAAATGAGCCGTGGCAATGTTTCAAATGAGCTTCTAACGCTAGACTAACGCCTTTATTTTCAACGCGATCACCTTGTACCCAAACCATTTCGAAACTAAGGAGCCATTTGTCCTCCGATTACATACAAGCTCCTCGCGCCACGTTTGCGGGACTCATGTTTCGTGCTGTAGGGGATTTAAGTTTGAAGGGCGGCCCCGGGGGTGTGTGAGCGGGGGGCAGTGTGTGTGTGTGTGTGTGTATGTGTGAGCGGGAGGCAGAGAGAGATGTGACAGAGTTGCGAAATTGCAGGCGCGGCTCTAAATGGCTGTTATTTCAAATAGCGTAGCATATTTTAAAATAATCGGTTAACCGGTTTCAACCGGCTAATGAGGCTCGGTGGTCGGTCAAGAAAATTTTTAGTTTTCGCCATCTATGCTGGACAACAAGAGGGCTGACTGTCATTTGTCCCTGGCAACTAGAATGGCCAACACTGTTTGAAGGTGTTTAGCTGCTTTCACACACCAACCACTCTTGGAGCCCAAAATAAAACCAGTCATTGCATGAGGAAGTCAAAGCAGAACTCTGCAAACTGCAAGCAGAGAGTGCATCATCAAACCGGTCAATGCATCCCTATGGGTGTCTGTGGTTTCAGACACCACTACAAATGTCTGTTCCCTCAAATAGTGCCCTATTTAAGGGCATAGGGGCCGATTTCAGACACAACCCCAATGAAGTCAAGGCTTTAATGTGATTGGTTATCAAGGCACACGTGATCTCAGTTAGCGGTTACACTTTTTCCAGTAGTAGAGTAATAAGAGCATCTCTGGTATAAAGCAGGCTTTAGGTGATCGTCAGTTCCTGTTCGGTCTGAAGCTGCAGGCCTGAAACTGCTGTCACGTATATAGTTCTGCAGTCTGACACATCTCGTCTCATATGTGCTCGTTCAATCCCTCAAACTGCTACCAGAGGTCACCATCTCCTGCGACTGACATCCACCTTGATGAGCCTCACCTGTCAATCACTTTCATTCATCTTCACAATTATTCATCTTCAACTTACTGAAAAAGATCATCATTTTTCTTTAGTTAGTTTTAGTTCAGTAATGTTGTTCTCTTGCTGAGGGAGGGAAAGTGATATTTCTGTCACTGGTTATAAATAAACAGTGTTAACCACACAAAGCTAAAAGTGCTTGTGTTAAAACAGTCAGTCATTTGGTTGCTGTTGATCTGATGAGCTTCAACACGGTAAGACAAACACACTCTTGCTTAAATAAAACTGATGATTATTGCTCATATAACATGCGTGTCTTTACATGAGAAATGTTAAGAATATGGTGATTTGCATTGTTTAAGTGATGCTTATATTAATGCTGTATTATAGATATATTTTATGATGATGATTATATTAATGCTGTATTATAGATATATTTTATGCTGATGATTATATTAATGCTGTATTATAGATATGTTATGCTGATGATTATATTAATGCTGTATTATAGATATATGTTATGCTGATGATTATATTAATGTTGTATTTTATGCTGATGATTATATTAATGCTGTATTATAGATATATTTTTTTGCTGATGATTATATTAATGCTGTATTATAGATATATTTTACGCTGATGTCGGTCAGAATGGCTCCTCCTCTTCCTCTGATCTTTCTGCTCATGATTCACAGTGAGTCTCTCTTACATTCACATTAGAAACTCTCTGATGTTTTATTTAAGGCGTCATGAGCGGCTGATCTGCACTTTCTTCTGTCCTGTACTCACATATTTCTCTCTGAAACAGGAAGTTTGTGTTGAACATGTCAAACGCTTGTCCCTTTTAGAAATGCCCAATAGTCTTTTGCTACTTGCTAGTCAGTGTCACATGGTTTAGGGGAGGGACTTTTTCATTGTTCAGAGCATTTGATTGGACAAAAATCAGTGTAGCACGCACCAGATTGTGAATATTGTTGGCTCATTTTTTTTGGAAGTGAATGTGTGTGTGTTAAATATTTATTTATATACATTTACTTCTTCTTTTCTGCAACACCCTCGATAAAAGTCGATGAAGTAATTCACACTGAGATCATTTATTTACATTTATCACTGACTAGATTATGAGAAGATAAGTTTAGATATCCTTTTATATTGTCATGTTTTCATGGCCCAGTATAACTGATAAAACAAAATTTTCATCTTGATGAATTCTGTGTTTCAGGGGTTTCTAGTGGTGATTGGAGTGTGAGTTACAGTCCTTCACACATTTGTGCACTAAAGGACTCAACAGTGATAATGAGATGCAATTATAAATACCCTACTGGACATCAGATCATGAAAGTTTTATGGACCAAAACAAAAGATAAAAAGGAACATGAAGAGTTTCCAGATCTGTCTGAGGATCCTGAATACAGTCAGAGGCTTCAGTATCTGGGAGATAAACAGCAGAACTGCAACATCAGACTGAGTCATGTGACACTGAAGGATTCTCACATGTACTATTTCAGATTCATCACTGATGAATCTGATGGAAAATGGATTGGTGTTCCAGGAGTGACTCTTACTGTCACAGGTGACTTTGATGAGGTTTATCTCTTCTTCTGTGCATTATGTTGAATAATAATGACAGCAGCACTAGATATAATGTGTGTGTTGTGTTCAGATCTTCAGGTGGAGTCTCCTGAGAGAGTGACAGAGGGAGATTCAGTCAGTCTGACATGTAAAAGCAGCTGCGCTCTGACTGACAGAGCAACATTCATCTGGTACAGAAACTCACAGCCATTAACTGAGAGAAGAGACAGAAACAATGAACTCCTGCTGCAGTCAGTCAGAAGAGAGGATTCAGGCAGATATAGCTGTGCTGTAGACGGACACACTCACATCTCTCCTGCTGTTCAGATCAATGTCATGTGTGAGTGCAGATTCACTTTTTCTCTTTAAAAGTTGTCTTAAGACTACTTAACGCTAATTAAAGCAGCACTATGCAGTTTTTTTAGCTTAACTGAACAGCTTCGGAGTTATTGGAATGGATATATGACTCTTTTCGGGTTGAATGGTGGCCGTCTCGCCGTCTCTGCGATTATCATGAGAACAGTTGTCAATATCTCACATAATTATCAGGACATAAATAAGCCTACATGTTGTAAATAAGTGCAATTTGCAAACTATTATGATAAATTGCAATAATCATGTCTAACAACATCATAACGGACATTGTTACGAAATAATGCGACATACATGATACACTTTATTGGTGTCATCTGGCATTTAGGCTCAGGTAAGCCTAACGCGGTAGGCTACTTTATTATTATGAAGTGCAGAGGCCGTGAGTGCAGATACGCTCTGCGTGAGTTGTATTTACGACAGTAACGTTAAATACAAGTACTCTACAGCGACTCTAGGGATCGCTGTTTGACAAAAACAGAAATCCTGCAGTGCCGCTTTAATGATTAGTGGGTTTCGTGTGAGCTCCAGGGCCGGATTAAGAATTCAGAGGCCCCTCTGCACAATGTCTTGTAGGACAACACCCCACCCAAAATTAACATTTCAAAAGTATATTTTATATTACTCTATACCCCCACCATCACCACCACCACCCCCACCCCACCGTTCTTTCCCATAGGATTTTATAAAACTATGTTGGGTGGACCTCTGTCCATTTTGAAAATTAACATTTCAAAAGTATATTTTCTATTTTTCTATAGTATATTGATATCAATATATTATATTATATATCAATACACTGAAAAAAATGATACTTTGGATTAACTTAAAAAAAGATTTTTGTTACAACTAATTTTTTTAGATTTTCTCAAATTGTATTTATGATTTAGTTAAAACCGTAAATTTTGATTTAATGTCAAACCAAAATGTATTTTTTTTTCCAACACAACGTTTTACCTTAACCCAAAGTAATAACATCGTTTGTTGCAAAGAACGTGTGTATTTGTTTTGCTTTGATACAACCTGCACTGTAAAGAATAAAATCTTAAAAAATGGTTGCCATACAAAAAACATAAAATGAATGTAAAATATCCCAATTTAAATAAGTGCAAAAGACTATTACAGAAATCTTCCTTAAGCTTTTTAACAGAAACACAGTTATTTCATATATATATTTCCTGATTTTTTTAAAATAATAAAGTTTTATGTCACCATAATGGAGATCAGTGTTTGCTTTAGTTGGTCTCTTGACCCTCTAGTTTTTAACATTACTTTTTCTCTGGCTGCTTTAACTGTGTGTCTCTGATACATATTTGTTATTGTAGGAATCCAAGAGAAACTACAGATCAGAAAATCTTGGCCACTTATTAGTGATAATAGTCATGTAGTTGCCTGCTTTATTAATATCTGATTAAATCGTTGAATATTAGTTGTTAATTTTGCATGCCAATACTGCTATAGAAGATCCTGCAGTGCTGTGATATTCAGATTTTATGAAGTCATTATACAGAAAATGTTTTGACAGGATCATACAGACATCATGAATCAGCGTATGAATCGCAACAATGGTGACAATGAAAAAAAAAACTGATCAACTCTGAACTACTATAAAGTCACAAAAAGGCTTTGCTGATTGTCACCATTGTTGAGATTCATATGTTGATTTTTGATGTCTCTATACTCCTAAAAAAATAAACCAGCTCAAATATTTTTTAAAATTTCAGTTGGTTATAATACTGATGCCACGATATTTCAAAGGTCAAGTTTATGACATCAATCATAGACTTTGTATAAAACAAAATTCCATCTATATAAAATCTCAGCAAAAATATTCAGAGATTTGACTGTAATATGAGTGAATCAGGACAACATATGATGATTATAACATCATCAATAAATGACCAACATCATCTGATATTTTTTCTTGCATTAATTGCCATAACAAATGTGTATCAAAAACACAGTTAAAGCAGCCAGAGAAAAACGAATGTTAAATACTCAAGGGTCATGAGCGCAACTAAAGCAAACACTGATCTCCATCATGGTGAGATCAAATTTATGTTAAAGTTTTTTGCACTTAATTTAAATTAGTATATTTTACTTTATTTTTATGTTTTTTGTTTGGCAGCCGTAGACTCTGCCAGTCATTGACCGTTTTTTTAAGATTTTATTTTTTACAGTGTAGGTTGTATCAAAGCAAAAGAATTACACACGTTCTTTGTAACAAACAATATTATTACTTTGGGTTAGAGGGCTGCATTGGGATTGAGTCCCGCCGGGTCCCACGGGACCCATCGCAAATCTCGCGGGAGCGGGCGGTTTGAACTTTGCTGCAGGCGGGAATGGGCGGCTAAAAAAAACAACTGCGGGATCGGGAGGTAGCCTAGCGAGTCGACATGATGGAGGAATAAATGATGTGGAAAAGAACCTCAAACAGGTATTTACAGCACAAAACCTAAGCAAGGCTGACATTTGGACAAGCCTACTATTCATCTTCCTGATCAGTGCGTCAGAATACATGCAGGCCAGGGAAACGAAACAAACAACCCCATGAATCTCTTTAATAATAGCAATACAAATACGTGTTTTTTCCTGCGGGACGGGAGAAGACACAAAATCAATGCATCTCTATTATTGTGCGGGAATAAATTCTCAAAGTTTTGCGGGTGCGGGCGGGAGTGGACATACATATTGCGGGAGCGGGCGGGAGTGTAACACATACGTTGCGGGAGCGGGCGCGGGCGGGAGCGGGATGAAGAAAACAGTCCCACGCAGGGCTCTAGGTTAAAGGGACAGTTCACCCAAAAATTTAAATTATGTCAGTATTTACTCACCCTCATGTTGTTCCAACCCCGTAAGACCTTCGTTCATCTTCGGAACACGAATTAAGATATTTTTGATGAAATCTGAGAGCTGGATCATTCCTCCATAGGCTTCTTCAGGGATTGAAACTTGCCAGCCCCGAAAAGTTATTAAAGGGCACCTATTATGGAATTTAGAAAATTACCTTTCATGTAGTGTGTAACATATAGATCTAAGTGAACGAAAACATCCTGCAAAGTTTTAAATATGAAAGTTCATCTTATGCAAAGTTATTGTCTCTCAAAATTAAGAGTCGACTCTGAGTCGCTGATATGAATCGATAGACGAACGATGCTTTTCCCCTATCTAGATGACGTCAACTTGACAAGTTATTTGAATAAGATACGCCCACTCGTTGCGCACGCAGACACCAGGGAAAACTTTAAAACATCATGTCGACAACAAGACGCTGTGTTCTGAAGTGCGAATCAAAAGCGACCCTTTTTCACTGCCCAGGGAGGAGCATTTGAAGACTAAGTGTCTACAGTTCATACATACAACTATACCACACAAGTATAGGGCGAACCTTGTGCTGTGTTCGCGTTATTTTAATGACGATTGCTTTACAAACATAAATGCTTTCAAGTGTGGATTCGCGAGCCGGTTGATACTGAATGAAGGTTCAGTACCAATTTTATTTGGATCAGCTTCCTCCTCCGAATCACAACCTGTAAGTATTATTAATAATTGTTGCTTTTATGTGTTTTGTAGCATGCTCAATAAGTATTTGTGTGTGTTGTGTAAGTTATGCTCAGCGCAGCTTCTAGGTCTCCAATTGTCAATTTTTTTTTGAAATATGTGAAATGTTTGTCATTGTTATAGGAGTTGTCATAAAGAATCGAGCAATAGCTTGTAGTAGATCAGTGCTTTATCAATATGTTAATGCGTTGGGCTAACAAAAAACAATAACTGATTGGGTCATCTGACCAATCACTGCAGATAAGCGTCACGCAAAGGAGGGGTTTGGAAAAATGAGTCGTTGAACGAATCATTTGGGAGTCGGTGAGCAAATCCGGTAAAAATAAATGCACTAATATAAGTACACTATATTGAAATGTTCAATACTTTTATCCTAATTTCTTCATTTGCAAGAATTAAACACTTGAGCTTTTTATTTTGGATAAAACACCAGATCACCATGCAGATCGCGTGAGCAAAGTGCGCACTTTCCTTTAAATCACACAGCACAAACAGACTGCCTATATAGGCTACTTAATTAAAGACTTTTGCTGTTTTATAAAGCCACAAAGCCATATCACGGTTTCGATTTTAGTTTGTTGGCAAAATATAACTCTAGAGACCTTTATGTTAGGCTTTAAATTTTACATATCATCAGTGGTTAAATTGGCTTTTGTAGAGAGGGGGAGCCCTTATTTACGGTGAATGGTCATCATTCAAAATCGCGCCGTAAAATGACTTAATGTGTTTTTACACCAAAGGGGCTCTTTTTCTAGTATTAATGTGTAAGGTAGGGTTGAGTAGTTATTTCAACAAAGAGAAATACTTTACAATTTACTTACTTTATTATAATTTTTTACCTTTAATATTAACAGGCAGGCAACGGATTTCACCCTTGGAAGAAATTGAACGTTTGAAAATATTGGTTGCCAATTGTTTTTGGGGGCCCTATAAGCAGAATTTGATTTGGGGGCCCAAACGCCCCCATTTAGGGGCCCCCCTCCCCCACGCGGAGTCACTTGAGCTTGATGATTATTGACATGTCACGCTATAATGTTACATTATAAATTAAAACAGTGAGGTTATGTATTAATACAAAATAAATACCAGAGCCCCTATTTTTGAGAATTTTCTGAAAATGACATACCCAAATACAAATGTCTGTAGCTCCTAAACCATATGGTCCACATTCATAACTCTGATGTTTTTTTAAACTAGAAACTTGAAACTTTGTTACCCAAGAGTCATAATAACTCAAAGTTGCATAGAAACAGAGTAAAACAAGGTAGAATTTACAGTAAATTGACTAACGATTTCTTTGAATGAACTTCATTTAGGGAAACATTTATCAGACTTTTAGGTTAATGGCCTGAAAACACCATAAAGATAAAACTGAATGTCTGATCATGTTTTGATTCAAATTTGAAGATGATACTCCCAAAAATGTAGTTTCTGTAAGCTTTTATTCAAGAAAAAGTCTAGGCGTCCTTTGCAAAAGGCCATTTGGAGACTCCAAATGGACACCTGGTAACCAAATGACATAAGGAGTAAACACTACATACAACATACATGTATATCAATTCAGAACTGGTCTGCCCATCAAACCACACAAGAAAAAACGATTTCAGCACAACATTTGAACATTTGAACAAAATACTCTTTATTTTGAACAATTCTAATAGCAAAAACACCCTCATCAACATTGTGCCATCTTTCACTGTCTTAGCACTATTACCCCTTTTCCACCAAAGCATTTTGAGAGCCAGTTCGGAGCCGGTGCCTACTCACGAACCAGTTCTTTGTGTTTCGACAGCCAAAGAACCGGTTCTCGGCCAGTAAAACTGGTTCCAAAGCGGCACCAACTCTTTGCTGGACTAGAACCGTTCTTTTACCACGTCATGCTTACGGCGGGGTCTGGGGGCGGGTTTAGATGTGTTCTAAACATCTTTTCTGACAGAAAGGATCGCAAAGCCAGGAAAAAACATTTGCAGAAACACGAAGTAGTCCGCCATTGTAATTGTTATGCTTGAAGGTGGCGCAAGCGTTTCTAGTTTTTTTTTTTTTTTTTTTTTTTTTATTGAAAACATTATGTAAGCAAAGAAGAAAACAGTCACAATATAGAACAAATAAACGGAAAGAAAAAAAAGACACAAGACAGGGGTACATAACTATTCAGAAAAGATTACATATCAAAGGAAAAGATTAAAAGACTTACATATTTCAATTGTTTTTAAAGCCTTCTTGGTACACAAGTTAGAGATAATCCCAAAGTAATATTGTACTTGCAAGCGTTTAAGCTAAGACGTATAGCGACGTACACAGTGACGTAACGACGTCGTTCGCTGGGCGCTCTAGTCAGTGGAAAACAAACAGGTTCTGAAAAGGTTCGCAAGTTGAACCAACTCCGAACCAACTTTGAACCAGCACCAGTTCCGAACCAGTTCTTTTTTGGTGGAAAAGGGGTATGTGAGGTGCTAAGAGACACAGTAGGTACTGACTGGCTCCCCCTCTCCCTCCCTCTCCCTCTACCTCTCCCTGTACCTCTGGTAATGTTAGATGAAGCATATTCAGATGGAGATGAAGAAGACTGCCGTGGTCTCATTCGTCGCTCAGGACTGGACTCTGGATTCCAGTCCGGATCTGTTTCAGTTGAAGGCCTATTTTACAGCACAGAACACACACAAAAGAGGATTTCAGTTTGAGTCAAACAGACATACTATTAGAGACATACTATTATTAGGAGCATCAATATTACATCATATTACAATAACAAATGCCTGTTTGTCAAATACCTTATGCTTATAATGCTCAGCCTTATAAATGCTTTGTAATAATTATATATTTTTTCCACATATCTTTACCTTAAATCTTGTAATCCTTTCCTTCCATTATTGTTATATTCAATGCACCATTCATTCATATAAACCTATCACTGTTGTCACATATCTTGCTAGTCATCTCCACTGTAATTTTATAATCAAAACATCTTCACCTGACTTGTAATCCTTTCCTTCCATTGTTGTTATATCAATGCACATTATATAATGCGCGTGTGACATAAATATTATGTCTTTATGTATAATATACAGCCCTTTTTTATTTATTTTTTTATTCAACTTTCATAAAAGGTTACAATGACATTTAACATCAAACATAAGACAAACCGATATTGGGGAAAACATAACAGATCTTACATTGTACATAATATACAGCCCTGTAGCTACTCGTGTAGCCTCGTGTCTTTGCTAGTCATCTCCACTGTCATTTTATAATCAAAAACATGACATGAACAGAAAAAATGCCAATACTTTATAAACTTAAAAAGTCAAGACAATGTGATGAAACTTACCAATCTAAAACGGGATCGAGTCCATGAACAAACATGCCGAATCGGCGCTCGACACCGTGCTCTCTCTGTCTCTGCGCTTCTCTGTCCGCGTCTTTCTGCTTTTTTCGTCTGTATCTGTTCTGAGATCGTTCTGTATCTCGTCACCGCGTCCAATACACTCCCAACACCACAAAGACTCTTCTTTAATAGAATATCCATGATGGAGATTGTCAAATATAACGTTGGAGAAAGTCCGTGCGTTGAAACAAGCTCCGTGTAGCAAAACAATAGCTAACCTGTGCGAGCTATGCGTAAAATGACGAAGAGCGCCATTGTTGCCAGATTGGAAATGTCCAATTATCGTACTAGAAGTTCAAAATTATCGTATTTGGAAGAAAATTATCGTACACGAGGTGAACGTAGAGAATACAGCTATTTTTCATGTATGGTGGGTGGAGTATGGGGGTAGAATTGTTGCATTATTCCAAATAAATAGATTAAGATCCACAAATAAATGTAAAGAGTTTCACAAAAAAAAAAATAAAACTCACAAATAAATAAAATTAACTTTGCAAATAAAAATATATATTTACAAATGTGTTTTATGCCACAAACACAACTCGGCCTGTTGTGTTTGTGGCACAAGTTAAAAAAAAAAAAAAACATTTTTATTAAGACTTTAAAAAATAATTCTGCATCTATTTTTAGTTGTGCCAGCTGCCAATGTGGGTGGCACCGGCACAAAACATTGGTGTGTTTTTATCTGTATTTCAGCAGTAAGATGTTCCTCGTCTGTAAATGTCGGTGTTGCTGCTGGTGTTGTTGGTGTTTTACTCGGTGGAGCATCAGGTGCTTTTATTATGTACATTTGGTAAGAAGTTCCTTTCAATAATCTACTTGTATGAAGTATTACTGTATTACATTTAGGTTAAGTGTTACATTTAAAGCTGTAAGTTTTGCCTCTTTGTCGCCATCTCTGTGTTAAACCTGAAATTGCAGTTATTGTGGAGTTATCTTCTTTTTTATATTTTTAAACAGGAAAAGATTTAAAACAATCGGGCCTGACTCAGTATAAAACTGATTTTCAGCAGGTTCCTGTTCTGCAGAACATAAATACCTCATATACAACAGAACTCCTAGACAAGACAACAACAAACACACAAACCAAGAGAATAAGCATCAGAGGGAGGCCATGAAGCCATCTCAGGTCACAGACATACCTATCCATTAGATGGCGAGAAAATGTTATTTTAAATAGTCTTATTGATGTTATAGTTCTGATGTGCTCTGGAGTCTCATTCCAGGCTTTAGTGAGCACATGAAAAAAAGATCTCTGTCCATAGCAGTTCCTAAAAGCCGGTATAGGCAGAAGTCCATTTGTAACAGATCTCGTAGTACGCTCGAGCTTGAGCTGAGTTTTGGAACCAACGCTGTCAATGCTGCTGAAGTGCGTCCATTTAAGATTTTATAATACAAGTTTATCCCATGGCTTATTTTATAGTTCTGAAATGTCAAGGCATTACACAAAGATACAGTGGTGAGTCCAGCCTGGAAGCCTGTTGTGGATCTTATAAGCTCTATTATAGAGTCTTGTTACAGGTTCAAGTATCTCATTTGTTGTGAGTGACCAAACAGGTAAACAATACGACAGAGTGGACATAATGATAGCATGAAGATATGTTTTAGAAACAGAAAGCAACAAATATGGTCTAATTTTACTATAAACGAATCATTTTTGGTTTAACTTTCTGGTTAAAGTTTGGACATGGTCATGATAAGTAAGATGTGAGTCAAGAGCGACTCCCAGATACTTATACGTGGATATGATTGAAAGCTTTTGATTAAAAAAGGTGATGGGATTGGATCATTTGTTCTCTGGCTTTCAAGATGGCTGCGTGAGTAACGTGCACGTCAGGTGTAGCCTGCTTAACTATATAATTTTGGCCTTCATGCCCTAATCCTAAATCTCATTATTTTGCAACAAATAGAATACGAACTGAACCTTGTTTGTCGCATAGTTTTCAATCGTTTAAACCGAGTTCAGCTTGTTTTGAGCTTGCTATGGAGCAAACACTGATTTCCAATCAATCAATCTGGGATGCTATACAGCAACTGAAACTGGACATGTTTTCCCATTTCGACACGAAAATGGATAATTTCCAATCAGGCTTACAAACAATACAAGGCTCGCTGTCCACACTTGGTGAGCATGTGTCTGAGCTTGAACAACAAGTAAACTCAAATGAAGATAATTTACTGGATCTTCAAAAGTATGTCAAAACACTAATGAGCGAAAACTCTTACCTGCGTAATAAAGTTGAGGATGCAGAGAATCGTAGCAGGGTATACAACCTGCGCTTTCTGCATGTTCTGGAAAAACCGGATGGTCAGGATATTATTGGCTTTATGAGAGGTCTCATCCAGCTACTTTGAGGGGAAGAGAACTTTATAGTTCCTCCAGTCATTGAGAGAGCCCACCGTTCTCCCACTATGTTACAAACAAATAAGCCGAAAGCTGGGCCAAGGCCAATCCTGGTGAAATTCCTCAGCCTCCAGGACAAAAAATTAATTTTACATCTTTCACGTGAGAAGAAGGAACTAAAGTTTAAAGACAATCGCGTCTACATTTTCCCTGATTTCAGCGCTGACATTGTCCACAAACGTTGACAGTTTGATGACATCAAGAAAAAGCTCCGCGAACTGAAGTTTGAATATTCTCTTCTATATCCTGCCACTCTGAGCATCATCACAGTGGGCAAAGTAGTCCTGTTTAAAAGTCCTGAAGATGCGGAGTCTTTCCTTCGGGATCTTGAGGCTAACTCCCAGAATGTCTGATGATTTCATTTGTCTCATTGAACTTGAGAAAGTAGCCTATAATACTTACGGAGTGTATCTTGATGCTGTTGTTATTTGGCATGGACGGCAATAAATTTATTGAAGTGAGTTAGCTGTCTCTGGGACCGATTAGCTAATTTTGTTCATTTCCGTTTTCCTTTTTTTTTTTTTATATATATATTGTAAGGATATCGGCAAATATATTATCTTATTTCATACCATTAATGGCTGGGATTAAGCTTGACTCAAATGGGGTTTTTTTTGCATGTTTTTTTTTTTCTTTTTTCAACATTAGGCTCTCACTTCATGTAATTCCATTTAGAAATTAAGCAGACCGTATCTGTATTTTGTTATGTTTTGGCCTAGCCAGTTTGCAATTGTGTGTGCTTGCGTGTGTGTGTGTGTGTTTGTGTGTGTGTGTGTGTGTGTGCGTGTATCCTGGTCTCTTTCATTTTCGCTTCCCCCCTCCCCTCCCTTCCCTTTTTTTTCCTTCAACCCTTCAATCCTTTTTCCTATGTCTCTGAATATTCAACGTGGGTAAAGGTTTATTTGTCATTCATTTAAACATAAGGAGCTTGCTACATAAAAATGATCTCTTAAGGGCCTGGCTCGTCTATAATAAGCCAAGTGTCATAACACTGTCTGAGACTTTAAATTCATCCAAATTAAATTGGATGGTTATGTTTTGTATAGAGCAGATACGGGTACTCGTGGAGGAGGGGTAGCCACCTATGTCTCCTCAAATGTACACTCTAAAAAGAGATGTGTCAAAAAACAACACATGTGATGTGTAGATAGCATTTTGACACATGTTGTGTAGATTTTAACACACAATGTGTGTTAAAATGTAACTCTGGATAGAATAGCACTGGGTGGAGGAGAGTTTGTGTTTATGAAAAATTATAGGTATATTTTATATGGTATACCATAAAATGCTCTAAAATAAATAAAGCAATACATTCAATTAAATAAATGTAATCTTAAAGAAAACAAAGATTAACGGGTGTTTTTTGGCAGCCAATCACATCATGCCTCTTTTCAATGTCTTTTTCAAATGCTGCTTTCACTTGTTATTAATAACCAGATTAACTTTATTTCTGTCAGACTCTACAGAAGCTCTTATTGAGAATTAACAGGTTTTGTGTTGACGATTCATTGAATGTTTCATTTAAAGTCACCAGAATCGTGATTATTGTCAGCTTTATCTGGGCTCTTAAACCCTTCACTCTTTAACATTAGCTTTCTCTGATTGCTGTAAATATGTTTTAATTTTGAACATTCAAAACAGCAGAGAAAATCATGGGTAAAATATGTTCAGATGATAATGTTATCATCATGGACATGTAGATTGCTGAGCTCAGCAAAAGTTTACTATGTGATATATAAGTGTACTATATAAAAGATGTTTTTTAACAAAGGTGAGCTTATTGCAAATGACTTAATTTTTGAAAAGCATAGTTGGGCCAGGGTCTTACAGTATAAGGTATCAAACAGACTTCAAGAATCAGCGTATGCATCTCAACAATGGTGACAAACAAAAGCTTCATACCGCAATGCATGATGGGAGCCATCAATGAGTTGTGATTGGTGGCAGCCACTGCAACATGCTTTATTATTGTCACCATTGTTGAGATTCACAGGCTGATTATTGATGTCTGTGTTTCTAAATAAATTCATTTGAAAGTGTTTTGATCAGAACAACGTTTAATAAATATTTTGGATTAAAAGAAACATACTGATATTCATATATGGTGTAGAAGCTCTCCAGCTATTGTGTTGTTTTTGTTCGTTTGTTCTGCGTTTAGTCATTCTTTTCCAATCAGTTTCACCAAAAACGAACTACTGGACATAAGGAAACACACACCAGAAACCTTTTCTACAGTTTTTGATCATTCGGACGTCTTGCAGGACATTCTCGTCGGAGGGGCAGCGTTGTTGTTCAAACGCGCGTTCAGACGCAAACGCGGGAAGCGAGCCGGCGCGCTGGTTAAACTCCGCGAGCGCGGCCTGCGCACTGCACTCCCCAGTATTCATCTCGCGAATCTCCGATCCCTTCCTAACAAAACGGATGAACTTCTTCTCCTCACCCACACTAACAAGGATTTTTTAAACTCTGCTGCTTTGTGCTTCACTGAAACCTGGCTGAGTGAAGCCATACCGGACAACGCAATACATCTGCCGGGCTTCCAGCTGTTCCGAGCGGATCGCATCGCGGAGCTAACGGGGAAAACGAGAGGTGGTGGATTGTGTTTCTACATTAACGAAAGTTGGTGTTCAGATGTAACAACACTGAAGAAGATGTGCTCTCCTAATTTAGAGGCAAATTTCTTAAACTGTAAACCCTTCTACTCGCCTCGGGAATTTTCCTCTTTCATTCTCGTGAATGTTTACATCCCTCCAGACGCGTGCGTGAGCGCGGCGCTACAACAGCTGGCAAAACAAATAGCTGAAACGGAACAAAGGTACCCAGACTCTCTTTTAATCATTCTTGGGGATTTTAACAAAGCAAATCTTTCCCGTGAACTACCAAAATACAGACAGCACGTTACATGTCCCACCAGAGACAGTAATATACTGGACCACTGTTACACCACAATAAGAAATGCGTATCACTCGGTCCCACAGGCAGCTTTGGGGCTCTCTGATCACTGTTTGGTTCATCTCATACCGACCTACAGGCAGAAATTGAAATCAGCTAAACCTGTAATAAGGACTGTAAAAAGATGGACTAATGAAGCAGAGCAGAATCTACAGGCCTGCTTTGATTGCACTGATTGGACTGTTTTTGAAGCTGCTACCAACGATCTGGATGAGCTCACAGATACTGTAACATCATATATAAGTTTCTGTGAGGATACATGCATTCCTACCAGGACATTCTTATCATTCACTAATGATAAACCATGGTTTACTGGGAAACTCAAACACCTTCGTCATGCCAAAGAGGATGCTTACAGAAGTGGGGATAAAATCTTGTATAACCAGGCCAGAAACAGATTGACAAAGGAGATCAGAGTTGCTAAAAGGAACTACTCTGATAAACTGAAAAACCAGTTTTCATCCAACGACCCATCATCAGTCTGGAATGGCCTGAGGAACATCACCAACCACAAGTCACCATCCCCTCGATCTGTGGACAATCAACACCTGGCTGACGATTTAAATTCATTTTACTGCCGGTTTGAAAAGCCCTCATTCACACCACACACCCGGTCTGATCTGCACTTCACACATTCACCATCACCTCCTGCACTCCCACTCCCCCCCCCCCCCCCCCCCCCTCCTGCCATCCAACCTGAGCTTAAGGTCTGTGTGGAGGACGTGAGCAGAGTCTTCAAAAAACAGAAGACTAGGAAAGCCTCAGGCCCAGACGGCATCTCATCTGCTTGTTTAAAAGCCTGCGCTGACCAATTGGCCCCGGTCTTCACGCAGATCTTCAATAGATCATTGAAGCAGTGTGAAGTTCCCTGCTGCTTCAAACGCTCCACTATCATTCCTGTCCCCAAAAAACCCAAAATCACTGGACTTAATGACTACAGACCTGTCGCTCTCACGTCTGTGGTCATGAAGTCGTTTGAAAGACTGGTGCTGGCCCACCTGAAGGACATCACCGGACCCCTGCTGGATCCCTTTCAGTTTGCTTACAGAGCAAACCGGTCTGTGGATGATGCAGTCAACATGGGACTGCATTATATCCTGCAACATCTCGACAGACCAGGGACTTATGCAAGGATCCTCTTTGTGGACTTCAGTTCGGCCTTCAATACCATCATGCCTGGTCTTCTCACAGCCAAACTGACCCAGCTCTCCATGCCATCCTCGATCTGTCAGTGGATCACCAGCTTCCTGACGGACCGGCAGCAGCGAGTGAGACTGGGGAAACACACATCCAAGACACTCACAATCAGCACTGGCGCCCCCCAAGGGTGCGTTCTCTCCCCACTGCTCTTCTCCCTGTACACAAATGACTGCACTTCTAAAGACCCCACTGTCAAGCTCCTGAAATTTGCAGACGACACCACTGTCATCGGTCTCATCCAAAACGGTGACGAGTCTGCTTACAGACTGGAGGTTGAACAGCTGGCTGTCTGGTGCAGTTATAACAACCTTGAGCTGAACACGCTCAAAACAGTGGAGATGATCGTGGACTTCAGGAGGAACAGCTCAGCCCTCCCCCACTCACCATCATGAACAGCACTGTGGAAGCAGTGGAGTCATTCAGGTTCCTGGGCACTATCATCTCTCAGGACCTGAAGTGGGACAATCAAATTGACTCCACTGTGAAAAAGGCCCAGCAGAGACTGTACTTCCTTCGCCAGCTGAGGAAGTTCAACTTGCCACAAGAGCTGCTGATTCAGTTCTACTCAGCCGTTATTGAGTCTGTTTTATGCACTTCCATCACTGTCTGGTTTGGTTCAGCTACCAAATCAGACATCAGGAGACTACAACGGACAGTCCGGACTGCGGAGAGGATCATTGGTGCCCCCCTGCCAACCCTCCAGGACCTGTACTCTTCCAGAGTGAGGAAGAGAGCAGGTAAAATCATCACAGACTCCACTCACCCTGGACACCTCCTGTTTGATCTGTTACCGTCAAGACGGCGACTCAGATCACTGGCCACAAGAACATCTCGGCACAGGAACAGCTTCTTCCCACAGGCCATCTCCCTTCTGAACAGTTAACATATCTCCCAAGGCATATGCCTGAAGTGCAATACTCCCACTGTTTAGTGCAATATCTTTAAAATTCAGGTGATATTTATATTTATATTTATTCATACTATACAAAATACTGTAAATATGTTCATTATCTGTAAATGTTTATTCTGACAAAACCCAACTGTGACCATATATTTTTATAGTACTTTCATATTTTTTTTATAATTGTATTCGTAGAATTTGTATTACTATTTGTATTACTATTACTTGTTGTATCTGTATTTGTATATGTGCACTGGAAGCCTCAGCACCAAAACAAATTCCTTGTGTGTGCAAGCACACTTGGCAATAAAACTCTTTCTGATTCTGATTCTGATTCACAAAACTAGTGCTAATAAGTTAAAACAACCTATCTCAATAAGTTGATTGCATGATTGTGCCAGAACATAACCAACACTATCAGATCACACATTTCTTTGTTTGTTTGACTGTTATAAATAAATGACAGCAGACAAACAAATTTAAAGTGAATGTATAAGGTTTAAGAGCCCAACTAAAGCAAACACTGATCGCCATAACGGTTGCTTACAATTTGTGATTTTCTCCTTCAATGATTCTGCTTGTTAACATCAGGTATCTTCAATAATGCTCAAACATCACTAAATTAATCACTTAATTATCTCATTAACTTTAACACTCTTCAGTGTTAATTTAACACTGGAGTTTTTGCTGTGTAGTAAATGCCGCTCCATCTGAAAGCAGGTGAAGGTGATTTACTACTAATCAAGGAACCGGCTTTACTGACGAGATGTGCATGACAATGTCATGCGATATATCGCCCAGTCCTACATCCATATACTCATAAACTTGTTCAGATAAGCTCTTGTTGATTATGACATCATCCAAACATTTGATCAACTTATCTCTCTCCATAGCAAATGTATTTCATTAAAATACAATTAAAGCAGCCAGAGACCAACTAAAAGAAAAGTAAAGGGTCAAGAGATCAAATAAAGGAGCCATTAATCACGATTCTGGTGACTTCAAATAAAACATTCAATGTAACATCAACATCTAAAACTCAATTTTAATTTATTCTCAATAAGAGCTTGTCTATGTGGATTCATGATGTCTGAAACATCCAAATGTTCAAACAAACTCTTTATTAAACGTCACTGGACTACATAAACACAAGTTAACTAAATTAAATTAAATAAATGTAATCTTAAAGAAAACAAAGATTAACGGGTGTTTTTTGGCAGCCAATCACATCATGCCTCTTTTCAATGTCTTTTTCAAATGCTGCTTTCACTTGTTATTAATAACCAGATTAACTTTATTTCTGTCAGACTCTACAGAAGCTCTTATTGAGAATTAACAGGTTTTGTGTTGACGGTTCATTGAATGTTTCATTTAAAGTCACCAGAATCGTGATTATTGTCAGCTTTATCTGGGCTCTTAAACCCTTCACTCTTTAACATTAGCTTTCTCTGATTGCTGTAAATATGTTTTAATTTTGAACATTCAAAACAGCAGAGAAAATCATGGGTAAAATATGTTCAGATGATAATGTTATCGTCATGGACATGTAGATTGCTGAGCTCAGCAAAAGTTTACTATGTGATATATAAGTGTACTATATAAAAGATGTTTTTTAACAAAGGTGAGCTTATTGCAAATGACTTAATTTTTGAAAAGCATAGTTGGGCCAGGGTCTTACAGTATAAGGTATCAAACAGACTTCAAGAATCAGCGTATGCATCTCAACAATGGTGACAAACAAAAGCTTCATACCGCAATGCATGATGGGAGCCATCAATGAGTTGTGATTGGTGGCAGCCACTGCAACATGCTTTATTATTGTCACCATTGTTGAGATTCACAGGCTGATTATTGATGTCTGTGTTTCTAAATAAATTCATTTGAAAGTGTTTTGATCAGAACAACGTTTAATAAATATTTTGGATTAAAAGAAACATACTGATATTCATATATGGTGTAGAAGCTCTCCAGCTATTGTGTTGTTTTTGTTCGTTTGTTCTGCGTTTAGTCATTCTTTTCCAATCAGTTTCACCAAAAACGAACTACTGGACATAAGGAAACACACACCAGAAAACTTTTCTACAGTTTTTGATTATTCGGACGTCTTGCAGGACATTCTCGTCGGAGGGGCAGCGTTGTTTTTCAAACGCGCGTTCAGACGCAAACGCGGGAAGCGAGCCGGCGCGCTGGTTAAACTCCGCGAGCGCGGCCTGCGCACTGCACTCCCCAGTATTCATCTCGCGAATCTCCGATCCCTTCCTAACAAAACGGATGAACTTCTTCTCCTCACCCACACTAACAAGGATTTTTTAAACTCTGCTGCTTTGTGCTTCACTGAAACCTGGCTGAGTGAAGCCATACCGGACAACGCAATACATCTGCCGGGCTTCCAGCTGTTCCGAGCGGATCGCATCGCGGAGCTAACGGGGAAAACGAGAGGTGGTGGATTGTGTTTCTACATTAACGAAAGTTGGTGTTCAGATGTAACAACACTGAAGAAGATGTGCTCTCCTAATTTAGAGGCAAATTTCTTAAACTGTAAACCCTTCTACTCGCCTCGGGAATTTTCCTCTTTCATTCTCGTGAATGTTTACATCCCTCCAGACGCGTGCGTGAGCGCGGCGCTACAACAGCTGGCAAAACAAATAGCTGAAACGGAACAAAGGTACCCAGACTCTCTTTTAATCATTCTTGGGGATTTTAACAAAGCAAATCTTTCCCGTGAACTACCAAAATACAGACAGCACGTTACATGTCCCACCAGAGACAGTAATATACTGGACCACTGTTACACCACAATAAGAAATGCGTATCACTCGGTCCCACAGGCAGCTTTGGGGCTCTCTGATCACTGTTTGGTTCATCTCATACCGACCTACAGGCAGAAATTGAAATCAGCTAAACCTGTAATAAGGACTGTAAAAAGATGGACTAATGAAGCAGAGCAGAATCTACAGGCCTGCTTTGATTGCACTGATTGGACTGTTTTTGAAGCTGCTACCAACGATCTGGATGAGCTCACAGATACTGTAACATCATATATAAGTTTCTGTGAGGATACATGCATTCCTACCAGGACATTCTTATCATTCACTAATGATAAACCATGGTTTACTGGGAAACTCAAACACCTTCGTCATGCCAAAGAGGATGCTTACAGAAGTGGGGATAAAATCTTGTATAACCAGGCCAGAAACAGATTGACAAAGGAGATCAGAGTTGCTAAAAGGAACTACTCTGATAAACTGAAAAACCAGTTTTCATCCAACGACCCATCATCAGTCTGGAATGGCCTGAGGAACATCACCAACCACAAGTCACCATCCCCTCGATCTGTGGACAATCAACACCTGGCTGACGATTTAAATTCATTTTACTGCCGGTTTGAAAAGCCCTCATTCACACCACACACCCGGTCTGATCTGCACTTCACACATTCACCATCACCTCCTGCACTCCCACTCCCCCCCCCCCCCCCCCTCCTGCCATCCAACCTGAGCTTAAGGTCTGTGTGGAGGACGTGAGCAGAGTCTTCAAAAAACAGAAGACTAGGAAAGCCTCAGGCCCAGACGGCATCTCATCTGCTTGTTTAAAAGCCTGCGCTGACCAATTGGCCCCGGTCTTCACGCAGATCTTCAATAGATCATTGAAGCAGTGTGAAGTTCCCTGCTGCTTCAAACGCTCCACTATCATTCCTGTCCCCAAAAAACCCAAAATCACTGGACTTAATGACTACAGACCTGTCGCTCTCACGTCTGTGGTCATGAAGTCGTTTGAAAGACTGGTGCTGGCCCACCTGAAGGACATCACCGGACCCCTGCTGGATCCCTTTCAGTTTGCTTACAGAGCAAACCGGTCTGTGGATGATGCAGTCAACATGGGACTGCATTATATCCTGCAACATCTCGACAGACCAGGGACTTATGCAAGGATCCTCTTTGTGGACTTCAGTTCGGCCTTCAATACCATCATGCCTGGTCTTCTCACAGCCAAACTGACCCAGCTCTCCATGCCATCCTCGATCTGTCAGTGGATCACCAGCTTCCTGACGGACCGGCAGCAGCGAGTGAGACTGGGGAAACACACATCCAAGACACTCACAATCAGCACTGGCGCCCCCCAAGGGTGCGTTCTCTCCCCACTGCTCTTCTCCCTGTACACAAATGACTGCACTTCTAAAGACCCCACTGTCAAGCTCCTGAAATTTGCAGACGACACCACTGTCATCGGTCTCATCCAAAACGGTGACGAGTCTGCTTACAGACTGGAGGTTGAACAGATGGCTGTCTGTTGCAGTTATAACAACCTTGAGCTGAACACGCTCAAAACAGTGGAGATGATCGTGGACTTGAGGAGGAACAGCTCAGCCCTCCCCCACTCACCATCATGAACAGCACTGTGGAAGCAGTGGAGTCATTCAGGTTCCTGGGCACTATCATCTCTCAGGACCTGAAGTGGGACAATCAAATTGACTCCACTGTGAAAAAGGCCCAGCAGAGAATGTACTTCCTTCGCCAGCTGAGGAAGTTCAACATGCCACAAGAGCTGCTGATTCAGTTCTACTCAGCCGTTATTGAGTCTGTTTTATGCACTTCCATCACTGTCTGGTTTGGTTCAGCTACCAAATCAGACATCAGGAGACTACAACGGACAGTCCGGACTGCGGAGAGGATCATTGGTGCCCCCCTGCCAACCCTCCAGGACCTGTACTCTTCCAGAGTGAGGAAGAGAGCAGGTAAAATCATCACAGACTCCACTCACCCTGGACACCTCCTGTTTGATCTGTTACCGTCAAGACGGCGACTCAGATCACTGGCCACAAGAACATCTCGGCACAGGAACAGCTTCTTCCCACAGGCCATCTCCCTTCTGAACAGTTAACATATCTCCCAAGGCATATGCCTGAAGTGCAATACTCCCACTGTTTAGTGCAATATCTTTAAAATTCAGGTGATATTTATATTTATATTTATTCATACTATACAAAATACTGTAAATATGTTCATTATCTGTAAATGTTTATTCTGACAAAACCCAACTGTGACCATATATTTTTATAGTACTTTCATATTTTTTTTATAATTGTATTCGTAGAATTTGTATTACTATTTGTATTACTATTACTTGTTGTATCTGTATTTGTATATGTGCACTGGAAGCCTCAGCACCAAAACAAATTCCTTGTGTGTGCAAACACACTTGGCAATAAAGCTCTTTCTGATTCTGATTCTGAACCACAAAACTGGTGCTAATAAGTTAAAACAACCTATCTCAATAAGTTGATTGCATGATTGTGCCAGAACATAACCAACACTATCAGATCACACATTTCTTTGTTTGTTTGACTGTTATAAATAAATGACAGCAGACAAACAAATTTAAAGTGAATGTATAAGGTTTAAGAGCCCAACTAAAGCAAACACTGATCGCCATAACGGTTGCTTACAATTTGTGATTTTCTCCTTCAATGATTCTGCTTGTTAACATCAGGTATCTTCAATAATGCTCAAACATCACTAAATTAATCACTTAATTATCTCATTAACTTTAACACTCTTCAGTGTTAATTTAACACTGGAGTTTTTGCTGTGTAGTAAATGCCGCTCCATCTGAAAGCAGGTGAAGGTGATTTACTACTAATCAAGGAACCGGCTTTACTGACGAGATGTGCATAACAATGTCATGCTATATATCGCCCAGTCCTACATCCATATACTCATAAACTTGTTCAGATAAGCTCTTGTTGATTATGACATCATCCAAACATTTGATCAACTTATCTCTCTCCATAGCAAATGTATTTCATTAAAATACAATTAAAGCAGCCAGAGACCAACTAAAAGAAAAGTAAAGGGTCAAGAGATCAAATAAAGGAGCCATTAATCACGATTCTGGTGACTTCAAATAAAACATTCAATGTAACATCAACATCTAAAACTCAATTTTAATTTATTCTCAATAAGAGCTTGTCTATGTGGATTCATGATGTCTGAAACATCCAAATGTTCAAACAAACTCTTTATTAAACGTCACTGGACTACATAAACACAAGTTAACAATACGTTTCAGTGTTCATCCAAACACTCAGTTGTAAAAACACAAGAAGTAACTCTGGCAAATACACACCGACTACAGTCACATGTGACACATATCTGACACAAGTTGTGTAACTATAACACATTAGTGTGTAAAAGGTTTCAACACACTTCTGTGTAAGAGGAATAACACATTAGTTGTGTTAAAGGTAATACAAAATGTGTAGCCCTAAACACAGAGGTGTGTTAAGATATAACACAGGTTGTGTGTTAAATTTGACACAACATGTGTTGTCCCTGAGCACACACACTACATGTGTTAAAATCTACACAACATGTGTTGTCCCTGAGCACACACACTACATGTGTTAAAATCTACACAACATGTGTTGTCCTTGAGCACACACACCACATGTGTTAAAATCTACACAACATGTGTTGTCCTTGAGCACACACACCACATGTGTTAAAATCTACACAACATGTGTTGTCCCTGAGCACACACACTACATGTGTTAAAATCTACACAACATGTGTTGTCCCTGAGCACACACACACTACATGTGTTAAAATCTACACAACATGTGTTGTCCCTGAGCACACACACTACATGTGTTAAAATCTACACAACATGTGTTGTCCCTGAGCACACTCACTACATGTGTTAAAATCTACACAACATGTGTTGTCCTTGAGCACACACACCACATGTGTTAAAATCTACACAACATGTGTTGTCCCTGAGCACACTCACTACATGTGTTAAAATCTACACAACATGTGTTTAAAATCTACACAACATGTGTTGTCCCTGAGCACACACACTACATGTGTTAAAATCTACACAACATGTGTTGTCCCTGAGCTGATTCAGCACATGTGTTAAAATCTACACAACATGTGTAATAGTTAACACATCTCTTTTTACAGGTTGTGTTGTTTTCAACTCATCTTTTTATAAGAGCGTGCCGACACTCACCATCACTGTGAATGGTATGTAGTGTTTGCTATGTTCTCAAACATACAGGCCAGTGTAAATACAATTATTTATATAAAATATTTTGTCAGTTGCTACATTTTAAATAATTCAAAGTGGAAACTCTGTTAACTGTTATCTCTCATGAATTTTTGTCAAAAGCAGCATTATCAGTTATGGGTTGAAGTGTGAATAACTGAATAATGTCCAGTACAGTGAGTCTGTCCAGTCATTGAGCTTGAGACATTGTCTTGTACTTTGTGTGCACATGCATTCTGTACTCGACTATTGATTAAACGGTTAATATTTTTGCATCTGGCCCTTTCGCTTTATTTTTTAAAATGACACAATGTGTGTTAAAATGACTTGCACATTTATTGTGTTAAATTTGACACAACATGTGTTGTCCCTGAGCACACTCACTATATGTGTTAAAACTGACACAACACATCTCTTTTTAGAGTGTACATTTTTAATTCCACATTAATCCATCAAAACACAAGTAAACACATCTTTGTGTAAAAATAACACATCTTTGTGTTGACCTAGTTGACACAATAGATGTGTTAAAGAAAGGGACACATAAGTTGTGTCAAATTTGACACAATATGTGTTGTCCCTGAGCTGATTCAGCACATGTGTTAAAATTTAACACATTATGTGTTGTTTTTAACACATCTGTTCTAAGAGTGTAGTTTATAGCCCCTAAGGAAAACCCTGTACACTTTGAATGTCTTTTTGTTAAAATTACTTTTCACGTAAATAAACAGTTGATTATAGGGAACATTTACAGACCTCCTAACTCCCCTGCAGAGTCAATACACTGCATAGGCACTACTATAAAATCTGTGGGTATCTCAAACGAGATGATTATCCTTGGTGATTTTAATATTAACTGGTTAGATCGTTCATCTCTAAATGATATAAATTATTTTGAAAGCTTAAATCTGACTCAACTAATTAGAGAACCTACTCGGGTTGACCATAGATCCAAATCTTTGTTGGACTGGATTTTGGTCACCCACTCTAACAGAATTATTGAAACTGTTGTTTTACCCGATTCCTTTAGTGATCATTCCATGGTCTTCTGTGTATGGAAAATTAGATTACCTCGCCTACCACCCAAGGTGATCAGGGTAAGACAGAGTAAACATCTTAACACTGATTTTTTTATCCATGATTTATTAGATATAAATTGGAATAGGTTTAACTGTATTCCTTTTGTTGAAGATGCTTGGAATTTTTTTCTATACTGAAGTTCTTGAAGTAATTGATAAACATGCCCCTTGGATATCAGTAAAGTTTAAGGGCCGACACTTACCATGGATTGATGCTGATTTAATACATATTTTTAAACAAAGAGATGAGGCATGGAAAAATAAAAAGTACCGCCTGTCAAAGGACTCATCAGACGGGGCTGTATATAAACAATTAAGAAATATGTGTACGACCAAAACGAGAAATGCTAAATCAAATTATTATACAATCTTTTTGTCTAATAATTTCAATAATCCCAAGAAGTTTTTGGAAAAGTCTTTATTCCTTATTTAAAAATTCAACTGAAAGCATTGCTACCAAAATTAAAGTTAATAATGATGCTATCAGTGATCCTTCTGAGGTTGCCAATGCTTTTAATCAACACTTTTCCTCTATTTGTAGTTCACAATTTTCTTATTTCTCCTACTCTAGTCCAGTAGATGAGCTTAACAGTTCCTTTTCATTTGCTACAATAAATCCTACTGAAGTTCAGCAAGCAATCTCCGAACTAAAGTCAGGTAATGGTACTGATCCCGATGGCCTGGAGATTAAGTTTATTAAGCTTGCGTCTCATGTACTGGCATTTCCTTTATCAGATTTATTTAATTTATCATTATCCACCTGTGTGGTTCCACTAATGTGGATGCCAATACACAAGGGTGGCGATGCACTTGATCTTAACAACTATAGACCTATCTCTATCATCAGTAGCAAAAGTGTTTGAAACTAATATTTAAACAATTATTCAAATATATTACGGATTTTTCCGTTTTGTCTCCAAATCAATCTGGTTTCAGACAAAATTTTTCTACAACTACTGCTCTTCTAAAATTTACCAATGATGTTTCATCTTCCTTAGACAATAACATGTCAACTGGTGCAATATTCATAGATCTCACTAAGGCCTTTGATATGGTCGATCACTACATGCTTCTCGACAAATTATATACACTAGGCCTTTCTAAAGATTCTCTTCTCTGGTTTAATTCTTACCTCCACTGTAGACGACAGCGTTTCTCTTCATGGTTGTGTATCACAGTCCTTAATAATGGACAAATGTGTCCCTCAAGGCTCCTCCTTAGGGCCTCTTCTATTTTCTTTGTTCATCAATGATCTTCCTCTAATTTGTTCAGACTGTTGTATCCATCTATATGCAGATGACAGAGTTATCTACACAACTAATGTGTCTGTCTCTAAGATTCAATCTTTATTGCAATCTAACTTTAATGCTATTCAACTTTGGTTCCAATCCAATCATCTTCTACTGAATAAGAAAAAGTCACATAGCATATTGTTTCCCACCAGATCAGCTTCAATGAATCAGGATAACAATCTTTCACTCAAATTCCTTGATGATACTCAACTTGTACAAGTTAATGAACTTAAATATCTGGGCCTTTGGCTTGACTCACAACTCTCCTTTAGGTGTCATATCAATTCTGTTGTGAAAAATATTAATTGTAATTTACGAATATTGTATCACTCTATTAACTGTTTCACTCAATTGATTAGATTAAGAATTAGGTCACAGTTAATATTTCCTATATTAGACTATGCAGATGTTGTCTATCAAAACATTTCAGAATCAAACTTGAAGGCATTGAATGCGGCTTTCAATAATATATGCAGATTTGTGCTGAGATGTCCTTTTACTACTCACCATTGTGTTATGTATGACTCACTGAACATATTATCACCAAAAGCCAGAAGACAGTTTCACTGGTATCAAGCAATTTTTAAATATGTGTATTATAATTATCCCTCCTATTTGAAGGAATTCTATTTAATTCCATATAGACCCAGCTATAGATTGAGACACACTGAATATCTCTCCTTCACAGTGCCAAACATCTTCAAAGAGAGTGGTAGACGTGCCTTTAAATTTAAAGCCCCCTCAGACTGGAATAGCCTGCCTGGGTCTCTACGGGTGAGGCGGGATGAGGTAGAGCTTTAGTAAGAGTGAATGTATATGTGTTGTATTATCTTTGTCTTTGTCTCGAGGACCCCCTCGAAAACGAGATGTTTCATCTCAAGGGGTTATCCTCAACAATAAATTTGAGAATTTGAGATATAGATATCTGTCTCCTAGATGAATAAAAATACATACATTCTGTTTTCTTAATATTAAGTGTCAAATGATTATCTTGCAGCCAATTATGTAAATGCTGCAGATCTGTGTTAAGTTTGTAATTAATTGTGTCAATGTTTGAGCCAGACAAAAAAATAACAGTGTCATCAGCATATAACAAAGAACTGAAGGAAGATCATTAATGTACATAAGGAAAAGTAAAGGACCTAAAATGCTGCCCTGTGGAACTCCCATAGAACACACCCGTGACTGAGATGTTACTGAGCCGATTTTCACAGTCTGAGATCTGTCACTTAAATATGATATAAACATATCTATTACAGAGGAGGACAAATGAAAAGAGAGAAGTTTATTTTACAAAATTTGATGATTAACTGTATCAAAAGCTTTTCGAAAATCTACACTGTAAAAAAAATCCTGTTGTTTTTACGGAAAAAAAACGGCAGCTGTGGTTACCAGAACTTTACGGTCAAAAATACAGTATCAACATTATTGGTTTTACAGACTTAATGTAAAATTTACAGTATTAAACCGTATTTCATTGTCTGATTTAATGTTAATTTACCAACTCATTGAAGTATTAATATCTGTTTTGTACCATTGTAATACACTGACAACCAACATTCATCACAGCAGTGATGAGAGTCACGTGATAAATAAAGCTTATCACAAGCAATCTTCCACAAGAAAGTTAAAACTATTATATAGAAGCTGCACAGTGTCATTCTCACAAACATTAAACACCATCATGGTAACACACATGAAATTTTAAAAATGCAATAAACATTAATTTAACAACATTAAATGTGACATAAAACCCTAATGTACATAACTGATTAGAAAAGAACTAAGAAAACTAAGAAGAAACAGTTATTTCAACAAAAATACATCAAATGTGAAGTGTTACGCAGGGAATTGTGGGAATGTAAATTTACGGTTTTTCACTGTAAATTATACATTGAGTTTTTCTTTTTCAAAAACTGTAAATTTAACAGTATTTTACAGTAAAATTACATTAAATGTACCGTTAGATCTATCACAGTTATTTACCGTATATAGTAAGAAAATTTTCTGTTAACCAATTAACAGTTTTGCACTGTAGCATTTTTACAGTCTTTTACAGTTAAAATCACGATCATTTTTTACAGTGATATAACTCCAGTAACCTGACCCTTATTTAAAGACGCCCGTATCTGCTCAGTAAAAAGCAGCAAGGCCGACATGGTTGAACGCGAGGGTCGAAAGCCATGTTGACAATCACTGAGCAGGTTATTGTATTCAAGGTGATTAATTAGTTGATTATATAATGTTTTTTCAGGTAACTTGGAAACAGTTGGAAGAATTGCAATTGGGCGGTAGTTGGAGACATTGGTTGGATCATCAGACTTAAAAATCGGGGTGATCTGGGCCGTTTTCCACATGGCATGAAATACAGATTGCCTAATACACAAATTAACTAAATGATGAAAAAGCGGTATAAGAGTACTAGCATGAGTTTTAAGAAAAATCATTCATGTTTTAAAAATTCAAATCATGTTTAAATTATTTACATCACAAACATGGGAAGCATTCAAAGAACACAAAATATTAGTTATATCATTTTGTGCGATTTCAGAAAAAGAGAATTGCTGAGATGCTGCTGGTACTGATCTGAGAAACAGAGGAGCAGTAAATCTAGAGGATAATTCTTGTACAGATGCAATAAAAAACTCATTGAAAGAATTAGCAATTTTGTCATGATCGGAGAGAAGAGTACCATTTATGGATATTTGTAAACTTATTATTTTTAGTTTTGTTTTCACCAGTTATAGTTTTAATTGTTTTCCATAATGTTCTTGGGTTGGAGACCGTTCGATTAATTTGATTTTCAAAATATAACTGTTTTGCTTTGTACAATTCAAAATTACACTTATTTCTAAACTGTGTGAAAATAAGCTTAGCCTCAGGTGTTTTTAGTGATCTATAAGCTTTCAAAGAGGAGACCTTCTTTTTTAAAAGCTGCAAAATGTCAGGAGTTACCCAAGGTATTGTATTTCGCCTAATATGTATTTTACATTTTTGGCGTATTGTCTCCACTCTTCTATGAAAATTTGACAGAACATGATCAGGATTTTGCAAAGACATCTCATTACTCCAATCAGTATCAGCAAATTCAGAGACAATTTTGAGTTTGGTACTTTAGTGAACTGAAACTGCTGTATTTATCACTCCAGATATACCATACCTAGAAGGTTGATTAGTGAAAATAAGGTCCAAAATAGAATTTTGTGTTTTACCAAATCTAGTGGGATCTTTGATTAATTGATGAAGACCATATTTTATAGCAGTTGTTTTCAGAAGTCTAGATGAATTATCAATCCAATTCAAATTAATGTCACCTAGAATAACAAGCTCCTTAGTTTTAACAGATTTTATTAAGTCAGAGAGTTGCAATAAATATGCAGTTGGACTGACATTTGGGGGCTTGTATGTGACAATAATAGTAACTGAGAATTGATTTGTAAAGTGAACTAATTGAAGTGACTCTGAAATTGTTGAAAGTTTTACTATAGAATGTGCATGTTTTTTTATTTACATAAAGAGCAACACCACCACCAATTGTATCAGTCCTGTCTCTGCGATATAATGAATAATCTTCAGTCGCAAGAAAGGAATCTGATATAACAGGGGTCAGCCATGATTCAGATATTGCCATGACATGAGCCTTAGTTTGAGCAAGCATGATTTTAAATTCATCCAGTTTGGGAACAAGGCTTCTCATGTTTAGATGACACATTTTGAAACCTCTAATTCTACCAAGTTGACATAAAGTAACTGGATTTTTCCTTAGACACGATAATCATTTTTGTGCTTTAACAAGTTTAGAATTAAAGGCTGGAATAACAGGAGGAGATTTAAATAGCAACTGAGGTATAGTCGTTGTGCCTACAGGTTGTTGAATGCACTGCAGTTGAGATAGGTCCATGTATGGGACACCTGCATGTAAACCCAGGGCCAGAGTGTTATTTAAAACATAAGTATAAAATCCAAGGAAATATAAAAAAGTGAACATAAAGGCATTTTGGCCAGGACCAGGATTAAGTTCAATATTTCCAATGAATAAAAGAACAGAGAGTAAGAGTCTTGATGAGGACTGTCGGCGCTTATTTACAGTAGAGTCTCTCGTACGTCTTCTGTACGAGGGTTGTGCAAAACTCTGTTTTCCCATGAAAACCGACGCAACCAATCAGATTATAAAACATTATTACAAGCTTACCGTTGTGAATCAGGCTAAGATAAGGAAAGAGGTTTGAACACTGTTATGTACTTGCTCAATAATAGATTTTGAATCATTTTTAATATATATAGAAATAATTCAAAATCATATATATTTAAATGTGTTGTTTATTCCTCTTTCTTCTGATAGTCTTACTAAAAGGATGAACAGAAGATCTGCTATGAAGGAGGTGAGATGATCTCAATTATTCACAGTGTTTTCCTGCATGCAGAGATGTTTCCTACAGCCGCTATGAGCCGTACAGAGATATTAAGAGTATAAGACACACGAGTCTCGTGTCCAAACACCTGATTCTTCAGTTCTAGATCCAGTAAAACTGATTTCCATTGTGGTGTAGATTTTAAACTGAATATTAAATTAACCATGTTTTTAACATCTAACCATAAAGCTATGAATTATACTAACATCTCGTGATAAGTTCTAACACTTCCTTTGGTCCTATGTCTGAAGATGACTAAAACTTCCATTCCTGATTCTAACAATAAATCTAAATTGAGCTTACTTCCTTTTTCTTCGAGGATGTAGCAGACAAACTCCAACCTCCTAAACATTTGACTTAATATAACTTTGGTAAAAGGAACTTTGAAATTGGACTAACCGTTATATTGTGGAATGACTGATTAAAATATTAACCGCTCACAATGTTTTTGATGATATAGGATATCTTTGCTGATGCTACTAACACAGGGTAATGAAAGGGGGGACTTGCAGAGCGTGATATGTTAGTCATGATGATTCTGTTTTGAGATGTCTGGGTTTGAAAGCATGTGATAATGTATCATGTCATATTATAAAAACTGTTGTATTCGTGTTAACTGGTGGGATTCTCGATTTGTCTGAGATCCACCGGCCTTGCTTCTTCTAGGGAGATTCTCTGAGAACTGCTCGAGAACTCTCCTGGCCGTGATTAAAGCATTTGAAGGACATTTGCTGAGGTCTGCCTGTTATTTTCTGTTGCGCAACAGGTTAGACTAGGGAACCAAGTAAGTAAGTTAGAGTTTAGGGAACTCGGCCAGTGTCGACGGAAGACGCAGGAGCCAGAGTATAAAGGTTATTGGGTGTCGATTGTAGACGCCCCAGATATTAAGTGTCGATTTGGAGACGCTTGGGTGTCGATGTGTAGACGCCCCGGATATTTATTAAGTGTCGACGTGTAGACGCGTGGGTGAAGACTGGGCACCCCAAATAAAAGAAGACTAAAGACCATATTACCAATCAAAAGTGATAGTTTTCAATTAAAATAATTAGGTTCCAGGTACGCAGTTAGGTTTAGGGAAAAATCTACAACACCATCAAGATCCTCTAAACATCACAGTCAGCATTTAAAACATAAACACACAATGTTTGTGTCCTTCTGTCTGTCCTGTAGATCTCTGATCCCTATGAAGACACATATACAGCTCTTGATCTCAAGTCCACGACCTCTGACCTGTACGACACACTTACAGTAAGTGAGACGTCAAAGTCAGATACTCCATCACAGATGATCACATGACCGATCTCTCGCTCTCTTTCACACAGACCGTTGATCGCAGACCTCCTGAAGACTCCTGAAGACTCTTGATCCTCAGAGCTTTTCTAAACATGAGAATCCATCAGTAAGTGTCAGAACCTGCAGTTCTTCTCAATATAATCAATAAAACTCTCTTCAGTATAGTGTGATTGTTTTATCTATCTTGTGAAAGGGTTTATAATGTTGTTGATGAACTTCAGTCAGTCTTTCTTCATCTTATTGTTTGTTCAGATCAACAGGAAGAAGCTGCAGTGAGAGGCGGAGCACAAATGAACCAATCCTGAGCTCTGTGGGCGGAGCCACTGATGATTGATTTTATTCTGATATATTGAACAAAATCATAATTGTGCACATTCACAATGGAAAATGTATCAGGTTTTTTTGCTCTCAAAGTGCTCAATATTATAAGCTTCTGTTATTATATGTCCTTTGTGTTCCTGTAACTCTCCCTTTAAATTTTCAATTTTATTTGTGATCGTCTCATATTTGCTTTACTAACCTTATGAGCACATCGATACTGAAGTATTGATATATCGATACTCACAAGCTACTTATATGGTATTGATTGCATTAAAAAATATAAATAATAAAATTATATTACAAAACATGGGTTTCTGCATTACTTTTATTTGTTTTCAATAATTTTTCCATGTTTGTGGATGTGATTTACCTTTAAATGTAATATTTTTTTTTCTAAAAATTTTTTTTTAAAAATCACATACCAATTTAAGAAATAACTGGTTTTGACATTGGCACTGTTAAAACTGTAACAAATATTATTGGTATTGTATCAAAATAAAAAGTTTGTAATCGCCCAACCCAAACAATCCCTCAAACTGCCACCAGAGGTCACATCTCCTGCGTCTGATATCAACCTTGATGAGCCTCACCTGTACATCACTATCATTCATCTTCATTCTTCAACAAAGAAAAAGACCATCAGTTTTCTTTAGTTTTAGTAGGAATTTACAGTTAAAGACCAGGACCAGATATGATGAATGAAGACCAGGAGTCAGAAGTGCAGTCAATTGATGAAAGTTTTTCTGAAGAAAGTTTGCAGTTTCATCAGCAGAAGTCAGCTTCAATACTCAGACAGATGTTCGTAGTCCGTTCTGCCGTACATTCCCAGTTTCACACAAATAATACTCTCAAACAATCATGATGTTACGTCATTATTTCAAGTTGAATAACTCTGATTGGCTAAGAAATAGATACATTTAGAAAAAATCCACACATGGACTGATAGGCAGAAGAATATCTCCATCAGTTATACAGCTGACACCAGGACCCTGAGTTCAGTGACTCTCCTGGGTCACACGACTGCGTTATCTCATCTCCCCAGGGTACCAATACTGTAGTGTAAAAGGAGAACACACACACACACACACACACACACACACACACACACACACACACACACACACACACACACACACACACACACACACACACACACACACACACACACACACACACACAGGATACAAAGCTTCATCAAAGTTCAAGTTGTTTGAACTCTCTAAACAAGACATATTTGTTTTGGGGAAAGTTTTAACAATGTTAATTTGGTGATTTTTTGTCCATATAGTGCCGGTCTTCTACAGTTACTGAGGGTTTGCTCTCAATGTGGCTCAGAGTTTGATATTAAATATAATGCAAAGAAGAGTAATATTATGATTATTAGGAGTAGGGAAGACATGAAACTGTAATTTCCTGATTTCTCTCTGTCTGGTATTGTCCTTAAAGTATGTGATGAGGTTAAATACTTAGGACATTATATAATTGATGACCTGTCTATAACTGATGACCCGTCTGATGAGGGACACTACAGTGTCGTATGATCTATGCACAAGCTAATATGTAGATTCACAAAAGCTCATGATCAGTAAAGACTACATATTTAGAGCATACTCTATACTTATCATTTGTGGCGGCGCTACAGAAAGAGCATTATGCAGAAACTCAGTGTATCAAATAATGATGGGATGAAGCTGCTGCTTAATGTGCCACAGTGGAGCAGAGCAAGACAAAGTTTGTCAGTGTTGAAATGCCCACATGTTCTGCTGGGCGTAATATCATGTACAGATCTACTGTATGTGTAGGTTATCACTTTGCAAACAGGATAATTTCAACGCTGACATCAGCAGGTTCTTCTCCAGTATGTGGAACCATTGGCGTTTTAGCCTATATGTAAATGTGGACTCTTTATAAGCGGAGCTGATACAGGAAGTCCTTTAACGCAGTGCGATAGTGTACTTTTTGAGAGATATCGTATTTCTCCTGAGGGTGTAATTTACATCATTGATTTGTTGAAAACACAAATTAAATGTTTGACTCGTTGGAGTCGGGCTTTAACAACAGCACAAACTGTGTGCATTGTCATGAGATGTAATGTCCCGTACAGAACAAGAGTAGAAGAGTAGATTCTGTGGTTCAGTTGATGATTGGCCAAACACTGTAATTACTATATTTTATTCTCTATATGCATTTATGCTGCATGAGTAAATATATCTGCAACATATTACACATACATTACTACATCTGATCATATATATATATTATTAAGTTACTGAATAAAAAAATACATATATTATGATATATTAGTAAATTTATTGGCACATATTTATTGAGTTCTATTTCAATTATTCTTTGTAAAGAAAAGCCAGTCATCAAGTCATCTTTTGCCTGCCACAAGAGATATTGTTATGCAAGGTCAGCAATAGTACAATGTGTGAAATAGTGTATCAGCACAAACTCTGAAGTTCCTTTTGAAGCAACTCTATCTCTAGTGCAAGTCTTTTCTTTAAGTCGTCAAGGTCTATTTCTCCCCTTATTTTTTTATTTTTTCAGATTAAAATACCAAATTTTGTTCCTGTTGAAGAACTATCAACACAGACCTCATGCAACAAATAAAAAGGAAAAGTACAACACTGTCCACCTCTGTATCACTTCTTTCTGCTGACTCTTCTGTAGGTCTTTCTGTAGATGTGGACTCCTGCAAATCATATTGCAGTCGGAAATAACAAGTATAAATTAAGTAAAGTTATGTATGCACTTACAGGTACTTCCTCCAAAGGACAGTCCTCTGAGAGGGTTTCTTCACTGTCCAGTGCAATGGAAGCAAATGGGTTTTACAAAGTGTTGCACTTTCTCTTCCCTTGGATTTTAAAAATTCCACTTACTGCACATGCTTCAGCCAACACTTGCTTGGGAACAGATAAAAGTGTTGGTAAATTATTGTAAGAGTTAAAAGTGTAGCACATTATATTAAAATGTTAATGCTGATGTTATATTTGAATATTTCAATGTTAATTCAACAGAATATATTGTGTTAAAGTGGATGTTGTTGTGAGGACTTTTATTATGATGGGGGGGACAGAGAGGAGAACGGAAGAGAAAGAGAATAACTCGTCCGTGTCCGAGGGTTTTATTGCTATATTCCTAAAGTTATCTTTGGATTAAAGCCCCGAGAACACCCTCAATCAAGTATTACATTATATAAAACTGCACAAAAGAGCAAAACACAATGGCATTACAATGAACTACACTGGGGGGAAATGTGATCAATAACTCGCCAAAATATTTTTACATTAACATAAGTTTATCAGTTTTCACTTTCACAAGTCAAAGCAATTCATCTTTACTCAAGATTTAACAGTTGAAATGACTGTACCAGCCATTTGGATTATGGGCATACTTAATTTAATGCAGCAACAAATTATGTCACAGTTTAGTATGATAATTAAAGGTGCTCTAAGCGATGTTGGGTGACGTCACTTCTTGTTGACGTTCGAAGTATTGTCAAACAACACGGAGGCTAGCTAGCTCCCTCCTCCTCATCCGCGCACTAACCCCCAAATCCTTCTTGTCGGTTATTGGCTGGAACAGTTTGTAATGTTTCGTGGTGCGGGTTAGCCCAGTTTGTTTTTGTTGCCGTTTGTGGAGCCTGGGGTGTGTGTGGAGCCTGGGGTGTGTGTGGAGCCTGGGGTGTGTGTGGAGCCTGGGGTGTCTGCAGAGACCGCATTTTTTTACAGTGTGTTCAGGGGACAGGCAGCTAGCGGACAGTGAGGAGATGTTTGCTGTATGTGACAAAAACATTTTTGGCCTAAAAAACGTGTGACATTGCTCAGAGCACCTTTAAAAGCTCATTTACCAGTAATGCAGGAGTTGCTGCTACTGGTCCTGCTGTGTATGTGAGGAACAGCTGAACCCAGGGATGCCCCCAATGGGTCGTTCACATTCAACCCAAGGGCTCTTCTGCCGGGGTGTAACGTGGGGGTGCAGGACCACCACCTGTTTGTTTCTGCTCAGCCTTTTTCTTGGCTGCTGTTATAAACAGACAAACACATCATTTAACAGTGCTTTGTTAAAAAGAGACTAAGAACAGTATTAGTAGTAAAGATTACCATTTTGTAGAATATTCTTGTACTTCACTTTTACTTGTTCCCATGTTCTAGTGGGTGATTATTAAATTATTAAAATACAAAAATGTATAGCTACTGTAATAAGTGTAGCTTTTGCTCTGCTGAGGAGAAAAACTGTGTGCGCTCTTTGGCCATGGTGATTAGCCAAAAACAGAAGAAGTGATTTTCCCCATCTTTGAATGGTAACCATGGGCATATAATATAATATAATATAATGCAACAAATTTAGCAAATGTCAACAGATTTAACAAAATAGACACCAATCTGTGAGTAAAAATGAAATAATGATAATATCATCTTTCTAAAATAATTTGTCCCCCCTCTACAAATTAGTGGATTACTCAGTAAATATTCATCCATCACATTTAATATTGTGGCTTCTTCATTTATGTTTGTCTTTCTTCAAATTTTTTTTTTCCAAATTAAAAAATTTGAGCCGGGAAAGTTTCTGAAATGTGGTTGATTTGACGGAATGACCTAAAAGTGTTTACTTTTACAAATACTTTTAACTGCAGATACCGAAATGACATGGCAATGTGTGGTACAGTACAAATATTTTGAAATTTCCTTATTCTAATCAATGATAATATTTGCATCATTCAAAACTCATCAGTGGCTCCCAGAATGCATTGCAGCATGAAGCATGTCACTGTTATTGAGATTCACACGCTGTTTCTTGAGGTTTTTATTTATTACAATCAAATATGAATATGAATTTCAAATCACACATGATGATCTAAAAATATCAAATGATCAGAACACTACATGATGATTATATCGTCATAAAGTAACTAACATCTGATTATATTTTCTCTAAATGTTCTTTCCACAATAAACATGTACAGCAGCCAGAGAAAAACTAACATTTAAACATCAAGAGTTAAACTGCATAACTAGAGCAAACACTGATCACCATAATGGTGATATCAAACAAACTATTATTTTCAATAAATCGTCAACACCTAAACCTCTGTTAATCTCAATAAGGACTTGCGTGCACATATGACAGAAGTAAATCTGGTTAGTAAATAAGTGAAGCTGGTAATGCTGTTTGTGGAGTTGTTTAATGAAATTGGAGCCTGACATCAAATGTTAAGACAACCCAATTTTCATTTTCAACCAAAATTTTGTTTTGGGTTAGATTCAAAAGACATCCGTGAATCAGGTTATTTCATGATGATTATAAAACCATCAACAGGTAAACATCATCACCCAATCTAATTTCACTTTAACTTTGTTTACCACTGCAAATTTGTTTGACAAATACACTGTCATAACAGTCAAACAAGTCAAAAGATAAAATAAGAGTTTAGAGACCAACTAATGGAAACACTAATCACTGTTATGGTGATTTCAAATGAAACGCATTAGAGTTAAATCTCTGTTAATTCTCAATAAGGGCTTCTGTAGACGTCTGACAGAAATAAAGTCAGTCTGGTTAATAATAAGTGAAACTGGTAATGCTGTTTGTGGAGTTGTTTAATCCTCCTCTGCTGAGATCTTCACAGATTTAATGTCTTCTTTTCTCTTCAGTGGATTTCATCTACTGTGTTTGAAGTCAGTTGTAGTTCTTGTGTTTCTGATCGTCTCCTTTTCTATTCTCTTCTTTCCTTCAGTGATTCTGCTTGTTAACAGGATTATTTAGGCTGAAATGACTTCATATTTAATATACAAGTTCCAGTTCTGGTTTATTTCTTTACTCTTAGCTGACATGTGGCATTGCTATGCAGAGGTGTAAAGTCCAGGTTCAGAAAGTGAAAGTCCTCCTCAGTATTTTGTTCCAATCACCTGTATTTGCTAATTATCAGTTTTTCAGCCAGGAGACAGAAATCAGCTGATATCAACTGTCAATCAGTTCATGGGTGGAATAAACATACGACAGGACTTCTACTTTCTGACCCCTGGACTATACACCTCTGCATGTTATTGGTTATCAGTGTTAACCACACAAAGCTAAAAGTGCTTGTGTTAAAACAGTCAGTCATTTGGTTGCTGTTGATCTGATGAGCTTCAACACGGTAAGACAAAAACACTCTTGCTTAAATGAAACTGATGATTATTGCTTATATAACATGCGTGTCTTTACATAAGAAATATTTAGAATAGGGTGATTTACTGTTAAAAGTCTTTACATTAACTCTCCTGGGAGTTTATTTGAGACCACACTCAAGAATGTTAAATTGTAAAAAAAAGTGTTAGAATTAACACTGAAGATGTGTTAAAGTTAAGATGATAGATAGATGGATGGATGGATGGATGGATGGATGGATGGATGGATGGATGGATGGATGGATGGATGGATGGATGGATGGATGGATGGATGGATGGATGGATGGATGGATGGATAGATAGATAGATAGATAGATAGATAGATAGATAGATAGATAGATAGATAGATAGATAGATACTTTATTCATCTGCTATGGAAATTCAAGTTTCCAATAGCAACAATTAAAACCCTTAATAAAAACAAACAAAACAAGACAAGCAGCCCAATATAAATAAATTAATTAATAAATTAGGCCCTGTTCACAGGGAAGAATTAAAAGCTGTATCGCCTGAGGGACAAACGCCTTCCTCACTCTGTCTGTGTATTAAAAATATGATCAATGATAAACTTTACTGTAAATATAAAGTGCTTGTGTTTAAACAGTCAGTCATTTGGTTACTGTTGATCTGATGAGTTTCAACACGGAAAGACAAACACACTCTTGCTTAAATAAAACTGATGATTATTGCTCATATAACATATGTGTCTTTACATGAGAAATGTTAAGAATAGGTTGATTTACTTGTTTAAGTGATGATTATATTAATACTGTATTATAGTTATATTTTATGCTGATGATTATATTAATGCTGTATTATAGATATATTTTATGCTGATGATTATATTAATGTTGTATTATAGATATATTTGTATACATTGATATGTATGTTGAGCAGGTACTACAGACGAGGCTTCTGGGTATCGAAATCGACAACCACTTATCATGGTCCAAGCATATCAGTATAGTTGTGCGCAGGATGTGCAATGGTCTTTTTATGGTGAGAAGGTGTTCTCACATGCTGCCTTTTAACATGAGGGCAGATGTTCTGAAATCACTTGTTTTGTCACAGTTGGACTATTGCTCAGAGGTTTGGTCATGTGCTGCTGTGACACATATAACATATTTACAAATGGTCCAAAATAGAGCAGCGGGATGTGTACTTCAGTGTCCATTCGGAACTAATGTGAACTGGATGCATAACACACTGTCCTGGTTAAAGGTAAAAGAAAGATTCACAGTTCTCTTACGAGAGGTTCTCTCGTATTGCGTAAGTTTAGCTTACGCTACGGGAAAGATTCATCTTCTCGAGATACTGAAGCCAAAAAATTATCCTTAATTTTTGTATACCTTGTCAACGCAGTGCAGCAGCTAGCAGACCTAGAGCAGGCTATCTTGCGTGCTCATTGGCTGCCCTGCGGGCAACTGCTGCAGCCTACCAGTGACCCGGGCGTGACGTCACGCCCAATGAAGGGCGCCCGCGCCTTCATAGCGTCACAGCCCGCCAGAATGGGCGTAGCTTAAGCCTATAAAGGAATGGGCTGTAGGCTGCTTCCCTGATTTTTGTCTCTTCAGCGAGCTCTTCGCATCGCTGGATCTGAGAGAAGCCACCGCCGCCGTCGAACAGCGAACAGCCAGCTTAGGACAGCGCTGAGGAAGCCGGTCGTCTTCGCCACCTTCAGCCATCCGTGCGAGCTACGCTATCCGGCGACGTATCCTTTTTGCCTTGCTTTTAGATAGATTTGTATCTCTAAAAGAGCAGCGAGCGTCTTTTTAAAGATGCCTTGCACTTCCTGCGGCTCGTGTAGAGCCCCGCTCAGCGCCGGAGACCGCCATCTGATCTGCGCTCTCTGCCTGGGCCTGGAACACGCTGAGCTCGCCCTCGCCTCCGGGGGTTGCGAGCTCTGTGAGGAGCTTCCGTTGGCGACCCTGCGGGCTCGTCTCGAAGCTCTCAGCTCTGCAGCAGTCACTCCGCCCTCTGTGGGACTGCGCAAGAAGAAGCGCCGTTCTCTGAGACAGCCGGAACCTGTGGCCACAGCGACGCGCTCGCCGGAGAATCTCCCTCGAGCCTCGCTTTCGCCTTCCCCTTCTCCCCTCCCCGACGCGCAGCTGCCGCTCTCGAGCCTCACTGCCGTCGCCTCAGAGGATGAGGCTGAGGGACACACCACGAGGGACTGCTGCTCTATCCTGGCATCGGACAGCGAGGATTGGTCGCTTCATTCCGACGCCTCGTCGATCCAGGAATCCACCCGTACCCGCGCTGGAGCTGACGCTGAGCTAATGCGCCTGCTAACCCAGGCCGTGGACCGCCTCAGGCTCGAGTGGTCGCCACCTGAGGAACCCGCGCCGAACAGGCTCGACGGCTGCTTCCTTCAGAACCGCCGCCGCTCAGCTTCAGCAACGAGGCCCGCTCCTTTCCTGCCGGAACTTCACTCGGAGCTGACTAAGTCGTGGAATTCTCCCTTTTCCTCACGGCTACAGTCACCAGCCTCCGCGTCACTCTCCCGAGTGGACGGCGCCGCCGAGAAAGGGTACACGGCTATTTCGCCGGTGGAAGAAGCAGTTGCAGCGCACCTTTGTCCGCCCTCCGCGAGATGGCGGTCACGGTCAGCGCTCCCGTCTAAAGCCTGTAGAGCCACTTCCGCCTTGGTCGGCCGCGCTTATGCTGCCTCCGGCCAGGCTGCGTCTGCTCTACACTCTATGGCTGTGCTTCAGATCCTGCAAGCCGACCTCCTCCGTGAATGGGACGAGAAGGGCCGGGATCCAGCTGCTGTTACGGATTTAAGGAGCGCGACGGATCTCTCTCTCCGCGCTACCAAAGCAGCAGCTCAGGCTATCGGACGAGCCATGGCCGCGTTAACCGTAACAGAGAGGCACCTCTGGTTGACGCTTGCGGATATGAGGGAGTCTGAGCGAGCCACGTTTCTCAACGCGCCGCTTACCCCCTCTGGTCTCTTCGGCCCAGCGGTGAACGGGATCGTTGATCGTTTTTCCGAAGTGCAGAAGACCTCACAGGCCATGAACCTCTTCCTGCCGCGACGCTCGAGTTCCGCCACAGGCCGCTCTCGCGAGAGACAGAGCCAGCCTCCTGTGCGAACCAGCACCCAGCGTCCAGCACAGCCCCACCCTTAGCCTTCGCAGCGACGTCAGGGCGGCCGCCCTAGATCGCGCTCAGACAGCTGTCACAGACCGCCGCCTCCCAGGGGGCCTCGGCAGAGGATCACGTTAAAGTCAGAGCACGCGAAGCCCTCCTAACAGTAAGAGGGAAAAGACGCGCGGGTCCCGCTGCGGCCGGACCGCCGTCAAAATTCATCTCCCTGTCAGTCCCCTTCAAACAGGCTACTGCAGCGGTTCATTTAGCAGCCAACGAGCCGGTTTATTCACCCTCTCACCTGCACACAAACGCCGTTTTCACGGCGACCCAGAGAAATCTCAAAAAGAGTGTAATGTCTGGTCCGGCTCATGCCGTCAATGTTTTAAGTGTAGTGAAAGTGCCCACGCCCCAGTGCTCACCCCTACACATAAGCACTCAAAATTCTGTGTCACCCACAGAGCACACTCTCATAAAGCGCAGAAAAGCCGCTCGAGTGTTGCATGTAGGAAATGTGTCCACAAGTCTGTGCCCACTATCTGCCCGCTCTGTTACACGGTCAAACAAACAGGTTATAAACGTAAGTCTCGTGCCCGCCAGAGAGCGCTCACGCTTACTAACACAAACCTTTCCCGGGCCCCGCCCGCGCGCTTAAGCGTTACCACAAAACACAGAGCATTGATAAAACGCTCCCCGTCTACTATGGCCAGGGCGTTAGATACAGTTGTAAGTCTCGTGCCCGCGCCCACGCGCTCACGCTTACAGAGAGCTTTTCCACCCAGAGCACTGCTCGCGCTTCAAAATGTGGTAAAGGTTTGCCCCCCATCCCCTATGATCGGGACATCCCACATAAATCAGCCGGTTTCGGCTGCCAGCGAGCCATCTTTGCCCAGAACCGAGAGCGCGCGCGCCGTGCTCTCGGCTCCGGTTCAGTTTCACAAGCCAGCAGATGGCGGTCTGAACCCGGGGACCATTCGCCCTCTAGCGGCTCACATAGCCGCGTGGGAAAACATCCCAGGGATTTCAGAATGGGTACTGGGCATAATAAAGCAGGGCTATACACTACAATTCATTCGCCGTCCCCCGCGCTTTCGAGCCCGGACCGCGACAATAGTGAATGCGGAAGTAGCACACCTACTTCACGCAGAAATAACAAAGCTGCTGTGCAAAGGGGCTATAGAAAGGGTACCGCCTTCTCTGAGCGAGTCAGGCTTTTACAGCCGTTATTTTCTCGTGCCCAAGAAGGACGGAGCCTTCAGACCCATTCTAGATCTGAGACATTTGAACAAAGTGCTTGCGAAAAGACCGTTCAAAATGCTTACGACCAGAAAAATCCTCGCGCACGTTCGCCCGAGGGACTGGTTTATCTCTCTAGATCTGAAGGATGCATATTTTCAGATTCAGAAAGTACCCCGTCACAGGCAATTTTTGAGATTCGCCTTCGACGGTCAGGCATATCAATACACCGTCCTGCCGTTCGGCCTGTCCCTGTCACCCCGTACATTTACAAAGTGCATGGACACGGCGCTCGCCCCCTGAGAAGTCAGGGGCTGCGTATAATGAACTATCTGGACGATTGGCTGATATTGGCACAGTCAGAGACAGAGCTTCTATCTCACAGAACAGTGCTTCTCAGTCATCTGGAAAGCTTGGGTCTCACGGTCAACTGGACCAAGAGCTCATTACTGCCCAGCCAGTCAATTTCCTTCTTAGGAATAGAACTGGACTCGGTGACCATGACGGCTCGTTTGTCGACACAGCGCGCGCGCCGTGTTCGCCACCTGGCCGCTTCCTTCCAGAAGGGCAGCTTCCTCCCTCTGAAAATTTTTCAAAGGATGTTGGGTTGTATGGCATCAGCTGCAGCGGTGCTCCAGCTGGGCCTGCTGCGCATGCGCCCGCTCCAACGCTGGCTGAATGCTCGCGTGCCTCCCCGAGCCTGTGTGTCCGGCGGTCGGAAAATCAGAGTGACTCAGACATGCATAGCAGCTCTGCAGCCCTGGTTAGCGGCCAGCTGGTTCCAGCAGGGAGTAACAATGGGAACCGTCTCTCACCGGAAAGTCATTTCAACGGACGCGTCCAACTCGGGTTGGGGAGCGCTGTTCGAGGGCAGACCGGCTTTTGGCCAGTGGTCAGACCGGGAGAAGGAGTTTCACATAAACTGTCTGGAAATGATGGCGGTCGAGAACGCACTGCAGTGCTTCCTCCCGTTCATACAGGGCCAGCATGTTCTTGTCCGTTCGGACAACACATCTGTGGTTTCCTATGTAAACCGTCAGGGCGGTGTCAGATCCAGAAAACTCTGCAATCTGACGGAACGCCTCCTCATTTGGTCTCAGATACACCTGCGCTCGCTGAGGGCGGCGCATGTGCCTGGCCATCTGAACGACGGCCCAGACAGACTGTCCAGAGACAGTTTCCCCCCAGGGGAATGGTCCTTGCACCCCCAAACGGTCCAGAAACTGTGGCGCCTATTCGGCAGAGCGGAAGTCGACCTATTTGCGTCAAAAGACAACGCTCAATGCCCAATGTTCTTCTCGAAGGACGAGGACGCGCTGGCCCAGGTTTGGCCCAGCCTCCCGCTATATGCTTTCCCTCCGGTCTCTCTGTTACCACAGGTGATCAAGAGAATCAGGGAAACGCGCCACTCGGTGCTCCTCATAGCCCCGCGGTGGGAGAATCAGATTTGGTTCCCGGAACTAGCACAGCTGTCACTTACAGCTCCGTGGCCGATTCCGGTGAGGGCAGATCTACTCTCTCAAGCTTGCGGTGCGATCTGGCATCCCCATCCAGAGCGCTGGTCGCTGCATGCATGGCTGATCAACGGGTACTCGTTACCCTGCCAGAAGGAGTGATGAACACGATCACGCAGTCTAGAGCCCCTTCCACAAGAAGGCTCTACGCGTCTAAATGGTCGGTGTTCTCCGGTTGGTGCACCAACAGAGGTCTGGACCCGCGGTCATGCGGGGTGGCGCATCTGCTCACTTTCCTACAAGAGCTGTTGGATGAGGGAAGGTCCCCTTCCACGCTCAAGGTGTACGTGGCGGCCGTGGCAGCGTTTGCAGAACCAACGCATGGCCAGTCGCTGGGGAAACATGAGTTGGTCATCCGCTTCCTTAGAGGAGCTAGAAGGATGAATCCGCCGCGCCCCCCGTCGGTTCATATGTGGGATCTTTCATTGGTCCTCGAGGCCCTGAAAGCTTTTCCTTTCGAACCACTAGACTCCGTGGGGTTGAAATATCTATCACTGAAAACGTTTTTTCTGGCTGCACTGTCATCAGTAAAACCCGTTGGGGATTTACACGCGCTGTCTGTCAGCGCGTCGTGTCTTGAGTTTGGACCAAATGACTCTAAAGTCATCCTCAGACCTAGACACGGCTATGTCCCTAGAGTGATGGGCACTCCATTCAGAGCGCAAGTTATTTCACTATCTGCTCTCGCAGCATCTGACAGTGAAAGTGATGTAAACCTCCTCTGCCCCGTCAGAGCGCTGAGGGTCTACATTACGCGCACCGCCTCCTTCAGGCGTTCGGAACAGCTTTTTGTTTCGTTTGGTGGGCGCACCAAGGGTTTCGCCTCCTCGAAACAGAGCCTGTCCAGATGGATAGTAGACGCTATAGCGGCCGCTTATGCGTCGCAGAATCTGCAATGCCCTCTGGGCATCAGGGCCCATTCCACGAGAGGCGTGGCCTCTTCGTGGGCATGGTCCAGCGGGATTTCTATCCACGACATATGCGTAGCGGCGGGCTGGAGCTCCCCGTCTACCTTTGTCAGGTTCTATAACCTAGAAGTTCCCGCCTTGCAGGCTAAACTCCTGTCAGTCTGAACGAGAGATGTATTCTGCCCAGACCCCCTGCTCAGATCACTCTCACATGACTCAGCTCTCCTGGTTGAGCTGCACTAAGGGATTGTCCTGTACAGACCCCGCGCTCGCGCTGCTCTGTATTCCCTATGAGTGCTTGTGTACAAGTGATGGCCCGCGGTATGGCCGGCCACCTTATTCTTCCACTTATGGGGTTCCCCCCTAAGTTCGGGGTCTCATGTGGATGCTTGGCGTGCACGGCGTTGACAAAGTGTTCCCGTAGCGTAAGCTAAACTTACGCAATACGAGAGAACCTCTCGTAAGAGAACGATACTCGGTTACTAACGTAACCTCGGTTCTCTCTAGAAGAGGGAACGAGTATTGCGTAACCGGCCGTGCTCGCGCCACGAGCGACTTCGCTTCAGTCGACAAAAACCAGGGAAGCAGCCTACAGCCCATTCCTTTATAGGCTTAAGCCACGCCCATTCTGGCGGGCTGTGACGCTATGAAGGCGCGGGCGCCCTTCATTGGGCGTGACGTCACGCCCGGCTCACTGGTAGGCTGCAGCAGTTGCCCGCAGGGCAGCCAATGAGCACGCAAGATAGCCTGCTCTAGGTCTGCTAGCTGCTGCACTGCGTTGACAAGGTATACAAAAATTAAGGATAATTTTTTGGCTTCAGTATCTCGAGAAGATGAATCTTTCCCGTAGCGTAAGCTAAACTTACGCAATACTCGTTCCCTCTTCTAGAGAGAACCGAGGTTACGTTAGTAACCGAGTATCGTTTCCTTGCTAAATGTAACAAGGAACATTATTTTAACTAAATTACCAAAAGTACTTTATTGTAGGCTATACTTTAGTTCTGATGAGCACCATTATGCCACTAGACATGCTACAGAGGGTAGGTTTATACTTCTCACTGGCCTTCCCAAAAAGACCATAAGACAGTTGCAGCTCATACAGAACGCTGCTGCTAGGATTCTGAGCAGAACCAGAAAATATGAACACATCACACCAGTCCTCAGATGTTTACACTGGCTGCCAGTTACATTAAGGTTTGATTTTAAGGTATTATTACTGGTATATAAATCATTCAATGGCCTAGGACCTCAATACATTGCAGATATGCTCAGTGAATATAAACCCAACAGATCACTCAGATCATTAGGATCACATCAGCTAGAAATACCAAGGGTTCACTCTAAGCATGGCGAGTCTGCTTTTAGCTATTATGCCAGCCGCAGCTGGAACCAGCTTCCAGAAGAGATCAGATGTGCTCCTACAGTAGTCACATTCAAATCCAGACTCAAAACACATCTGTTTAGCTGTGCATTTACTGAATGAGCACTGTACCACTGTTCGTCCGACTGTTCGTGCTGTATTTTATTTTATGTTTTTAATTATTCATATTTATTTTGATTATTTCTGTATTTTATCTTTTATTCTAAACTGTTTTAATTATTCTGATTTCTTTTGATTATTTCTGTATTTTATCTTGTATTATACACTGTTTTAATTATTATGATTTCTTTTGATTATTTTAATTTCTTCTATGTAAAGCACTTTGAATTACCATTGTGTATGAAATGTGCTATATAAATAAACCTGCCTTGCCTTGCCTTGCCTTGCCTTACCCAAAGTAAAAACAAATTATGGAAAGAGAACTATGTTGTATAGAGCCATGTCCGGTTGGAACATTTTGCCCAGAGACATTGTTAATGCACACAGTAAACATCAGTTTAAAGTCCTTTTAAAAAGGCATTTGATCATAAATTAAAATGTATTGCGAATGGTAAATTGTTATTCCACTATAAATTCTTGCTTACAGTATCATGGCCAAATTGTATTTTTGTAACAAAAGATTATTTAATATCTTAGAATTATGACTAAGCTAGGTCTTGTGTATATGGGTGTGTGTTTGATTTGTATGTATGTGTGAGTAGGGGTGTAGTGTTTTTAATTTTTATTGCATTAGTGTTTTGTTTTGCAAAATGTAATGCATTGAATATTGGTGTAAAAGTCTTGTAAGCGGCATGTTGGATTGTATCGACTCCAAGAAGAGTAGCTGCTCGTGTGCAGCTAATGGAGATCGAAATAAATAAAATAAATAAATAAATATTTTATGCTGATGATTATATTAATGCTGTATTATAGATATATTTTATGCTGATGATTATATTAATGCTGTATTATAGATATATTTTATGCTGATGATTATATTAATGCTGTGATAGATATATGTTATGCTGATGATTATATTAATGCTGTATTATAGATATATTTTATGCTGATGATTATATTAATGCTGTATTATAGATATATTTTATGCTGATGATTATATTAATGCTGTATTATACAGTAGAAATATGTTATGCTGATGATTATATTAATGCTGTATTATAGATATATTTTATGCTGATGATTATATTAATGCTGTATTATAGATATATTTTTTGCTGATGATTATATTAATGCTGTATTATAGATATATTTTATGCTGATGATTATATTAATGCTGTATTATAGATATATTTTATGCTGATGATTATATTAATGCTGTATTTTATGCTGATGATTATATTAATGCTGTATTATACAGTAGAAATATGTTATGCTGATGATTATATTAATGCTGTATTATAGATATATTTTATGCTGATGATTATATTAATGCTGTATTATAGATATATTTTATGCTGATGATTATATTAATGCTGTATTATAGATATATTTTATGCTGATGATTATATTAATGCTGTATTTTATGCTGATGATTATATTAATGCTGTATTATAGATATATTTTACGCTGATGTCGGTCAGAATGGCTCCTCCTCTTCCTCTGATCTTTCTGCTCATGATTCACGGTGAGTCTCTCTTACATTCACATTAGAAACTCTCTGATGTTTTATTTAAGGCGTCATGAGCGGCTGATCGGCACTTTCTTCTGTCCTGTACTCACATATTTCTCTCTGAAACAGGAAGTTTGTGTTGAACATGTCAAACGCTTGTCCCTTTTAGAAATGTCCAATAGTCTTTTGCTACTTGCTAGTCAGTGTCACATGGTTTAGGGGGAGGGACTTTTTCATTGTTCAGAGCATTTGATTGGACAATAATCACTGTAGCAGCAGATCATGAATATTTTTGACTCATGTTCTCGGAAGTGAATGTGTGTGTTAAATATTTATCATGTCAAAGGAGTTCACAAGCATAAATGAGCTCTGAGCTAATAGATAAGAACTAAACGTCACAAAACTAATATTATGATGTAATTTATGATGTCATTTTCATGATGTCACTATGATGTTGGGCGTACATGGTGCAAGTTCGGGAGGTCATGACATATTGCTCGTTTACGAGTCATTGTCGCAATGCATGCTGGGAATCATTGATACGTTTTGTACTATGGTGGCACCCAGCATGCATTGCTGCATAAAAGTTTTCATTTGTCTCCATTGTTGAGATTTATGTGGTGAATCTTGGTGTGTGTGTGTGTGTGTGTGTGTGTGTGTGTGCGTGCGTACGTACGTGTGTGCGCATCTGGGAGATAAACAGCAGAACTGCACCATCAGACTGAGTCATGTGACACTGAAGGATTCACACATGTACTATTTCAGATTCATCACTGATAAACCTGATAAACCGTGTGTGAGAGAGAGATACTGTAGACTGTAAGATCCCACTGTCTTTAAAAACAAATATGCAGACAATGTTAACATTGCTACTCTCCTGTTGTAGAACCACAATAATAAAAACCTTTTTTAAAGTCTCCTATCAGATATTAAACACTTGCTGAGTTTAACAAAACTACAGCATGTAAATTCATCAACACCAAAACCTGTTTATTCTCAATAAGATCTTCTGTAGACGTCTGGTTAGCAATAACAAGTGAAAAGCGCTGTAAATGCAGCATTTTGTTTTAAAGTTTCTTTAAGTTTCTTTATTTCTTTCTTTATTTTAATTTATTGTTTTATTTATTTTAGAGCTTATACCATATAAAATTAACCTGTTCTTTTTTTTCATAAACAAACTGCCCTCCACCCAGTGCTATTGTATCTAGAGTTACATTTGAACACAAATTGTGTGTTAAAAATCTACACAACATGTGTCAAAATACCATCAACACACGTTGTTTTACGGTGTATGAATTCTGTGTTTCAGGGGTTTCTAGTGATGATTGGGGTGTGAGTTACAGTCCTTCACACATCTGTGCACTAAAGAACTCAACAGTGATAATGAGATGCACTTATAAATACCCTACTAGATATAAGATCGAGAAAGTGTTCTGGACCAAAACAAAAGATAAAGAGGATAATGAAGAGTTTCCAGATCTGTCTAATGACACTGAATACAGTCAGAGGCTTCAGTATCTGGGAGATAAACAGCAGAACTGCACCATCAGACTGAGTCATGTGACACTGAAGGATTCACACATGTACTATTTCAGATTCATCACTGATAAAGACAAATATACTGGTGATCCAGGAGTGACTCTTACTGTCACAGTTGACTTTGGTGAGGTTTATCTCTTCTTCTGTGCATTATGTTGAATAATAATGACAGCAGCACTAGATATAATGTGTGTGTTGTGTTCAGATCTTCAGGTGGAGTCTCCTGAGAGAGTGACAGAGGGAGATTCAGTCAGTCTGACATGTAAAAGCAGCTGCGCTCTGACTGACAGAGCAACATTCATCTGGTACAGAAACTCACAGCCATTAACTGAGAGAAGAGACAGAAACAATGAACTCCTGCTGCAGTCAGTCAGAAGAGAGGATTCAGGCAGATATAGCTGTGCTGTAGACGGACACACTCACATCTCTCCTGCTGTTCAGATCAATGTCATCTGTGAGTGCAGATTCACTTTTTCTCTTTAAAGTTGTCTTAAGACTACATAACGCTAATTAATGATTAGTGAGTTTCGTGTGAGCTCCAGGGCCGGATTAAAGGATTAGTTCACCTCAAAATGAAAATTTCCAAATAATTTACTCACCCCGATGCCATCCAAGATATCCATGTCTTTCTTTCCTCACTGGAAGAGAAATTAAGTTTTTGAGGAAAACATTCTGGATTTTTCTTCGAATAATGGACTTCAATGGTAGCCAACGTTGTGAAGTCCAAAATGCAGTTTCAAAGGTCTTTGAAGTGCTTGAAATGGCTGTGCACGATCGCAGCTGATGAAGAGAGTCTTATCTAGCGAAACGATAGGTCAATTTAAAAAAAAACAATATATATATACTTTTTTAATTACAAAGCCTGACCTTTCATCGTGATGACGTAGTTCCCGGCGCGTTGCAGATCAGCTCAATCCGCACAATTGTAGTTAAAAAGTATATATATATATTTTTTTTTTTTGAAAATGACCTATCGTTTCGCTAGATAAGACTCTCTTCATCAGCTGCGATCGTGCACAGCATTTTCAAGCACTTCAAAGACCTTTGAAACTGCATTGATTTGGACTTCAAAACGCTGGTTACCATTGAAGTCCATTATTCTAAGAAAAATCCAGAAATGTTTTCCTCAAAAAACCTAATTTCTCTTCCACTGAGGAAAGAAAGACATGGATTTCTTGGATGGCATTGGGGTGAGTAAATTATTAGGAAATTTTCATTTTGAGGTGAACCTACCTTTAATCCGGCCCTGGAGCTCACACGAAACTCACTAATCATTAATTAGCGTGAGCAAAGTGTGCACTTTCCTTTATATCACACAGCACAAACAGACTGCCTGTATAGGCTACTTAATTAAGTCTTTTGCTGTTTTATAAAGCCACAAAGCCATATCACGGTTTCGATTTTAGTTTGTTGGCAAAATATAACACTAGAAACCTTTATGTTAGGCTTTAAATTTTACATATCATCAGTGGTTAAATTGGCTTTTGTAGGGAGAGGGAGCCCTTATTTACGGTGAATGGTCATCATTCAAAATCGCGCCGTAAAATGACTTGTGTTTTTACACCAAAGGGGCTCTTTTTCTAGTATTAATGTGTACGGTAGGGTTGAGTAGTTATTTCAACAAAGAGAAATACTTTACAATTCATTATAATTTTTTACCTTTAATGTTAACAGGCAGGCATCGGATTTCACCCTTGGAAGAAATTGAACGTTTGAAAATATTGGTTGCCAATTATGTAAACATCTTTTTAAACAAGAAAATTATGTTTAGTTAAGAGATGTTGGCAGTTTATGTTATGTTTTATTTACAAACTTTTTCCTTACAATAGGCTCTAATGAAACAGAAATGCCTAATGTCAGATAACATCCATAATAATTGGACTTTGGGTTCGATTTTATGACAGTTTTCAGTGGTTATGGGAGTAATATGAGAGAGAAATTTGGTAATCATTGATCATTGTTTAGGTCAATTAAACCACGTTAAGCCTTTTCTTCACCACAGGCACCAATGAAGAAGAAAACGTTAATGTGAGATAACTTCTATAATCGTTGGATTTCAGTTTAGTTTTTTTGGCAGGCTTAAGTGTTCATGACAAGATATGGCCATGAGAAATTTGTTGATCATTGATCGTTGTTTTCCGACCTTAAGCCATGTTAAGTTTTTTTTCACGTTAAGCGTTTTAGAATGTCCCGCTGAAAGTTTCAGCTCGCAGCAATGATTAGCAAAATCTGCACTAGTTCTATTTTAGACGTTAGCTTGGCTCATTTGTTGTTTCCCGTATAATTTGCCTTAAAAAACAAACAAGCTCTCACCTTGCTTCACCAGACAAGACTTAAATACACAAAGGCCTACTGCATCTCAAAACAACTTTATAAAGATCAGTGGTCTAAAAGTCAACTCTTCAGACTCAGAGCAGCTTTAACCGTGGATCTTGTGTTGACGGTTTGACGTCAATGTCAACTAACGTAGCTAACATTAGCTAATGTTACAGAGCTCGCTAACATTAATGTTAGCTCAATTGAATGGTTAAACATACAGACAGCTAACATTTCTTTCAGACCTTTTTTTACCTAATTTTATTGTTTTCCTATCACTTACCGGAGCAATGGAGAGGCGCCGTCTGTCCAGAAGAGGCAGACTTCAAAGAAGAATGAGCCTCGCTTTCATTTGACCCAGATATCAACAGTGACGTCCATTTTTTAACGGCTCTGTTTCCAAAGTGTTTTCCCCCCGTTCAATATCTCTGTTGACGTTTCATTAAACTGCTGATATAAAGAGTTTTAAGTCTGGAACCAAGACAGCCAGCTACGAGATTAATCGTGACCATAAAACATTTGATTCGGAATTGAATTGCTTAGAATTGACCCTATGCAGGGAGTTTGATTGACATGCGATCTGACCATGGTAACGTCTGTAATCTGCCATCCGCTGAATCTGCCATTTTTGTCCGACAAAACAGTCAGGAGAGTTAGATTAACGTTGGAGGATTGGAACTTGAAAAACTAAGTGTACTGACGTCCTGCCGCGGTTAAAACAACATTCCTTCTTATGTTCATTCATGTTTATTTGATGCTATAAATTAACTAGAAGGAAGAGATGATCGGTTCACGAGCAGCTTTAACTGAGGCTCTACAGCGATCTGTCAGACACATTAAAGAGCCACAAAATGATTTATTGTTTAAATTTCTTTAAAAAATAACCAAATTTGAAAGTCGAGACTTTGTTTCATATCAAAAGTAACCTGGTCTGTCCTGTCTGTCAGTGCGTTGTCAGTGTCCTCTCTGCGTCTCTGTGTATTTTTCACTGCGTGAGAACATGATGGGGCGTGAGAGTGGCGTGGCTTGTCGGACATAGCAACAGTAACTAAAGGGGGCTGGTCTTTGCAAACGGTCAATTGTGACAGTTTTCCCTTGATGGCTGTGGGCGGGGTGCTGAACGCAGTGATTAATGCATTATGACGTCTGATAATTCCATGTACCCTGCGTGTCTCTGTGTAGTCTTGCTAATTATTCAGTCTCATATGCCATGTATTTGCCGGGAGATGAAAAAATAATTCAAGTGAAATAACAATATTTGGTGCTGAAGAAGACGGTACGCTCCGGCCCAATTTAACCTCTGCATATGTGTTGGGAAAAGGGAGAAGAACGAGTTCGGCAAAAGGCGGATTCAAACTCGGGTCGAACGCGTCAAAAGCTACTTTCAAGCACCTCACGCCCTACGACCTATGCCACTGTACAGTGCCGGCCCGAGCTTTTTGGGGGCCCTAAGCAGAATTTGATTTGGGGGACCTCTACCACCACGTGGAGTCACCTGTGCCTGACGATTATTGACACATATGTCACATTATAATGTTACATTATAAATCAAAACAGTGAGGCTATGTATTAATACAAAATAAATAATAAAAAACAGATACTTGAATAAAAAAGTCGGTCCAGCGAGGGACTATTCACGTTTCATCTGCCTAGTCAGAGACTGTTCACGTTCCGTCTGCCTTCATTGACCTGGACTATCTGGAGCGTCTGGCTCGGATCCTGGACATGCCTGTGTCTGCTGTTCCAGAGCCGGAGGCAGAGCCAGTGCCGTCTGCCTTCATGGACCTGGACTATCTTGGAAACAGGAGACACGGGCATGTCCAGGATCCGAGCCAGACGCTACAGATAGTCCAGGTCCATGAAGGCAGACGGCACTGGCTCTGCCTCCGGCTCTGGAACAGTCATTGGCTCGGCTCTGGAACAGCAGACACTGGCTCCGGCTCTGGAACAGCAGACACTGGCTCCGGCTCTGGAACAGCAGACACGGGCATGTCCAGGATCCGAGTCAGACGCTCCAGATAGTCCAGGTCCATGAAGGCAGACGGGACGTGAACAGTCTCTCGCTGGGCAGACGGGACGTGAACAGTCTCTCGCTGGGCAGACGGGACGTGAACAGTCTCTCGCTGGGCAGACGGGACGTGAACAGTCTCTCGCTGGGCAGACGGGACGTGAACAGTCTCTCGCTGGGCAGACGGGACGTGAACAGTCTCTCGCTGTGCAGACGGGCGTTTCCTCCTCCTTTTCCGTCCGTGACGGCGAGAAGTAGGCTCTGAGCTGTCCCTCACTGGCCCAGGATCGAAGGGGGGCCAGGATGGAGAGTGGTGTTGAACCTCTTCTCGACCCTCTCCTCCTCCTCTACAACATCCACAGGTCCCCGAGAACCTGGGCAGACGCTCCGACTCCTCCATTTGATGAATCATAAAAGCGAGGGCCTGAAAATTATTCATTCTGCCGGATTCGTTAGAGGACGGAGTCATTCCGTCATGAAAGATAGTGGAAAACTGGGTCGATCCAAATGTAGCGATTGTGTAGTCTGGACAATCCAAGTCATCGTCGTCCATGCAAGCGTCATCATCCATCCAGTCAAAATCATCGTCATCCAGTCCTCAAATGGTCGGATCGTTCTGTCACGTTACAATTACAAAAAGTGGAGAGGAGGACTCAAGTGCAGCAACGGATGATTTATTAACAAAAGAAAACAAAACACAAAACAAAAACCCAAAAGGGGGAAAACACAATAAATGAGACATTAAACAAAACTGAACTTGAAGAACAAACACTGACTCTGAACACGAAGACCATCACACGGAAACTGGGAAAACCTATGACAACGATCCGACAAAGACTGCAAACAAGAGGAGACTTAAAAAGGGAACAAGTCAAGAGGGAACAGGTGGAAGAACTCAAACACTAATCAGGTAACAAGGGGGAGGGATCAAACAATAACGAGAGCACATGGCCCAACATAACAAAGACACCCAAGTGCAATACAAGACAGGACAGACACGTGACAGTAACTTACCCAACACTGATCATGACTAGCTGCTACCTCAAGTGAGCACAATTTGTGCTGCACAAAACATAATCATGCAAACATACCTTTTATCTTGCTCTTTTTTTCTCCTCCTCTGTCCTTTTCTTCTTTCTCTTTTCGGCACCAGAGGGATACGTCCTTTTTTGTGACGTGGGTTAACATACCGTGACTATGCGCAGTTGCACACAAATTGAATATGCCCGCGAAGTGTCTAGTTTACGTGCATGTCTCAAACGCTGGCAGACACAGCAGCAGTTGTAGGCAGGCATCTTGATCATCAAATCAAAATTTTCTTGTCTTGAATTATTCATTCATTCATATTTATTCATTCATTTATGTCACTTGTTTAAGTTATTTAATATGTAAAAAAAAACAAAAAAAAAAAACACTCGATTGGGGGCCCCCTGGCCACCGCTTAGTTCGCTTATGCCTCGGGCCGGCCCTGCCACTGTAGATATTTAGTGGTGGCAGTGGCAGAGCCAGGATTTTTTCATAGGGGTGGCCAAGCAAGGGCCAGCAAACAGTCTGGGGTGGCACATAAATCTTAATTATTTTAACATAAAAATTAGTTTAAATAATGTATTGGACTGTTTCAGTGCCTTCCTACACAACTGAATACAGTTCATTTGTACTTAATGAATTAGGAATCATGGGATACTGAGTGAATTTGATATTTTTTATTATTATTAGCTACTTACCACCTCCAGTCATATTAATAAAGGGGACACACACTATAGCTAAAGTTCAACTTGCTCAGTTAGCTTGGTTCTGGTTCTCAAAACCCCCAACATTGTTGCGCCATCATAGATGAGACATGCAGATAACTACTGTAGTTCGAAGATTATTTCACCTTCATTGAATTTTATATAATCAATTAACTCTTCAACTTTCTATATTAGCTGTCAAAATAAAGAATCTAAACCATTCTATCATACCTACATTAAAAAGGGGGGAAATCATCGCTTTTGAATCCCTATGTGCAAGAATGTGAACAAGGCGGAAGTCAACAGCACATAAATGCCAAAATGTAAAATTAGTTATTTTATGGATTTAAAAATGATACATTTTTGTTTGTCCTTTACAAATTAACGTAAAATTACCGCCTATCTTCTAGTACAATTGCACAGTGCTCTATTTGAACATTAAAAAATCACATAGCCTATCAGTTTGTGCCTTAAATTGTGATTTCACATGGCAGAATATTTTAGTCGAGACATATGTGACGCATATATAACAAATACATGCATGCATGCCGTTTTGACAGATTTTATCGACTTTTTGATTATTTTATGAGTTAGCTAATTGACGACAGAATTACTGCTACAGCACGCCACATTGCGCGTGATGTGCAAGTACAGTAAACCGCTGTCAGTACAGGAAAGTTAGTTTTACTGACATTTGTTGACCTTACAACATCTCATCTTACCGCAGATAGCCTAACGTTACTGATTCAGGACAACGCGCTTTTCTCCGCATCTGACAGAAGTGTCACAGGCTTTCACACAGATTTTTCAAAATAAAAGTAGAATCAGAAAAAAAGAGAATTGCGTTGTTGTTTCTTTTTCTGGACATATGGGACTCACTCAAAACGGTCTTGCAACCCACCAGTTGAACATCGAATCTATATTTACTATGCTCCGATCACTTTTGAAGCTCATTCGGCACCCGTACATTTCCACACTCGTTTGACTTTCGCCTGGCGCTGAGGTGAAGTTGGAGTGTCACGTTTTTTGTGGTCTTAAAGAGACATTTCTGTGTTTTAAAGACGCAATTCTTGTAAAAAAAGAAAACAAAAAAAGAGAGAGCGACAGAAACAGCAGTTGTGAGAGGGGTGGCCAAAGGGGTGGCCAAGCTTAAGCCAAGGGTGGCCATAGCCACCCCTGGCCGCCCCCTGGCTCCGGCACTGAGTGGTGGGTGTCTGTTTGATAAAAAAGACTGGCACTTAGTGCAAATACGCTCCGTTATCGGAAATGTAATGAAAGGATTTTTTTCTTCCACTCGCTAGGGCCCCGTAATGCCCATTGGATAATCCGGCAGATTTATATCATGTGTCTAAAAAAAAACAGTTTTCTAAGGCTGAGAAGGAAAGTGGAAAGATTGTTTTTTCAAATGCAGTGCTTTGTCAATTAATAAAAATGCATATAAATGATGTATGTATATATATATATATATATATATATATATATATATATATATATATATATATATACTGTACATATATATATTAGGGCTTGCACAGACTAGTCGAGTAGTCAAGAGATCGACTACTTCAACCACTAGTCGGCGCTGTTGGAAACAATCGACTACTCGAGCGCCCATTAACCATAAATTAATTCAAAATGGAACATCACCAACAGACACCAGACATCATGTGTGGAAGTATTTCATCAAGGATGACAAAAATATCCTAATCTGCCAACTCTGTAAGAAGCCGTTCACATATCGCGCCTAAAATCGCTCTCCTTCCTTCCACAAGTGCTCGTGCTCCCATGGCGTCTCTCGTTGCTATGCAACCATGAACTGGACTCTCTACACGATGACGAGGAAGTATCAGTAAAGAATTAATGATTTCTAGCCCTTGCATTGGCTTTACTACTATATATAGTTATGAAGATGATAAATAATAAACCCGCAGTGAACAGCTATGATCAGCTGTTCGGCCGAGCTTTCGATGCTGTTACGGAAATGCAAGCTTATTGGTTGGTTTGTGTCACATGACCCGCGGTACGCTTGCGGCATTCTGAAAAGTTGAGATGTTCTCATCTCGCCGCGGCATAGGCGTGCCTGGAAAAACGAGCGTGCTGCACCACATGCGTGTCGCGACCGCGTCGCTTCCATTATGAGCGCGCGCCTACATTTGAAATAACAAACTTGAGCCCAAAAGAAGCGATATGTGAACGGCCCCTAAAAGCGGACATTGCGTCTGTAATGAAAGGCAACAACAGCTATTTATTTGGCTTTACTCTGTTACACGAACATTAAAATATGCAATGTCATAATTATAATGTTTTGAGAGTTTACTTATGTAGTTGTTGCATTAGGCTATGAATTAATAAACATTTATTGATAAGAACTATTTCATGTCTTTTCATTTACAGTAGCATGAACCACGAGTAGTCGAGTAACTCGAGTATTGTTTTGATAAGAAATCGACTAGCAGAAATCAGTAGTCGTGCAACCCCTAATATATATATATATATATATATATATATATATATATATATATATATATATATATATGTATAAAAAACACTAAGTATATAAATAACAAATTTACCATAAATAACAGTGAACTTTCTGAAAAGTTCACTAAATAACAGTCAACTTTCTGAAAAGTTGAGATGTTCTCATCTCGCCGCGGCATAGGCGTGCCTGGAAAAACGAGGGCGCTGCCTGGTCAATAGAGGGCACTGCCCTCCCTGAACCACACACAATAATAATTATAATTAACAATATAAATAGTATGAATTAATATGATATATTATGTGATATATATATGTTCCCTCTGTCTGTCCACATGTCTCTGTTTAGGCAATTACTGATTTACAATATAAACATATTTAAATTTGCCAATCTGTGTCTTTTATCTAAAAGATTGTCTAAAAAGATTTTATCGCCCGCAGCCACTGCTAAAGTCAGGACTATGAAGCTGATAAAGCAAACCAGTGTCTCGCTAGTAACAGCTGCTTTGAAACTAAATGTATTGTTAAAAGTGCTTGCATTGAATTAAAAATTGTGATGGATGACGATTGAAATCAAGGTAAAGACACAAGCACATATTAATATGGTTGAGTGTTTTATAATGGACTCGTAGAAGAAGTGTGTTTTGGAGGAGTTTGTGCGGGTCAGTGTTGTTTATGTTCATATGGACATCAGACTCTAAATAGAGACACGAACACTTGCTCTGACAGAGGAACGTCTCACTTACGTATGTAACCCTTGTTCCCTGAAGGAGGGAACGGAGACATAGTTTTATGAATCATATTCTGTATTTTAACCACATACACCTGCTTACTTTCTTATCTGTCATTATATTTTGTCTGATCTAGTCCTGTTAAACATTGGTGTGTTTTTATCTGTATTTCAGCAGTCAGATGTTTCTCGTCTGTAACTGTCGGTGTTGCTGCTGGTGTTGTTGGTGTTTTACTCGGTGGAGCATCAGGGGCTTTTATTATGTACATTTGGTAAGAAGTTAATTTCAATAATCTACTTCTGTATGTATGAAGTGTTACTGTATTACATTTAGGTAAAGTGTTACATTTAAGCAGTAGTGCGTAAGTTTTGCTTCTTTGTCGCCATCTCTGTTTGAAACCTGAAATTGCAGTTATTGTGGAGTTATCTTCAGTACCTGGGTTGTGCAAAACTCACTTTTCCCACGAAAACCGACCCAACCAATCAGATTAAATACATTATTACAAGCTTACCGTTGTGTGATGATAATGAACTTATATATATATATGTATATATATATATATATATATATATATATATATATATATATATATATATATATATATATATATATATATATATATATATATTTAAATGTGTTTATTCATCTTTCTTCTGATAGTCTTACTAAAAGGATGAACAGAAGATCTGCTATGAAGGAGGTGAGATGATCTCAATTATTCACAGTGTTTTCCTGCATGCAGAGATGTTTCCTACAGCCACTATGAGCCGTACAGAGATATTAAGAGTATAAGACACACGAGTCTCGTGTCCAAACACCTGATTCTTCAGTTCTAGATCCAGTAAAACTGATTTCCATCAAGATCCTCTAAACATCATAGTCAGCATTTAAAACATGAACTCACAATGTTTGTATCCTTCTGTCTCTCCTGTAGATCTCTGATCCCAATGAAGACACATATACAGCTCTTGATCTCAAGTCCACGACCTCTGACCTGTACGACACACTCACAGTGAGACGTCAAATTCAGATACTCCATCACAGATGATCACATGACCGATCTCTCGCTCTCTTTCACACAGACCGTTGATCACAGACCTCCTGAAGACTCTTGATCCTCAGAGCTTTTCTAAACATGAGAATCCATCAGTAAGTGTCAGAACCTGCAGCTCTTCTCAATATAATCAATAAAACTCTCTTCAGTATAGTGTGATTGTTTTATCTATCTTGTGAAAGGGTTTATAATGTTGTTGATGAACTTCAGTCAGTCTTTCTTCATCTTATTGTTTGTTCAGATCAACAGGAAGAAGCTGCAGTGAGAGGCGGAGCACAAATGAACCAATCCTGAGCTCTGTGGGCGGAGCCACCGATGATTGATTTTATTCTGATATAATGAACAAAATCATAATTGTGCACATTCACAATGGAAAATGTATCAGTTTTTTTTTTATTGCTCTGAAAGTGGTCAATATTATCAGCTTCTGTTATTATATGTCCTTTGTGTTCCTGTAACTCTCCCTTTAAATGTTCAATTTTATTTGTGATCGTCTTATATTTGCTTGTACTAAACTTATGAGCACATCAATACTGCAGTATTGATATATCGATGCTCACAAGCTACTTACATGGTATTGATTGCATTAAAAAATATAAATAATAAAATTATATTACAAAACATGGGTTTCTGCATTACTTTTATTTGTTTGTCAATACTTTTTCCATGTTTGTGGATGTGATTTACCTTTAAATGTATTTTTTTTTTTCTAAAAATTATTTTTACAAATCGCATACCAATTTAAGAAATAACTGGTTTTGCATTGGCATTGTTAAAACTGTAACAAATATTATTGGTATCGTATCAAAATAAAATGTTTGTAATCGCCCAACCCTAACAATCCCTCAAACTGCCACCAGAGGTCACATCTCCTGCGTCTGATATCAACCTTGATCAAGTGGAGGTAACTGCAGGCTGGAGCAATGGGCGTGCCATAAGGTCGGAAAGGAATGGGGCGTGCCATGAGGAATGGGGCGTGCCGTAAGGTCTTTACAATTGGACGCGAAAGCTTCCTGATCCGCATAAAAGCGATCCATAAACTTAATCACTATTGACCAACAAATAATTATACAAGACCAAATACATTTCTTTCACTGTAAAAATAGCAATAATGATATAGAGAATACATTCAAAAGTACGTTACCTTCGAAACCTTCTGTATGGCGCGGGTTACATGACGTCATCACCACCGCGACTTTTTTAGGATCAGTCATTAAAAAACATTCATACTGTTTGTGAAAATTGCACTTTTTGTAACACATCACTTGAAGATATTGAACCTTTATTTTTGTATTGCCCTTTTTCTATTTCTTTTTGGACTGACTTTAAAATAGATATGACAAACAAATGTGTCTTAATTTAGAAGCTCATGACATTTTACTTTTTTTCCAAAACCTATATTTTTCTGAAAAACAAAATTATATAAATAAATTATTTTGGCAAAGTTATATTCATAAGACAAAAATAACTCAAAAGAAACCCTCCTATATTACCTTTTCACTGATCTCACATTAGCCTATACTTTGAAACCCTTTCAAACATGAGATCACAAAACAAAAATTTTTGAAAATATCTATAACTGCCTTGATATTATAAACTTTTATTTTTGTATTTATTTATAATATGTTCATTTTATACTTCAGTTGTTATTGTTATTCTCTGGTTTACACATTTTGAGCTGTATTTACAATGCCTTGTATTCATCTTGTTTTTTATTGCATTATACTTGAAATGTCTGTACTTGAACTAAATAATAAAATAAAATCATTAAAAAATAAATTAAATTATTATTTTAAACATAGAAATGTCTCCTGACACTATTAAAGTCATACTAGTTTTGTACTTTCAAGTACGTACGAACTAAAAGTAATGTTATTTTTATAATAATGGTACAGGAAACGTTTTTGCTGTATAAAGGCATACAAATATACGTGTTTGATCAAACACTCACCATATAATAAAAAAATTAAGTAAAAACGGTTTAATAAACTTCTAAGTGGCATTAATCAATTAAGCAAAACAAACACCATTTTATCCAAAAAACATGTATTCAGTTGTCATTTTTACAATTAATTTTTTTAATTTGTCATCAAAGGCTTGTGTTCTAAGTCAAAACTCATTCCTTCACTGATTCATACTACAGTAGCAGTCCATAGAACAGAAGCCATCAAATTCTCTATCTGAATAGAACGCAGTGAAGACCCCCTTCTTTCCACTGCCGCAATATCCAGTGGTGTTTTTGTAGAGGAATCCACAGGCATCACATCTGGTGAGCTTAAACTCCACCCTATATTCCTCCCCACATCCGGATTGACTGACTTCCTGTCAACGATACCTACAACATAAAAGAAAAAATGAATTTTTAATGCAAAAAAAAAATGAATTTAATATATTAGCTTAACTTGTTCATGTCATAAAGTAATACTTATACATACTGTCCAGCCAGGCAAAGTGAGCTTTTTTTAGGAAACCTGGATGGTGGACGCTCTCATTAAACTTTTTGCACACTAGTGACAGTGTGTGAAAGGCTTTGTTTCCTTCATCATAAATAACATCAAGAAGAATGTGACTGAGCACCTCTGGTGGTAGCTGGAAATAAAAATATGGAAAAACTATTTTAAAATCTTACATTACTCCAATTTTTTTTTTTTAAGAAATAATATTCAACAGTACATCAGAAGACCTCCTGTTGGGTCCATGGCTGAAAAAGAAGAAGAAAAAAGGTTCATTTTCACTGGCCATTTTTTTTTTTTTTTTTACATGTATTATATTTCAAACTGTTTAACATACCAGTTTTGACTTCACATGGGCATTCAACCTCAGCATCTTTTCTGTGCCTTTTCCGATCTGTAGGAGACCTAGAGAGAGAGAGAGAGACAGAGAGAGAGAGAGGCAGAGAGAGAGACAGAGAGTGAGAGAGAGAGAGAGAGAGAGAGGCAGAGAGAGAGACAAAGAGACAGAGAGAGAGAGAGAGACAGAGAGAGAGAGACAGAGAGAGAGAGAGAGAGAGAGAGGCAGAGAGAGAGACAGAGAGACAGAGAGACAGAGAGAGAGAGAGAGAGAGAGACAGAGAGAGAGACAGAGAGAGAGAGAGAGAGAGAGAGAGAGAGAGGCAGAGAGAGAGACAAAAAGACAGAGAGAGAGAGAGAGAGAGAGAGAGAGAGAGAGAGAGAGAGAGAGAGAGAGAGAGAGAGAGGCAGAGAGAGAGACCGAGAGAGAGAGAGACAAAGAGACAGAGAGAGAGAGAGAGGAAGAGAGAGAGAAGGAGAGACACAATTGTGTACGTCCCTTACTGTTGATTGGTTATACGTGTTTTGGTACTTTCAACTTTAATAAACTTAAAGGTGCTATATGTAGTTTTTCTTCTGAAATGAATCCTTTTTTTATTGCCTGTGTGTGAAGGGGTTGTAATCACACATTACAATGATCCACTTGTTGGGTTTTGCTATTACCTCTGAAGGCCAGTATTCCTATTTCTATGTGAAGGCTCCGGGTCGGATTTACTGCGAAATCCATCGGATGTGACGTGCATGCACGCTCCGAGCCTCTCTCCTTTTTAAATACAGTCTATGCGACGGCACTGCAGTAACTACATGGAGTCTGATAACTCCAAAAAACGACCTGCCTCCAGCACAACACAGACTCCAACACAAACTCCACATAAATATAAAAAACAACATCTGCTGAAGCTCGTCAGGCCAAACGTGAATCGAATCAACTTCGGACGAAAACACGGATCAACATAGGCAGAGCGTTTGAATTATGGAGAGACCTCCGCTTTGTTTTAAGTATAGGTATATATTTAGGTATAAAAACAGACCTGGAGTTGGCTTTCATCCCTATTGTGATGCTTTCTCCGGTGTGTGTGGCCGGTACTATGAGTGCTCGCTCTTGAGTTCGAGCACGCGCACAAGCGCTCTTGTAAAAATTGGTTGCAATCTGAAACATCACCGCTAGAGGCCGCTAAAAACTACATATAGACCCTTTAAATGACCTCATATAATTCACATTAGACATCATTAACACAAGAATGTCACAAATGAAAAAAAAGGAAAAAAAGGAAAATGCTGAATGGTTTAGAACTGAACCACCATACAGCAGCTGAAAACATTTGAGCAAGAACTGTTCAACTGGAACTTCTGAACATGAACTATTGAGCTATGTGAAAGACCTGTACACTTGACTGTATCTCCCATCACTCAGACCACTTGCGCAGAGTGAATCAAGAAAAAACACTTGTTTCAGCTTTGGACGCAAAATCTGAAAATGGTTGTTAAAAAACACAAAATATAGAAATCAATTTGACATGGATAAAAATGTCTTGATGACTTACACAAAGCAATCCAGTGTGACTTGATCCACGATGGAAATAGAATGCAGTCTTTTGTAGAAGCATCAACCTATCACAAATAAATATAATACAAAATGGTGCACAATGTTTATTTTGCTCTGTGAAATCTTTTTGGAAGCTTTGAAAGAATGCTTACAACATATATGCCACATAAAATGTCAATAGCAATAATACATCGAAACAGTCAACGAAATCCAAAGTATGAATGCTAAACAATAACAAATCATAACTACAATATTACACTGTTGAAAAATATATATAATTGCTTACAGGGATATGTAACATGGGATATGCACAAAGTGGGGGAATCAGCGTTGAATTCACATAGCTGTTAGAGGTCCAGACTTGGATGCCCTAATAACAGAAACATACACATTTCTTCATTATAGCTTTTTGCATTTTATTCACGCTACAAGGCAAGCAATGACATTTTACCTGCAATTTGCTGAGGTCTTCAATTTTCTTGAAACAGCAATTCAGAATCTGTTAAGATATAACAGCTTCACTTAAAACCAGGATCATTTTTGAAAAGTAAATTGGATCAAAGACATTTAAGATGATCCTAACTGTTGCCTCCACATTGCGTTCCAATCCCAAGGTCTGAAAATCTTTTCGCATCAGGGTTGTAGAATAAACACGTGCCACATGTTCACTCCCATTTTGCTTTGTGTCCAAAACACGTGTGAGCTAAAAAACATTATCAACATACATTACAAAATGTTTCAGGCTACTCATTCCTCAGTTTTTTCATTACATCCTTCAGCCATGTCACAGACGCCTTGTCTGTACTTGGCTCATCATCCATTTCGACTGTGCTTTTACTGAAAGTCCCTAGCAATGAAGCATGTGAGTGTCATCTAACCCTAGTGTCAAATAACATTTCTGGAGAAGCCAAATAATGACATTAAATTGCATTATGAAAAATCAAGTTTACCTGCAAGTGCAATGCCATGCTCATCCAGGACAACCTGAGTGCAACCAACAGCCTTGGTAAGCTGTTCTGTAAACCTAGTGTTAATCACAACGTTGTAGTGGTGCAGCAGGTTTCGCATAAGAAACAAGTGATTTGTTGGCTTCATAACATTTAGGAAGTAAATGTTTTTTCTCATTTGAGAAATCAACTGCTCCGCACACTGAGAATTAACTCTTCCAGCCAACTCAGGCACAAGCTGTATTTTACGAAGTTTATCACGGGGATCCTTTGTGTTGTTTTCATGGAATCTGTCAGAAAGTACATAGTGATCAGATGAGCCAGTTAATGGATGCCCATTCGCATCAGCAGGCATTTTCTTCTCTTTGAGCCATTCCAATGAAATGTTAAGTCTTCCCTCTTCTGCTGCTGCAATATTGGCATCATTTGGCTCCAAAAGCCGACCCTCATGTGGGCTGAAGGGAATCATGTTTGGATTACGGAGATTTGTATGAGTGGAACTTCCTCTTGCAAAGTCATAAATGGTTACGTTGGGAAGGTGTTTCCAGGACAGCAAAATGTCAATGAAGTCCCTTGGACTTTCAGCTCTCACCAGGACTTTAATGCTGTTAACGACACCGCAGGGGCACATAACAACTGCCCAGCCACCTAAGTGATAGATTGTTTAAAATTAATCATTAATTAATGTATGCACTTAAGGTAAAAAAAAATAAAGAAATGTGTGTTTTCTATTATAAATTAAGATATATCTGTGCATACAAACCTGATGCACCCCAAACCTTTTGAAAAATGTTGTCATACGATCTGTTTTGCATTTCACTCCTCAGTCTCATTATGAGGTCCATCTTTGATCCCTTGTTATCTAACCCACATGATGCACATAAATGTCGGACAGCAGCCACCTATGAATTAAAACAACAACAAAAAAACTCAGAATTTATTAGAAATAAACAATCACAATAGAATACTGTTACAAAAAGGTAAACAAAACAACACTACACCGTCAGTGACATCAGCTCATCAAGCCTTTCCTCAGTTACTGGAACTTCAGATGCAGGATTAGGATTTGATGAATGTACTTTCTCCCATTCTGTATTTAAGACAGAGCCAGACTTCCTAGTATTCGGTCCAATCCAGGGAGCCCAAAGGTGATAACTTGGTTTGACTGCAAAAGGATTGGGGTTTCCAGCTGCAAAAAACAAAACAAAACAAAAAAACAAGTCATAATGTTGTTGCCAGTGATAACTCAACTTTTATTTCTAAAGTTTAACAAAATAAAGTTATACATAAATATAAATAAATTCATATGTAATAACAGATAATGTCATGGGGTACACTCATAGCAGGTGTTTCTGGGATGTTTTCTCCAATTTGTGTGTGTGCATGTTGCATTCATGTGTAATATGTCTCCCAGTGTAAAAGTTTAGGCATAATACAAGATAAAACAAATACCCGTGTCTGTACTTTGATCCAAATTAATAAAATAACTTACTCTCCAAAAAGCCTCCGCATCCACCTGTCCATCAAGGTTTGCTGGTGGTTCTTCTATTTCACCGACTAAACAAAATAAAATTACAAATACAGTGCCAAGTCAAAACTTATGAAACATCACTATTTTTAATGCTTTAAAGGAAGTCTCTTATGATCATTAAGTCTGCATTTATTGGAGCAGAAATTGCAATTTAAAATTATGGCATTCTATTTTAATTTACTATCAAAAATAATTTATTTCTGTTATGCAAAACAATTTTCAGTGTCAGTCATCAGTGTCACATGATCTTATTCTAATTTATTATGACTTATCAATGTGGAAATATTTTGTATAACCTGTGATACTTTTCAGGATTATTTGATGAATAAAAGACAGCTCAACTCAAAACTTCGATTGATGATTAATTCTAATAAGTTATATGCAAGTCAGGATATTTAAACTTTGAATTAGATCTGTATCATACCTGGCATGCTAAAAGCTGCTTTTCGATGAGCATCCATGATAACAACAGATGGATGGAATCTATACTTTGAGCAGGAAAACTGGTAGTCGTGATCAGTTAATGCTTCAAAGTGCAAATAAGCACAAAGAACTGTTTTACTTGGGTAAACCATTCCATTGGATATTGAAAGAGCTTTACAGACTCTTTCAACAGCGGTGTGAGACTAAAGAGGAAAACATAGGTATTAGACATTGTTGTGACAATAACATTAAACACTGTAAAGCAAGGGTATCTAATCCTGCTCCTGAACAGCCACTGTCCTGCAGAGTTTAGCTCCAAACCTAATTAATAAAGTCTGGTCCAGCTGATCAAGTTGGAGCTAAACTGCAGGACAGCAGCCCTTCAGGACGGAGTTTGGACAACCTGCAATAAATAAAGCAATCCACAATACCTGCAAAAAACTCTGAAGCATAAGACAAAATTTCAAACTGAGTATGATGTGGTCATCATAGTTATGCACACCAGTGCTCCATTCTTGATAGCCATATGCAAGTCCACACACTGGGCATGTCTTGCAATAGGTTTCAACACCTAAAAACAAAAACAAACAAAATAAGCAGCTAATCTTAACACACATTATTGAAGTAAGAATTTACTACTAACAAATAGATACTGTACCAACCTTCAATTATTCCAACTGTTGTGACAATTTTAGCTTTATTAGAGATGAGCAAAGGATCACTAAGGGGTTCCGAACATGATGAACAGTGTATTTCATCTGGAACCAAAACTTTTGGGAATTCCTTTTCATCTAAATTGGTTGCTGAGATGGGTAGGGAAGGTGGTATTGTTTTCTTTGTAAAGATATACTGCACCATTTTCTTGACGTCCTCATTTTTTGGAGGGTACACAATGTTCTCAGTATAATCTTTTTCTGAATTAGAAAGTCCAGTGTCCACTGGCAATGGAGTCTTGCAGGTCAATTCCAGCTCTGTGCTCTTCACTCTTTGGAACATTTTTCTGTTGGTTTGGAAAAGATACCATTTGCACACAGCCTTGTGTATACAGGAGCATCTTAGCCGAGTACAAGGGCAATGCCATGTGTTGTTTTTTGCATTATAAACAACCATGATTCTTTCCAATCGGTTATAGAAAGAAACTTTTGGCTCAAAAACTGACACATAGTGCATAGCGTCACATAGGATGCAAAACACACATTTTGTTCTTCAGCTTTTTTCTGAGCATTTAAGCACTGTCTTTTGTGTTCCTCTGAAAACCATTTGTGCTGTACCATTTCTCTTAAAGCCTCTTCATGCAGGACAACATTTCCAGCATCAGATCTGCAGTAATCCACTGATTTTAAGTGTGTACACTGACAAGATCGCATGCCACTTCTTCTTTTAAAATCCATTACAGAATTACAGACATCAAGTTCACAAGTCACCTTGTGTGAAATGCCCCATGTTTTTTTGATAACAAGAATGGGTATACAAGGGCCTTTAGACGATTTTGCAAAAGCAAACACTGCATTTTTTGGGTCAATACACTGACTTTGAAGATGAGACTGTGCAGTGATATCAGGTTCAATATTCAAGTGTGCCCTTTGTATATGTTTCTTGAGATTTTTTTTTTAAATGCACAGATTACAGTGGGGACAACATAATCTTTGCCCCTGTTTTCTACGAACATATTTCAAGCAGGTTTTATCGGTGTCATCACAAAGAGGTGCAAAAGACACCGTTTTGGTCACTTGTGGAGCGGTGTCGTCACTTTGAGCAGGAAAACTAACTGACTGGACCACCTTTGGAGCTGTGTCACTACTGGGAGGAGACAAAGATGCACACTGGACCACTTTTGGAGCTGTGTCACTACTGGGAGGAGACAAAGACCCACACTGGACCGTTTTTGGAGCTGTGTTACTACTGGGAGGATACAAAGGAGGAGATGTCTGTTTGACTACTTTGCACATATTTATGTTAGGTTTGTCTACATTCCAAGTGGCAGTCAAAGATAATCAAATCTATAAGAATCATAAACATCAAACTCAATTTAAAATAGGAAAATTAATATATAAAGCAAAACATGTTTGTCATAAGTTTCCAATTATGATACGTAACATCACCGTTCACGTTATTATCTATAACCTTAACAAGTTATCTGTTACAGATGTTACCGGTAACAGGCATGCATATCACAACTGAAAATCATACTTACGTTCATGGCGAACCGCGTGAAGTCTGTGGCTTTGCAAATGACTATGGATCTTGTTATATTCACATAGTCTAAAAACACTTAGAGCACAGAACGGACATCGATATAAATCGCAGACTCTGATGTCTTCGACGCAAATGCAGTCGTTAATTCTTCTCACTGTAACATGTGTCTGTCAACAACAATTAAATAATTACTGAAGCTGAAAGATGTAAAGCAAAGAGAACAACAAATTATATCGCATACACTCTCAGAAAAAAAGGTACAAAAGCTGTCACTGGGGCTGTACCTTTTCAAAAGGTACACTTTAGTACCTAAAGGGTGCATATTGGTACCTTAATGGTACATATTAGCACCTAAAATCAGAGGTGGGTAATCCAGGGGTCAAAGAGTAAAAGTCCTGCCATATGTTTATTCCACCCATGAACTCTGTCAGCTGATTTCACTAATTAGTTCTATCTCCTGTCTGAATTAGCAAATCCAGGTGATTGGAACAAAATACTGAGGAGGACTTTTACTTTCTGAACCTGGACTTTACACCTCTGCATAGCAATGCCACATGCCAGCCAAGAGCAGAGAAATAAACCAGAAATGGACCTTATTGTAGCCAATAATAAACAACTCCACAAACAGCATTACCAGCTTCACTTATTACTAACCAGACTGACTTTATTTCTATCAGACGTCTACAGAAGTTTTATTGAGAATTAACAGGGGTTTAACTGTGTTTTCCATTTGAAGTCACCATACCAGTGATTCGTGTTTCCATTAGTTGGGCTCTTAACTCTTATTATATATTTTGTTGTTTTTTTTGGCTGCTGTGACAGTGTGTTTGTCAAACACATTTGGAGCAGCAAAGAAAGCTAAAGTGAAATGAGATCAGGTTATGATGGTTACTTGTTGATGGTTTTATAATCATCATGAAACAGACTGATTCACTGAGGTATTTTAATCTAACAATTTTGTCACATTTTTTCACATCACATACCTTGTGTTACTACAGCGTGCGATCAAGCAATATTATAACAATAAGTTAGAAGACCTTAACAAACATGAGCACAAAAAAGTCAGTTTATAATGACACACACAGACATCAACAATCAGCGTATGAATCTCAACAATGGTGACAATCAAAAGTACTAGTGTGCTGCAATGCATGCTGGATACCACCATAGTACAAAACTCCCAGCATGCATTGTAACATGAATAAATTATGCTGAATTGTCCTATAATTTTGTTTGATTCTAAATATTTGCTATTATTTTTTTTCTGTTGTTTTTGTTGTGAATTAGTAGCTTTTCAGTGATGTTCTGAATTAATCTGTTTATCTAAATATGTGTGATTGTCACCATTATTGAGATTCATGTGCTGATTGTTGATATCTGTGTGTGTCAGCGTTAGCCATTTTTTTTAAAATTCATTTTTGGTAATATGTCTAAACTGATTGTTACATTGCAGGATCTCATGCTGCAGTAATACAGGGTTTGTGATGTCAATATATTAGTGGAACAAGATAATTGTTAGATTATAAAAACCTCAGTAAATCAGTCTACTTCATGATGATTATGTAATGTAATCCTTTTATTGTCATTGTAACCTGTACAACGAAATTTAAAAGTGCCAAACAGTTGGTGCATCAATAAATCAAAATAAATAAAAACAAAATAAAAACCTCCCCATCTTATTGGAGATACACACACACACACCACCATTCATTCTGTCATAGTTATTGCACAATCTAACTTTATAGTATTGTTTTATGAATGTTTTTTTTATGGCATTAAGGGTGGTTATTGCTGTTGGATAACAACTGTTTTTAAGTCTGTTTGTTCTTGATTTGATTGTCCTGTATCGTCTGCCTGATGGCAACAGTTCAAACAAGGAGTGACCGGGATGGAAAGTGTCTTTAATAATGCTCTGAGCTTTTTTGGCACAGCGAGCGCTGTGAAGGTCAACCATTGTAGGGAGGGGACAACCGACTATCTTCTGGGCCATGTTAACCCTTTAAGCGCCAAAGTCGCAAAATTGCGACAAGACGTCATACTTAATAAAACAGGCTGTAGATCCTAATATGGTGTAATATCTAATTTGTATTCCCTACCACTAGATGGCAGACATGTAATACTTCGATTCAAGATCAAAATGACGTCATGTTCCTATTCAAAGTGTTGGAGGAAACAGCAGAGCAAGTGAGCGATCGTGTCATTGATGCTGTAGGGACTGGGCGAGGTGAATCTGAATAACTAAATACATACTGCTAAAGACCAAAAATCTCTGAATGTAAATTAACCCAAACACACACACACACACACACACACACATTCCCCCACCAGGGAAGACCACACTCAGGACAGAGCGTGGTGTCCGCTTACAAGACATTTTATGACTGATCGGAATGTCCCAAAGGAAGTGGATTCCAAAGCGAAAAGAAACTTCTTTTCTTTAAAAGACATTTAACCAGATATATTCAATGTGTTTTATGTGTGTTTGTTGAATTGTACGAACAATGTATACAATCTTATCTTACGATTTGTCTTTTATGTGTTTGATCTATGTTGTTGGGAAACTCTAATGGGATAAGGTTTCAAACTTTGCAAACTATGAGTAACCAACTCCATGTGAGGCAAGTTTGGATTCTCTGAGCTCCAATCTTCGTTCCACATTTAGCCATTTATATCACATCTTGCTAAAACTTTGTGACACATAGGACTATAATAATTGTGAAGATTCTGCTCTTAAACACCCGACGAAATTAGGGTTTCAAATGTCTCTCTCTTAGACAAAGAGCAATAAAAACCAAAGTCCCGCCTGTGAAATTCCAACCCTCTAATTGGCCAAGCCAACAGGAAGAGGCTGGATTTCTCCAAGGTGATAAATGAGGCTTCCCCCCTCCGCTCGTCCTCTTACTTCTCTTGTCCTCATGTCATAATGTAACGTCTCGCCTCCGGGCGAGCTCTTCGCCTTTCTTTTATTTGTTTCTAGTTTAGTTTGTGTATTTCAGTCTTAGAAGGAGAAACACGCGCATCTGACCACGTGACGCGCCGGACCGAGAGACGCACGCGCGCTTCTTCACCAGGCATGCAAAGATGTAACGTTAACTCCGCGTGATTTCACCGTAGAGATCTTTATTTCTTTTCTTTGTTAGTCAAAGTTTTGTTTTCCGTAGTCGACTCTGTTCACTTCCACGAAGTGAAACGAACTTAGCCGAACTATTTTCCTTTGGTAATGTTACCCCAAAGACTTTGAACCTCCGTTCAACACGCGCGCCAAGAAGCACCACGTGACGCTTCCTAAAGGACTCCGCACGTGGGCAGACAGGGCCGTGCAGGAATGGCGCTACACAGGGAGACCGTGAAACTTGTGCAAGTATATCTCTTTATAGAGCTTCTAAGAAGCAGTAAGATGATGTTTTCGTGTTGTTACAGACAGGTGACTGTCAGGGTGAATGTTGCCAATGCTCTCTCTCTCTCTCTCACTCCCTCTCCCCCTCTCTCTCTCTCTCTCTCTCTCTCACACGTGTATCCATTGTCCAAACGCCCCGCGTTGTTGTCATTGTCTGTTAATGTTTGTAAATACATGTATTCCTGTAACGTAGTAAATACATAAGTAGTTCTGCCTTATTAAATTCATTATATTCATTTGACTGATGTACTGCCTCTGCTCATTTTCCAAGTCCCTTAAGTGCCAAAGGTCTAACTTAAGCTGCAAGCTTTACAAATTAAAGATACTTTAAAGAGTATTTGGTTTATAGGGCAGAAAACCCAATTCTAGTGGCCACAGAATTGCGTTTCCTGAAATCCTATAAAGTAGGATGATATTGTGGATCCCCACAAATATTATTCTGACAATTGAGCTAATTAATTTTGCCTGTTTTGTAAGACGTGGTCCGTGTAATTAATTACAATCAACTTGTGGTTAATTGCAGGGATACACATGCATGCATGCAGGTAAAATGACACATCATCCCTTAGCGGGAGATTTATTAACATGTAAGACTGATCTAATCCAAACATGTATGAATAATTATTAATTACCAATTATTAATTATGATATGCAAATTCCCCCACGGATTAGATCCGCCCCTGAGCCTTTACAATGCGGAAGCAGTTCAGTTCAGAGCGTCTGAGTAAATTGTGAGATTTGTGAGAGAAAATCGTCAAATGGCTAATAAAAACTTGTACCGTGAGGATGTGTTGCAAATGTTATTCGCCGATTCTGACTCTGAAGGGGAATATTTGCCTTCTGTAAATGACGATCGGCCGTCTAATGATCGCGCTTCTCCCCGTACATCTTTGCCGCGTAATGGTGCCGCCCGTGCCTCTCTCGGTACAACTTTGCCGCGCAATGGTGCCGCCCGCGCCTCTCCCGGTACAACTTTGCCGCGCGCGCTTCTCCCAGTACATCTTTGACACGCAATGGTGCCGCCGCGCAACGCGCGAGTGTTCACGAAGCACAAACAGATAATTTTGACCATTTGCCCAACGGGGATGGGGGTGGCAGGGTTGGACGTGGTCTTAGTGTACATAGGAGAGCTATCTACTATTTCCTGAATATTACTGATGAACTGATCAAAAATTAGGCTACTGTTCACATGTGTTTTACTACAAAAGTATTGTAATATAGTAATAATTTAGTACTTTCTCCTATTTTATTGTTGGTTTCCTCTTTTCCGATCATTTGTAATGAGGATAAAAAAAAGGAAAAAAAGTATGTAAATAAATTCCAACATCAATTCAATATCTACTATTTCCCGAATATTACTGATGAACTGATCAAAAAGTAGGCTACTGTTCACATGCGTTTTACTACTATATAGTATAGTAATAATTTAGTACTTTCTCCTGTTATTGTTGGTTTCCTCTTTTCTCATCATTTGGATTGAGGATAAAAAAAAAATAAAAAAATAAAACATGCAAATGAGTTCAAACATCAGTTCAATATCTACTATTTCCTGAATATTATGAAATTATGAGGGCCGCCCCTGATGACGTCATAATATGCAAATTAGATGAGTATATTTACACCCCACATAAACTTTCAGTCATCCCCAACATTTTTCTAATTTACAGTAGATCTCTATCTTTAAGCCCTTTCAAGCCACAAGCTTTTGAAATTTTGATGTCAAAATCCAGCATTTTTTCAAAAAAACCTTGGTGCCTAAAGAGTTAATGACCCGTTGGAGAGCCTTTTTCTGGGCTACTATGCAGCTACTAAACCACACACATAGGCAGTATGTTAAGATAGATTCTATGGAGCACCTATAAAAGGACAACAGCAGTCTCTGAGTGATGTCGTTTCTCCTGAGGACCCTCAGGAAGTGCAAACGTTGTTGGGCCTTTTTTAGCACCTTCACACTGTTTACGCTCCATGTCAGACCCTCCTCAATGTACACACCCAGAAAACAGAAGTCCAACACCTGCTCCACCCGATCCCCGCTGATGATGAGTGGTGTGATGTCAGTCTTTTGCCTCCTGTAATCAATCACCAGCTCCTTGGTCTTTACAGTACACTCAAAAAAATGATATGTTGGCTTTACTTAACTTTTTTATGTAAACAGGTTCCACCGGTTCCACATAAATATGTTTCGTTAAACAAACATAATATGTTCATGTAACTTCAACATCATGGAATTTGGTCATTTTAAGCGACCCAATTAAACTCTGACCTAATGAGTTAATTAAGTGAATAATTGAGTGATGATTGAGCATTATTGAAGACACCTGATGTTAACAAGCAGAATCACTGAAGGAAAAAAACAGAATTTCATGTCACCATTATGGAGATGAGTGTTTGTTTTAGTTGGGATCTTGACCATTATCTTATTAACTTTAGATTTTGTGTGGTTGCTATACATGAGTTATAACAGCCGGATGAACAATGAACTAAGGAGATCTGATGGTGTTGGCTCAGATTTAACATAATCATTATTTCACAATCATTTGACCTCAATCACTAAACTTTTATTGAACCTAATTTCTGAGTTAAGTTTACCTTACTGTCATTGTAGAGCATACTATTTTTAGGCTGTTCAATGAAATTCAAATGATCAAATCAATCAATAAAAAATAAACTTCATAAAACATATACTGAGTAGGCACACACAGAAATCAAGAATCAGCATATGAATCTCAGCAATGGTGACAAACAGATCATAAGCTCATTATTTATTCATGCAGCAATGCATGATGGGAGCCATGAATGAGTTTTGATTGGTGGCACCCAGAATGCACTGCAACATGCTTTATAATTGTCACCATTGTTGAGATTCACAGGCTGATTCTTGATGTCTGTGTTTGCCTATTCTTTAGGAAGTTTATTTTTTTTTTTATTAATTTGATCATTTAAATTTCATTGAAAAGTCTAAAAATAGTATGCTCTACAATGACAGTGCTGCTATTATTCGTAAGATAAACTTAACTCGGAAATTTGGTTTAATAGAAGTTCAGTGATTCAGGTCAAATGATTGTGAAATATGTTAAAACACAACCAACACCATCAGATGACCTTTGTTTATTGTTCACCCGGCTGTTATAACTCATGTACAGCAGCCAAACAAAATCTAAAATTAATAAGTTAATGGTCAAGAGCCCAACTAAAACAAATACTTATCTCCATAATGGTGACTTAAACATTCCGATTTTCTCCTTCAGAAATTCTGCTTGTTAACATCAGGTGTCTTCAATAATGCTCAATCATCACTCAATTATTCACTTAATTAACTCATTAGCTCAGAGTTTAATTGGGTCGCTTAAAATGACCAAATTCCATGATGTTGAAGTTACATGAACATATTATGTTTGTTTAACGAAATATAGTTATGTGGAACCGGTGGAACCTGTTTACATAAAAAAGTTAAGTAAAGCCAACATATCATTTTTTTGAGTGTATTAAGGAGAAGGTTATTCTCCCTACACCACACCGACAGATGTTTAACCTCCTCTCTGTAAGCTGATTCGTCTGCTCCAGTGATGAGCCCTACAACTGTAGTGTCGTCCGCAAACTTCACTATGATGTTATTGTGGTGGATGGAGGTGCAGTCGTGCGTGTAGAGAGTGTACAGCAGGGGGCTCAATACACAGCCCTGTGGGGAGCCAGTGCTGAGACTAAGGGCCGTAGATGTATGATGGCCCACTCTCACCCTCTGGGTGCGACAAGTGAGAAAGCTTTTAATCCACATACAGGTGGGGTATGGAATGCCTAGGTCCATCAGTTTGTTCATCAGTTTTTGAGGAAGGATGGTGTTAAATGCAGAGCTATAGTCCACGAAGAGCATCCGTACGTAGCTCCCCTGCTGCTCTAGATGGGACAATGCAGCATGCAGGGCTGTAGCTACGGCGTCCTCTGTGGATCTATTAGCTCTGTATGCAAACTGGTGTGGGTCCAGACTTTTTGCCAGGCATGATGTAATGTGACCCCGGACCAGCTTTTCAAAGCATTTCATCACCACTGGGGTCAGTGCGACTGGCCGGTAGTCGTTGAGGCTGGAAATATAAGGTTTTTTAGGCAGGGGGACGATGGTGGAGGACTTCAGACATGGTGGGACTGTGGATTCAGCCAGGGACTGGTTGAAAATCCTCATAAAGATTCCAGCTAGCTGATCCGCACATTCTTTTAGAACACGCCCAGAGATGCCATCTGGCCCAGCAGCCTTCTTCGGGTCCACGGCCTGTAGTGTACGCCTTACCTCATGCTCAGTGAAGGTGAAGTTACTATGGACCTTGGGGTGTGGTTTCGCTACCATACTTGGTACTCTTTGACCCCTGAATTACCCACCTCTGATTTTAGGTGCTAACATGTACCATTAAGGTACCAATATGCACCCTTTAGGTACTAAAGTGTACCTTTTGAAAAGGTACAGCCCCAGTGACAGCTTTCGTACCTTTTTAAAATTTTGTTGTTTGTTTATAAAGCTCTCAATGGTCAAGCTCCGTCTTATCTCTCAGATCATCTTATTCCTTTTTCATCCTCCAGATCATTAAGATCCTCTGATAGAGCTCTCTTAGTTGTCCATCGTTCACGCCTAAAGACAAAGGGTGATAGGGCTTTTTCTATTGCGGCCCCCCGACTCTGGAACCAACTACCACTGGACATTCATCTTGCAACGTCTATCACAACCTTTAAAAAGAAGTTGAAAACATATTTTTATTCCCAGGCATTTGAAAAAAATTTTTTTTTTTTTTTTAAAAACATTGTTGTAAAATTGTTCATTGTTATCTATGTTTTATTGTTTACTGTAGTGTATGTGTTGTCTATTTTATTTTATTCTTTGACTTTGTTCAGCACTTTGGTCAGCTTTGCTGTGCTATATAAATGTGCTATATAAATAAATTTTACTTACTTACTTACTTTTTTTCTGAGAGTGTATGTGAATTACCTCCGCCGTCTTCTTTCCGTCTAAAGGAAATGACGATTTTTTTCAGCTAAAGGAAATGACGTTTAACTATGGTTACTGCTGATTGGCCAACGCAGTTGCCAGGAGGAAACTGCTTTGACCAATGAGAAACCTCTTGCCACGGCCATTACTCCAGGCTGCAGCTACCCCTGTCTCACCTTGATGAGCCTCATCTGTAAATCACTCATTTATCAATCATAAATCAATCATTCATCTTCATTCTTCAACAAAGAAAAAGACCATCATTTTTCTTTAGTTTTAGTCAAGTAATATTGTTCTCTTGTTGAAGGAGAGGAATTTACAGTTAAAGACCAGGACCAGAGATGATGAATGAAGACCATGAGTCAGAAGTGCAGTCAATTGATGAAAGTTTTCCTGAAGAAAGTTTGCAGTTTCATCAGCAGAAGTCAGCTTCAATACTCAGACAGGAGTTCATAGTCCATTCTGCTGTACATTCCCAGTTTCACACCAATAATACTCTCACACAATCATGATGCTTTGTCATTATTTCAGGTTGAATAACTCTGATTGGCTAAGAAATAGATACATTTAGAAAATATCCACACATGGAATGATAGGCAGAAGCATATCTCCATCAGTTATACAGCTGACACCAGGACCCTGAGTTCAGTACGAAGTGACTTTCCTGGGTCACATGACTGCGTTATTTCATCTCCCCAGGGTGCCAATACTGTAGTGTAAAAGGAATACTAGCACACACACACACACACACACACACACGTAATACCCCTGCAAACAAGTATAAAAAGATGAAACAATAAATAAAACGAGTGGTTCAGTGATGGCTTCCTGGTCGTCGTTTTTACTCTTGAATGAAGCACATCACGGGCGCGCGGGCTACTAAGGCGTGCGATGACGTCATCACGCTGGTATGCCAAGCGAAAATAATTAATTTAATAACTTCACATAACACTCTTCTTTTTTTAAACAAAGCACAAATAAGCATTTAAGCAATATCAACAATATTAGAAAAATAACCAGGGTGCCAATACTGTAGTGTAAAAGGAATACTAGCACACACACACACACACAGGATACAAATAAGCTTCATCAAGGTTCAAGTTGTTCAAATTCTCTAAACAAGACATACTTGTTTTGGGGAAAGTTTTAACAATGTTAATTTGGTGATTTTTTGTCCATATAGTGCCGGTCTTCTACAGTTACTGAGGGTTTGCTCTCAATGTGGCTCAGACTTTGACATTAAATATAATGCAAAGAAGAGTAATATTATGATTATTAGGAGTAGGGAAGACATGAAACTGTCATTTCCTGATTTCTCTCTGTCTGGTATTGTCCTTAAAGTATGTCATGAGGTTAAATACTTAGGACATTATATAACTGATGACCTGTCTATAACTGATGACCCGTCTGATGAGGGACACGACAGTGTCGTATGATCTATGCACAAGCTAATATGTAGATTCACAAATGCTCAGGATCTATGAAGACTACACTCAAAAAAATGATATGTTGGCTTTAATTAACTTTTTTATGTAAACAGGTTGCACATAACTGGGTTACGTTAAACAAACATAATTTGTTCATGTAACTTCAACATAATGGAGTTAAGTAATTTTAATCGACCCAATTAAACTCATATCACAGTGTTAAATGAACACTGAAACAGTGTTAAAGTTAATGAGATAATTAAGTGAACAATTGTGTGATGATTGAGCATTATTGAAGACACCTGATGTTAACAAGCAGAATCACTGAATGAGAAAACCGTAATTTTAGGTCACCATTATGGAGATCAGTGTGTGTTTTAGTTGGGCTCTTGACCCCCACATTATTGTGGACTTGCGTGCACATATGACAGAAGTAAATCTGGTTAGTAATAAGTGAAGCTGGTAATGCTGTTTGTGGAGTTGTTTAATGAAATTAGAAACTCTTTAAACTCATTACGATCAACAATTTGCAGCAGCTCTGCACGTGAGGTCTTGTCTTTGCTATAATGTCGAGTTCATCAGCCAAAGCTTTGTCTAGGTCTTCTGGATAAGTGGAGGTGAGTTTATCAGCCCTTATGCGCAATTCACTTTCTGTACAGTCCTTGTAAAAGAGAACACCAAAAAGGATCATACACCTCTTTGTATTCATCAATCTGTTTGGATAGGCATGATCTGAGCCTGTCCAAAATGACATAAAATGCCTCGGGTGGTGATGGCGCAGTGGATAAGACACATGGCTGTGGTGTGAGAGACCTGGGTTCGAATCCACTGTGAGACACCAATGTGTCCCTGAGCAAGACACTTAACCCCTAGTTGCTCCAGAGGCGTGCGACCTCTGACATATATAGCAATTGTAAGTCGCTTTGGATAAAAGCGTCAGCTAAATGAATAAATGTAAATCTCTGACTCCCATCAGAAAATGCAACTTCATCTTCATCAGAGGACTCATCCGCAAGCTGCTTTCTCTTTCGTGTGCGGTCATATTTATAAGACTGAGTAACACTGATCGCATGATCCGCTTCCACCTCATCAAACTGTTCTCGAAGTGCGCCAACATAAAAGTGTAACGTCTGCAATAGGTCAACACTAAGACATGCTAAGTCCATGTCGCTTTTTTGAAGATGAACGCTTGTTGCCTTAAATCTGCTTAGCACCCTGTGCCACAATGTAGTCATAATCGCTGTTTCCAGTTTATTCAGCTTTCCAACGAGTGCAGCAGCATCACATCTAGTGTCTGCTTTCTCATTACAATCTTCAGCAATTTTTGCAAGTGCTTCTCTAATTGCCAGAGGTGTATAGTTCAGGGGTCAGAAAGTAGAAGTCCTGCCATATGTTTATTCCACCCATGAACTGATTGACAGTTGATTTTAGCTGATTTCTGTCTCCTGGCTGAAAAACTGCTAATTAGCAAATCCAGGTGATTGGAACAAAATACTGAGGAGGACTTTTACTTTCTGAACCTGGACTTTACACCTCTGCATAGCAATGCCACATGTCAACCAAGAGCAAAGACATAAACCAGAACTGGAACTTATCTGAGCCACAAAATATGTCTATATTAAATATGGAGTCATTTCAGCCTTAATAATCCTGTTAACAAGCAGAATCAATGAAGAGAAGAAGAGAACAGAAAAAGAGATGAGCAGAAACACAAGAACTACAACTGACTTCAGACACAGTCTTAGATGACATCAACTGAAGAGAAAAGAAGACATTAAATCTGTGAAGATCTCAGCAGAGGAGGATTAAACAACTCCACAAACAGTTAAAATCAGTTAAAATCTTTAAACAAACATGACCTCTAAAAACTAAACTGATGCTGACACACACAGATATCAACAATCAGCACATGAATTTCAATAATGGTGACAATCAAAAATATTTAGATAAAGAGATCAATTCAGAACATCACTGAAAAGCTACTAAGTCAGAACAAAAACAACAGCAAAAAATAATAGCAAATATTTAGATACAACATGAACCACTGAGCCACTGCCGCCCCAAATATTGAATTTGAATCCCAAATAATGGATTCTAAACCTCAAAATGCCACAATCAAGACCTCAAAGCAGAAATGAGGGAGAAACACCCAGAAACACCAGCCGCTCTCAGTATAAGGGTCTTTCCTTACCCTTAATGCTTGGATAACACACATACGTCGCCTTTGATTATTAATAATGGCCAGTGCAGTGGCTGAGATATACGTAAACCTACCAACATCCGTTTCCATGATTTTTGGAATGGGAAAAATGACGTTTTAGTCGCATAACATCGGTTGATGGAAACGCTGTCATTTCGCATTCGTTTTTTGTCGACATTTAGAAAAAATCACAAACATTTTGCGCAAATCTGTAAAAGAAACGTGCCCACTGCTGTTATGCTGCCTGTTGCTTTATTTAAAAGCAGTAACTGCGTAGTTGCTGATGTGGTGACAATCTCCTTGCTAAGTACTTTAGCACATACATGTGTGCTATTGTTCCCTATATGAACTGCAAAGACTTTAGTTAAAATCATGTTTTTAATAATTCACTATTACACATTAGGTGTTTGCAGTTTTATATTAAGAGATATTCATTTTCAGTGGACTCTAATGAAGTAAGTTTACAGTACAATCAGTATAAATACTAGTTTTTGAACTCGAACTGTTTCAAGCAATTGGTTTTCCATATTATATGAGTTACCTGGCATGGTATTTTACAGTAACATACTGTAAAAAAGGAGAGCTGTAAATTAACGGTAAAGGGCTGTAAATTAACAGTACATTGCTGGCAACCACTGCTGCCAGAAAATTACCGTAATTTTACGGCGCAATTTTTTACAGTGTAGGCACAAGTTCATTGTTTTAGAAATGAGAATATAATAATTAATTTGTAAGAGAACATGTTCTTGCCTCAATTCCACAATCGCGTACTGATGCTGGATATTTCACAGCCCGGTTTTGATAGACTGCAGGCCGGCGTTGTATAGACTCTTCCCTCACTCGTTCTGTGATAGGCCCCCATAAGGCTAGATCAGCAGGAACAATGTACCGATGCTCGGTTTCATCATCCTCCTCCGCCGCCTGGGTGGAGCTGGAGTCTAGCCGTTGGTCGACTGTGTCCTCTGGTTGCTGAGGCTCATCATGTGCATGACTGCTTCTTTGATCAGCCGTGTCTTCACAGGTGCTGCTTGACTGTTCAGCAGAGCTAACATTTGTGTTATCGTTAGTGCTGCTAGGTTTCTGCTCAATTAAAGAAATTATATATTTGTGGAATTTTTTGTAAAGTAGCTAAATGTATTCTTTCTTTGTCTTGTTTTAACATTTCGTTTGGCTGCCACTTAGTTACTGCTGCTTCTCCATTATATCACTGTTTTTGGCGCTTTTTGCTGTCTGCAGACGAATTCATGGTGTAACCGTCGCATCTCTCACGCCCACTCAGCGGAAATGTAGTACGTGCTTACGTAAAGTTATAGAATTTAAATTTTGAATCGATTGTTAGTTAGTCAAGCATTTGATTTAATAATAATATGAAGAGAAAAAAGAAAAAGAAAAAAAATTCACCAGATGACAAAAAAACACAAAAAACGCTGGTTCCCTTTCGTTGTCACTCCGAGTTACGTCGGATGACGACGAAATGGGGTTTCGCTTAGAAAGCCTATCAACTTCGAGTATTACAAAACGAGCCAATGGCAAAGAAATGCCATGGGTCTGCGGAATTTGCATGACGTAACTCCACCCCACCTCGTGGGTATAAAAGGAGGAAGTCCGCAACAGCAGTTTATGTTTTCGCTTCGGAGCCAAGTGTATCCTTCTCTCCACAAGCCAACTCTGAATTATCAGCTTCACGAACGAGTGCCTCGAGTGTTGGTGTGACGGCGATCTCCGGCGAGTGCGTGCTTCCTGCTTATCTCTGCAGTGGTTCATCAGAGAGCGCGTGCTTCCCCGGGCGCTTCAACACGTGAGTTCTCTCTCTAAAAGAGCGCACGCGGCACGTCTTTTTAAAGACGGCTCGCCCGTGCATTTAAAAAAAAAAAAAAAAACGAATGGTTGCGGCAGCTTGGTATCGGACTCTGATGGGCACGAGCGTTGTCTGGTATGTTTGGGCTTGATCATACTAGAGCAGCGCTCGTGGATGACTCATGTTCTCTCTGTGGGAACATGATCATCGCGTCATATAGGTCGAGACTCTGTGAACTCGCAAGAGTGAGAGTCCCCTCATCCACCCCCCCGATCTTCGGCTGGTGGCCAGGGTGACCTGAGGGTGTTGGTCTGGAACAAGGCGCCGACTCCGTGTCCGTGACCCCAGCCTCCCCTCAACGGCGGTGCCCGCTAGTGAATAGGTGATTCCCGAGTCTACCCTCTGGTGGCCCGTGTGTTTCATTTAAAGCTACAGAGGATGATACTATGTTTGTAGCAGCTTCACAAGGTGGGTTTGATTCTCTGCGAAGTGACGACTCGTCACAGCTGCCACCCTCTGGTGTGCATACGGCTGTGCCTGAGTCTGATCCAGAGATGACGGCCATGCTTTCCTGGGACGATTGGTTTTTGGGTAAGGCCGCCGACCCTCGTCCACGGCAAACCCCAATACCTTCCCTCCCGGACGTGCATGATGAGATCTCGAAGTCCCAGAAGACCCCCTGGTTTTCTCGGGACCGCTCGCTGATCTCATCCGCCTTTCCCCCCTCGATGGGGCCGCTGTCACGGGTACACTGGGGTTCCCCCGGCTGAACACTCTGTTGCGATGCTATGTGTCCTCAGAGTGCTTCTTCTCGGCGCAATCCTAAGCACCCGCCCGTGGTCTATGGTTTTCGTCTACATTTGTGGCGAGATCCTATAGCACCACGGGACTGGCAGCCGCCTCTCTGCAGGCCATGGCCATTCTGCTGGTCCTCGACCCAGATGCTCATGGACTTGCACGAGGGCGGGACTGACCCAGGGCTCTTCACTGAGTCGCGCGCCGCCACTGACCTTGCTCTCCGAGCGACGAAAGTGGCCGTACGCTCCCTGGGTCAGGTGATGCCTACCATTCTGTGGCTGAACCTGTCTGATGTGCTGAATGTCGCGCGGCCCTGTCTGTCCGACGTTCCCATATCCCAGGTCGGCCTCTTCGGCGGTGCGGTTGAGAACTTCGCCCAACAGCTCTCAACCGCCCATGTGCAGACTGACGTGATTCTGTCCCGATGGCCCGCCGTCCGCTCAGATCCCTCGGTCTGCCCACTGCCGAAGGCGCCCCCCCCGCGGCTCCCACCCCGCCCGTTTAAAGAGACGAGCCGGCTCTGGAAGCCGCGGGCGGACGCCTCAGCCCTCTCCAGCCCCGCCCCCCGCTACGTGCCGGGTTAAGCGGCGCTCCTGAGACGGGCTCCACAGAGATGGGACTCAGTTCTTCCAGGAGTTGGTAGCAGGACCACTCCTTTCCCCGGTGGAGGGCCGGGGAAAAATCCTTATTCTCCTAAGAACTGACTCTCCCGTCTCTGGGAAGACAGAGTTCTCGGACGACACAGAGCGCCGCCCACAAGCCGTGCTCTCCTCGTCCCCCTCTGTCCCAGAGGTGCTTGACACGGCGTGCCGTCCACGGACCGCTTCGCCCCTGTCCCCCTCTGTCGCCAGACCCCTGCCAGAGCAGGCCCCCGCGGGACGACCAGCATGGTCCTCCCCTGGCCCCCTCTGTCAGGGCGCGGTTGCTAACTGTGCCCCCACACCGGGCCGCTATGCCGTCCACGTCTGGGCCAGTTACTCCGCTTCGCTGCCCCTCCGGGGGGACGCCTGTCGTCCGCTTGATCCCGCTGGTTCAGTTCTTGGGAGCCTGGTTAGAGCTTCCCCGTCTGTCCCGCTGGATCGCGCGCACCATCAGGCTCGGCTTGCGATTCAGTTCGCACGGTCTCCTCCCCGCTTCAGGGGAGTCCGCTCCACTTTGGTCGGTGGCAGTGCCCCTATCATGAGAGCAGAGATTGCCACCCTGCTGGCGAAGGGTGCAATCGAGACTGTCCCTCCAGCCGAGATGAGGTCCGGGTTCTACAGCCCCTAATTCATTGTCCCCAAGAAAACCGGTGGGTTACGGCCAATCCTGGACTTGCGCGTGCTGAACCGCTCCCTTCACAGGCTGCCGTTCAAGATGCTCTCCGCCAAACGCGTTCTCGAATGCGTGCGGCCCCAGGATTGGTTTGCAGCGATCGACCTGAAGGACGCCTACTTTCATGTCTCCATTCTTCCTCGACACAGACCGTTCCTACGGTTTGCTTTCGAGGGGCAGGCATACCAGTACGCGGTTCTCCCTTTCGGGCTAGCCCTGTCTCCTCGCACCTTCACGAAGGTCGTCGAGGCTGCCCTTGTTCCCCTTCGGGAACACGGGGTTCGCATCCTGAGTTATATCGACGACTGGCTGATCCTAGCCCACTCTCGAGATCAGGTTTGCGAACACAGGGACCTAGTGCTCCGGCACCTAGCTCGTCTGGGCCTTCGGGTGAACTGGGAGAAGAGCAAACTTTGCCCCGTGCAGAGGATCTCTTTTCTCGGTATGGACATCGACTCGGTCGCCATGTCCGCGCAGCTTACGAGCGAGCGCGCACGCGCAGTCACTGCTGACTTGCCTGAGACATCTCAGGAGCAAGAATGCGGTTCCACTGAAACATTTTCAGAGGCTCTATGGAGTCAGAAGCATCTGAGGTCGCTTCGAGCCATCTTCATTCCCGGAGCCCTGAACTGTGCAGCCGACGAGCTCTCACGGCTTCAGCCCCTCCCTGGAGAATGGCGACTCCATCCCCAGTCGGTTCAGCTGATTTGGGACCAGTTCGGGGACGCACAGATAGATCTGTTTGCCTCTCACGACTCGACCCATTGCGCCCTGTATTTTTCCCTGACCGAGGGCACGCTCGGCACGGATGCACTGGCGCACAGCTGGCCGCCGGGCCGCAAATATGCGTTTCCCCCAGTGAGCCTTCTTGCGCAGACCTTGCGCAAGGTCAGGGAGGACGAGGAGCAGGTCATTTTGGTCGCGCCGTATTGGCCCGGCCGGACCTGGTTCCCCGAACTTGCACTCCTCGCGACAGCACCTCCCTGGCCCATTCCTCTGAGGAAGGACCTTCTTTCTCAGGGACGGGGCACCCTGTGGCACCCTCGCCCCGATCTCTGGAGCCTCCACGTGTGGCTCCTGGACGGCTCGAGGTAGGTTTGAGTACCCTTCCACCTACGGTGGCGGCTACCATCACTTCCGCTAGAGCGTCGTCCACGAGACACGTCTACGCGTTGAAGTGGAACCTCTTCGTCGACTGGTGCTCTTCTCACCGAGAAGACCCCCGGAGATGCTCGATCAGCGTTGTGCTTTCCTTCCTTCAGCAAGGGTTGGAGCGAAGGCTGTCTCCCTCCACCCTTAAGGTCTATGTTGCCGCCATTGCCGCACACCATGACCTTGTCGAAGGTAAGTCGGTAGGGAAGCACGACCTGGTCATCAGGTTCCTGAGAGGAGCGAGGAGACTAAATCCTCCTCGCCCTCCTCTCGTTCCCTCTTGGGACCTCTCAGTGGTTCTAACTGCCCTGAAGAGTGCTCCCTTTGAGCCCCTGCAATCAGTTGAGCTTAAGTTCCTGTCAATGAAGACAGCGCTCCTGGTTGCACTGGCCTCCATCAAGAGGGTAGGGGACCTGCACGCATTCTCCGTCGACGAAGCGTGCCTGGAATTCGGTCCGGCTTTCTCTCACGTGATCCTGAGACCCCGGCCCGGATATGTGCCCAAGGTTCCTACCACTCCCTTTCGGGACCAGGTGGTGAACCTGCAAGCGCTGCCCCCGGAGGAGGCAGACCCAGCCTTGGCACTGCTCTGTCCAGTACGCACTCTTCGCGCCTATGTAGACAGGACGCGGTGTTTCAGGACCTCAGACCAGCTCTTTGTCTGTTATGGTGGGAAGCTGAAGGGAAAGGCTCTCTCCAAGCAAAGGTTGTCTCACTGGATAGTGGACGCCATTGCCTTGGCTTACCAGCAGCAAGGTCGACCGTGCCCCCTTGGTGTGACGGCCCACTCCACCCGGAGTGTGACATCCTCTTGGGCTCTAGCGCATGGCGCCTCGCTAACAGACATCTGCAGAGCTGCAGGCTGGGCGACACCTAACACATTCGCCAGATTCTATAATCTCCGAGTGGAGCCAGTGTCCTCTCATGTACTCGCTTCAACTAGCTAGTACCGGACCCGCTCAGGTGTCTTCGCTTGCTCGCCATTCCACTCCACGGACTGGATACGTGCGATATTCTCCTCAGGTGAGCTTCCCCGAAAGCCCTGAGTTCCTCCAGCACTCCTGACGTCGGCGCCAGTGTCTATTGCCTGCGCGTCGGCTAGGTGCCTCCCGTGTGCATGGTCCCTCCCCTGAGCGACCCCCACATGTGTATTTCCACTGTAAGCCTCTCTGAGCATGTGTCTTTCCCTTGGCAAGCCACCTTGCCACCCCTGGGGTTGAAATATTCCACCTGCGGCTGGACACCCCAGTGTTCTCCATATGTTTCCTTCGGGTCATATGTGTATTCTCTAAGTCCCCCCCCCTCCGGGTTGGCATTAATTGCATACTTCCCCTAGCTTGGGATATGCTTCCCAGTGTACCTTGGTATTCCTGTGTTAAATGGAGTCCTTCGTCCAGTCTATGACAGGGATCTTGATTTACGCAGGGCACTGGAAGACAGCTGAGAAGGTGGCGTGATTAGACTAGTAACCCCATTTCGTCGTCATCCGACGTAACTCGGAGTGACAACGAAAGGGAACGTCTCGGTTACGTATGTAACCCTCGTTCCCTGAGTAGGGAACGGAGACGTTACGTCTGCCTGCCACTTTCCGCTGTACCGCGGGGATCGCCTGAGCTCAGTCTTGGCTCCTCAGCGAAGAAACATAAACTGCTGTTGCGGACTTCCTCCTTTTATACCCACGAGGTGGGGTGGAGTTACGTCATGCAAATTCCGCAGACCCATGGCATTTCTTTGCCATTGGCTCGTTTTGTAATACTCGAAGTTGATAGGCTTTCTAAGCGAAACCCCATTTCGTCGTCATCCGACGTAACGTCTCCGTTCCCTACTCAGGGAACGAGGGTTACATACGTAACCGAGACGTTAGTTGGTGACCGCTGGAGTCTTGGGGCCCCTGGGCACTTGTTGCACATGTCACGTCCACTACATGGGCACTCGCCCAGTTGCACATATGGTTAATCCGCCCTTGCTAACGTGGTATGGTCATTAAATGGCTTTTCTGAAGTAAATGTAATATATTATGCTTCTCCAGCTGTTTAATTGACCTCTTTCCACGGTTGAAAAACACTTATTGATCGATATATAAAATGAGACATATACATTTCGGTAACTTGTACTGTATCTTACAACATACCTGTTGTTCATTCTTGTTTATTTACTTTGAAATTGAGCGCAGCGTTAGTTCAGACAGGCCACGTAGGCATAGGCGCGGTCAGCTGTCAAATCGCTCCAACCACTACCATTCTCCTATTAGAACGGGAGGATATATATGTATATACGTGGCATTACTGCTCGGTAAGCATGCTCAAACTACTCGCAACCCTCCCGCCCTCACCACTGTAAGTATCAAGCTCATTTCTGTGCACTTTCTGGCTGTCGTCTTCTTTGTTTCAGATTACCAATGCTTCCAAGTCCTAGCTGTCACGGACATCATTGCCGAGAGACACTCATTCTCATAGCCAAGCTACAGTAGAGACGTCCAGGGATTTACTGCTAGGCCTATGTCTACACGTTAAAACTGTTTTGCTTTAAAGACATTACTAAACTGGCTTAATCATGTGTAGCCTATATCACTCAAGCTGATGGCTCCATAGGGGGGATAATGCTAAAGCTCTGTATGTCATTAATTATGGAGCAAGAACCCCCATAAGGAACCATACCGCCAAATATAAATTGTGTTTAATAAACCCAAGTAACTTGCCAAACTGGTCTCTGTACTAGTATTAGAGATGATCGGTTCACGTGCCGCTTGAACTGATCGTGCAGCGATCTTTCACGTCACATTTACAAGTGCCAAAACTCTATTTATTGTTTGAATTTCGTAAACAAATAGACAGAATGTGAGAACTGAGAATTTGTTTCATATCAAAAGTAACCAGCTCTGTCTCGCCTGTCGGTGTCAGTGTCTTCTTTGCTTCGGAATTTTTCTCTGCGTGAGAAATGTGTGTGTGGCATGAGAGTGTGTGAAACGTGTCGATTAGAGGCTGAATGTGTGACACATCGCAGCCCTGCTGTAGCACTAGACCGAGAATATTCTTCGCTCATGTTCTCGGAAGTGAATGTGTATGTTAAATATTTATTGTGTCATATTCCATAATTTAATTGTGCAGCTTGTTGTTTTTGGCTGATTTCTTGGTCTTCACTCTGTCTCTGTACATTTATTTCTGCTTTTCTGCAACAAACTCACACTGAGATCATTTATTTACATTAAATACATTTAATTTACATTTCTTAGCTTATATTTCCTGTAATGAGTCGCTATTTTCAAATAGTAATAAGGTATTGTCATATTTTCATGGCCCCAACTGATAAAACTACATTTACATTTGATGAATTCTGTGTTTCAGGGGTTTTTAGTGATGATTGGGGTGTGAGTTACAGTCATTCACACATCTGTGCACTAAAGGACTCAACAGTGATAATGAGATGCACTTATAAATACCCTACTGGATATCAGATCATGAAAGTGTTCTGGAGCAACAAGTTTATAAGTGGTGAAGAGCCTCGAGATCTGTCTGAGGATCCTGAATACAGTCAGAGGCTTCAGTATCTGGGAGATAAACAGCAGAACTGCACCATCAGACTGAGTCACGTGACACTGAAGAATTCACACGTACTATTTCAGATTCATCACTGATAAACCTGATGGAAAATATACTGGTTATCCAGGAGTGACTCTTACTGTCAGAGGTGACTTTGATGAGTTTTATCTCTTCTTCTGTGCATTATTTTCACACATTAGAAAGAATAAATATCTGAATTTATGATTTATAAAAATGTTTTAACCACTATTTTTAAGACTGCCCCTCCCCGACACCCGTGGGACACTTGCCATTATTTATAACAATAATAGTCTACACCTAAAGTAATCTTGACAAACTATATAGCATTTGAAAGCGTTCAGACTGCAGTTTTTATATTTGGCGACTGATTTTCAAAAGATGTGGTGCCAAACTATAACACACTTAATCCATATATGGAAAACGAAGAGTCGTTATATGGTCACCAGAGGAGTCTGGTACTGCGCTCAAAAAAGTCGTACTGAAATTCTTCTCTTTTTTTTTTTGCGATATCAACCTAAAATTTTAGTTGAAAATGTTTTGTAAAATAATATTTTATATAAAATATAAAAATATATATTTTACATTTTCATAAACTTAAAACTTCTATGACGTTTTTGTAAACTTTTAAAAATATACATTTCTACAATAATCTGTGAAGTGTTCCCTTTAAAAAGATACCAAACTTAAGTCTGCTCTGAAGTATTTAAGATTTTTAAAAAGATTTTTAAAGGGTGCCTATTATGCAAAATTAACTTTTAAATGGTGTTTGAACATAAATGTGTCGGCAGTGTGTGTACACAACCACCCTATAATGATAAAAATCCACCCATTCCTCTTTTTTAATCCCCATAAATCATAAGCAGTGTCTCAGAACAAGCTGTATGCACTGCCTTCTCACACACACCCTGCCAAACTGTGGAGCCAGGGAAGTGTTGCTCTGCACACTCAGACTCCGGGTCGGGTCCCTGTCCTCCACTTCGCTGCCCCCCCACGGGTATGTTTGTGGTCCCTTTGGTCCTGCTGGTTCAATCACTGGGATCCTGGCTAGCGCTTCCCAGCCCGTCACGCTGGCTCATTGGGACGTTCAGATTTGGCTATGCGATTCGATCGGGCCCTTCACAAGCTTCTGATCAAAATGCGAACACAGAAACACCTTTTCGAATGTGTTCGCCCCTAAGACTAGTTCGTAGCAATCGACCTGAAGGACGCATAATTTTGTCTCAATTCTCCCTCGACACAGACCGCTCTTAAGCTTTGCGTTTGAGGGCCGGGCAAACCAGTACAAAGTCCTCCCCTTCGGACTGTCCCTGTCACCCGTATCTTTATGAAGGTCGCGGGGGTCGCCCTTTTCCTTTTACGGGAGGAGGGTGTTCGCATCCTCAACTATCTCAATGACTGCCTCATCTTGGCCCACTCGCGAGATCAGTTGTGTGAACACTGGGACCTGGTGCTCAGACACCTCAGCCATCTGGGGCTTCAGGTTGATTGGGAAAGAGCAAACTCGACTCCAGTGATATATCAATTGCCTCAAGTTGCTAAGAGTATTCCTTGCTCTCCGCCGGTTTCTGCTGTTGCTGGAAGACAAGCATATACTGGTCCAAACGGACAACACATCGATATGCGTACATAAACCATCAAGGAGATCTACGCTCCCATCGCATGTCATAACTCGCCCACTATCTCCTCCTCTGGAGTCAGAAGTGACTCTGGTCAGTGGTCAGCCCCTGTGCTAGACTAGGTGATCGTATGTTGTGATCCTGTATGTGTATTCATCCACGGTACGGCCTCTCTGACGGTGAGCCCGTGTCTTTCCCTTGGCAGAGCCACTCTGCCGTCCCTGTCGGTGTTGCCTTCACCCTAACTAGGTTGGATCCTTCGCTGGGACCTTCATATGAAGTATTGCCCACTGACCCGTCCATCTGTGTAACTCCATATGCTTTCCGATTGGAGTAGGCACGCTTTCCCAGTGTATCCAACATCCTCACTATGTGGGAACAAGTAGGAACAGCAGTGATTGACTTCTCTGTGTAAAGCCCTGTCCTTCTGTCACCCCAAGGGTGCTGTGGGGATCAGGCGCTTTACACGAGGTACTGGAACACACAGTGTTTGTGGCGTTTTTCTTAGGGATCCCAATTCATCAGTCACTGACGTAACTCGTAGTGATCACTGAATGGGAACGTCTAGGTTACTAATGACATTTAGCTGGACAGTTTGTGGATATGATTTTCCTATAAGTTGTGACGAACGTCCCGAGCACTCATCAGCGTTGCCCTGGGGAAAGACGCGAAACACCTGTGCCCGCTCATCATGGCTTGATCGGCCACACCTGTCACCAATTTCCCCCACGGCCATATAAGCAGCATGAGGCTGAACAATGGAGAGACTGGCGTCTTGAATGCTGAGAACTAACGTGTCGTCTCTTGTTCTTTCCAGAAACCAGCGTGTGACCGAGCTAGACCTGATACGAGCACAGCACCGATTCACCGCACCAAGGAAATCTCTCACAGAGAGCACCGCACCACCTCAGCAAGGCACTCTTCACAATTCACCTAACACTTGTTAATAAATACACCCTCCGGGGTAATTAATTTGAGCTCTCCTTGTCGCGTGATACTTCCAGCCTGTCACAAAGTGTAATGTAAAATCACATACCCATTTAAAAAATAACTGGTTTTGACATTGGCACTGCTAAAACTGTAACAACAAGTATTGGTAGTGTCCTTAATAAAGCTTTGATGATGATGATGGTATGATGTTGTTATTTCTCTCAGTGAGAGTTTCAGACAATATTCATTATTATTCTCTAGTGATTGAAGATGAAAAGTAAAGTAAATGCTTTAACTGAGAAGTGATCATGTGAGTGACAGATTGAAGTGACCTCGGATGTCTTTAGCTAGAAGATTAAACATATGTTTTAACACAAGTTGGGTGCCTCTCTCTAAAACATTCCAGTAAACAGACATGTAATGTTACGTTCCAGCCCCCAGAAAGGGAGGGGAACCTGATAAACCACCGCTCGGGCCCACAAATGCCAGTAAAGGAGGTATGGAGTCGTGGTGCGAGGAAAAAGACACAAATTCCAAATACCGTACAAACTAAGCTTTTATTTTTGCCACGGTAATAATGTGAATGATAAACAATAATTTTCAGGGAGAAAGGGGAGAGCTGGATGGACCAAAGAAAAGAAATTAACAAAAGATACCCCACCGCTAACCTATTCTAATTATACACATCACCTATCTGGCACACGATCAAGGCGCCCTGACCAAACTTACTGATGGTGGTCCGCCCAGGTCTAGCTGGTGTTTCTAGACAGAGAAGTATGCCTACGGGTGATGTATACCCCGGGGTAGCTCTAAATCTACTCCCCCAACTCCCTATAAACAATAAAGAAAAAGAGGTTAACACAAACAAACACATACATCAAATGCTCAGTCCTGCTGTTCACAAGTTCCAAAAGTGGAACACAAAGCTAGATGTACTAGCTAACAAATCAGATTAAAACATTGTCAACACATTATCAAATGTTCCAATCATAATCTCAATAGAGAACAATAAAGTTATCTAAAAGTCACAAAAAAAAATACCCACAGAAGGATATCAACCACACCAACAACAGGAGCAGAGAACAGAGCAGAGAGCAGAGAGTGAACTGATTCAAAACTAGGCTTTTTAAAGAGCCCCGCCAGCTGCAGCCACTGACGAGCGGGAGGAGTTCCAAGATCCAATCAGCCGTTGAACCACAAATCAGCTGCCGGAACTGTTATAGAAGCCATCTTGCCTGTTAGAAGAAATACAAACACACAAACCACAAGCAATGCCAGAAAATAATCACTATAATACGTACCCAGTGCTCTGGGGACGTAACAGTAATTATATAACTAAATCTCATAAGCCTGAATAAAACATTCAAATCATTTAATATGTAGAAGGATATTGATTAATACCCTTGATAATCGCTCATTAGTAGGGCTGGGTTCCCTATCAGTGCAGGTGCAGTTCTCCTGGCCAGACATTAGTCAAGTAGGTGTTTACAGGGCAATAAAATGGCTTATGAAATTATTCACAAAATGCATAGTTTTAGAGATAATAGGGTTTATTCAATGGATGAGAATATAATACAATTTATAAAAGTGCAGATGTCCTCAAACACAACTCCCAAAAGACATCTCCACAACCGATCGTGCACTGCTCAGCCTGTAATTGTACGTGTGCTGTTCAGGGGTCAGTCTGCCAGTGTCGGAAAAGGGCTTCATGAGCCAATTCTGCATGGGGTATGCCGGATCACCAATCAGGTAATGTCCAACATCACAGCCAGAGATGGTCACTTTGTTTTGCCCAAGTAATTCCCCGTCACTTAGGGCCTCCCACAAATGTGACTGTCGTAGCACTCTGGCGTCATGCACACTCCCTGGATAGCCAACACAAACATCCCAGAAAATACCTTTGCCATCCACAACTGCTTGCAGAACAATAGAATGCCAGCCTTTACGATTGAAGTAGTCTCGTGGATAGTCCTCTGGTGCAATTATTGGAATGTGGCTGCCATCAATTGCACCCACACACTGTGGAACTCTCCAATGATTATTAAAGAAAGTGGCCATTTCGAACAACTTTTCAGCATCAGGAAATCTTATGTGGACGGGAAGAAGCACCTTGATGACTGTGTTGCAGAATTGCTGAACACAATTAAATACAGTGCTGAGGCCTACCCCAAAAAGATGGCTGATTGTCCTGTATTCACCCCCCGTGGCCAGTTTCCAGATGACAATTGCCACACGCTTTCAGATTGGGACACACAAATGATAGTTTGTGTTCCTTCTCCCCATGGCATGCTTGACCTGACTGCAGACTTAATCAAACGATTCTGGGGATACACGTAAATTCTGCATGAATTGTACCGGGGTGAAATCCGGAACAATTGTGTCCCACCAGTGGTCAGATCGTGGGTATGCCCACATTACAGGTGACCTCCGCCTTGCCTTCAGCTGCAAGATTGCCTGTAGAGAGTAAAAAAATTAAAAAAAAAATAAAACAAAAAAATAATAATAATAATTATATATATATATATATATATATATATATATATATATATATATATACACACACACAAGTTTCATTTATGGGCAATAGGGTATAGTTATATTTTCTATCAAGTATACAGTGCAGTATAAATACTGGTACTAGGGCTGGGCGATATATCGCACGATATTGTAATGCGCATCTCGTCAGTAAAGCCGGTTCCTTGATTAGTAGTAAATCACCATCACCTGCTTTCAGATGGAGCGGCATTTACTACACAGCACAAACTCCAGTGTTAAATTAACACTCAAGAGTGTAAAAGTTAATGAGATAATTAAGTGATTAATTTAGTGATGTTTGAGCATTATTGAAGACACCTGATGTTAAGTTCTCGCAGCTGGCTGCGTTCTTCATCGACTCACGAGCCGAGTGATCCACCGCTAAGAGTTGTACACTTAACAAGCAGAATCACTGAAGGAGAAAATCTCAAATTGTAAGCCACCATTATGGCGATAAGTGTTTCCTTTAGTTGGGCTCTTAACCTTTATAAATTCACTTTAAATTTGTTTGTCTGCTGTTATTTATTTATATAAAAAGGATGATTTGATAGTGTTGGTTGTGTTCTGGCATAATCATGCTGTGATATGAAAATGAATCTTATTGTGATAGTTCGGTTTAACTTGTTGGCAACAACTTTTTGATTCTACAGCATATGAGTATAGGTATGTTTCTTATACTCAAAAATATTTCATAAACATTGTTCTGGTCAAAACATTTTCAAATATATTTATTTAGAAACACAGACATCAATAATCAGCCTGTGAATCTCAACAATGGTGACAATAATAAAGCATGTTGCAGTGGCTGCCACCAATCACAACTCATTAATGGCTCCCATCATGCATTGCGATATGAATAAATTATGATCTGAATTTTCTATGTAATTTACTTTTCCTAATTGAATATTCTGCTTGTCACCATTGTTGAGATGCATAGACTGAATCTTGAAGTCTGTGTGTGCCTATAAGAAAGAATATTTTTTTTTTTTTTTAGAAACAACTTTTAAGAAATCCTTTTTATTATAGCTAAATTTCTGGATATTTATTCAGAATCACAGTTATGCTGTAACCAACAACATAAATCAAAATCATAAAGTTCAAATGATGATTGTCATAATATAACCAACACCATCAGCTCACTTTTTTCTTTGTTCATCTGGCAGTTGTAACTCAGATACATCAGCCAAACAAAATCTAAAGTTAATAATATAAGGGTCAAGAGTCCAACTAAAGCAACCAATGATCGCCATAACGGTGGCTTACAATTTGAGTTTTTCTCCTTCAGTGATTCTGCTTTAGGTGTCTTCAATAATGCTCAATCATCACTCAATTAATCACTTAATTATCTCATTAACTTTAACACTCTTGAGTGTGGACTCATATACACTCCCAAGAGTGTTAATTTAACACTGGAGTTTTTGCTGTGTACAAAGAGCCGTAGTTAACTGACAAGCTGAGCCATATCGCATTAATTATCGCTGGCGATACATCCGCGATATTGATGCGATATGGCTCAGCTTGTCAGTTAACTACGGCTCTTTGTAGTAAATGCCGCTCCATCTGAAAGCAGGTGAAGGCGATTTACTACTAATCAAGGAAACGGCTTTACTGACGAGATGCGCATAACAATATCGTGCGATATATCGCCCAGCCCTAACTGGTACTATAAAAACAGTTGAGCTGTAGCAGTGAAGCATTTATTAATTCATATATGTCACGGTGTGGGTTTTGTGTCTTGTTCCTTGTTCTTGTCGGTCATGTGATTCCCTGTTTGCCATGTGTCTTGTTAATTGTCTGATCATTGTTCCCATGTGTTTCTGATTAGCCACGCCCCCTTGTTATCTTGTTTAGCTTGTTTGCCTGTCTATTTATACCTCTGTGTTTCAGTTGTGGTTTGTCGGTCGTTGTTGTTGCTTCAGTGTTCCTGTCCTGAGTTCCGTGTCCCGTTGTTTCACCTGTTATTTTATTAAACTAACTGCATTTGGATTCTCTCTCTGCTTCGTCCTTGCTGCATCATCACATTATAAGTACCACTTAAAAGACAGTCTTTTTAGGTTCATACATTGTCTTTTCAGACAACTTATTTTCATAGCCTTCTTGTCCAGTGAAAACCATGTATAAATCTAAATTTGGACATTTTTAATAGGCTACACATTAAAGCTGCAGTAATACTAATAATAAAAAAAAACATAATATAGCCTTTAACAAAACAACACTGACAGAGGACACATTTTTCTTCAGATTATCTAGTTTTAGTTGTATGACTGTGAGTGTTTTTTGCTTATAACTCAGACATACATACGAGTTTTCACAAAATGGCGTCGGAAAACTTATTCAACCAATGCTTAATACATTTTTATTTAACTGCAATGTGATCAATTATCAGCAAAGTCGATGCTAGGAGGTTAGCAACATGCTGATGCTTAAATATATATCTCAGGCTAAACTCGGCATCTTATTGTTAAAAATAAATGTTATGTACATACCGTTACTCTCACTTGTAATCTCCGTCTGTACAAATAAAGGCGAGCCGCGCGAACACGCTGGATCCGTCGTGTTGGGATGCCGATGTAGGTCCGCAAAGCCATGAACATCAATAGCAAAGCAACGTCCGCCATTGTTGATGGTGTGTTTGTGTTTGGTGCCACCGCGCTAACGTTGCTGGGAAAAGACGAGACGTATGAGTGACGTAAGACCTGGCTCTGTGCTGGCTCTTTAGCCTGTGGAAAAGCAAACCGGTTCCGTGGAGGCTCATCAGTCGAACCAACTCCAAACCGACACTAGCTCTAGCTCTGAACCAGCACCTGGTTCTTGTTGGTGGAAAAGGGGTAGTAGTGAATCTGCAAGCGCTGCCCCTGGAGGAGGCAGACCCAGGCCTGGCTTTGCTCTTGTAACACACTCGAGGAATAACACTAACTCCAGAGCGTGTTGGAATCAAGGTTCTTTACTGTCTCACACTGAAACTGAAATTACAAAACATGAACAGCACATGAGATGGCGTTACTCACGCAGGCACATGGTAACACATTACAACAAATGCGCATGCGCCTATCATTCATGATTAACTTTAATATTTCCTTTCATCCATTCATGTCTAACTGACACCATAACTGCACAATATAGACATTAACAACCAAGCACATATCTGTTTTCGTCTTATAGACAAATATCAAAGACACCTTCTGTTCTCACATATAATTACGGATGATCTGATTAACACTCTATATTGAGCGATTCACTGCTGTAACAGCATATTTAACTTATGCCTTACTCCTTTACCTCATACAACAATTTGTGCAAGTATTTGACATTATTTCTTACCTGAAATTACAAAACATGAACAGCACATGAGATGGTGTTGCTCACGGAGGGACATGGTAATACATTACTACAAATGTGTATGCGTCTATCATCCACGACCCTTAGCTGTTAACGCGTACCTATCAGAACTGTCTATAAGTACAGGTTATATGCCTAATGAATATTTTTTTAACATCTATAACACATTCTATACCGCATATAAACAGAAACATCTGGGATGAGATTACAATTAAAGATAACAAAATAAAGACTCTTCTAGGTGATACAGAATTACACAGGGGATCTCATATTATACACAATATTCTCCATCCCCCTACACTCTGTCCCGTTCGCGCTCTGCGTATGTACGTGGACAGAACTCAAAGCGTCAGGACCTCAGACCAGCTATTTGTCTGTTATGGAGGCCAGCAGAAGGGAAAGGCTGTCTCCATGCAGAGGATGGTACACTGGATAGTGGATGCCATCGCTTTGGCTTACCAGAAAATGTACCGCTCAGGTTGCATATACACTCAACGAGAGGTGTTGTATCCTCCTGGGCACTGGCACGTGGCTCCTCGCTAACAGACATCTGTAGAGCTGCTGGCTGGGCATGCTGGGCATGGGCATGTAGGTTTATAAATGTTTTATACACCTAGCACGTTCGCTAGATATTATAGCCTACGTGTAGAGCCGGTCTCCTCCCGTGTTCTCACCCTAAACGGGTAGAAGCACCGAGAGGTCCGGCTCTGGCGGCTTGCTGCACCCTACTGTGCACCCTTACTGCTCCAGAGTAAAAACCTGTTGAGTCCTCCAAAACCCCTCGGCCCGGACATGGCGGAGCGTCCGGCGCCAGGCCTTTATCCACTGAATCCTTGAGAACCGGATCTGGGCTGGGCTTTATATATGTGACCCTACAGGGATCCCATATGTGTATATTTTCCACGGCTGCTCCTACAGAAGCCCGTGTCTTTCCCTTGGGCTAAGTCACCCACTATTTCATATGTAGTACAGCCTTCGGGCTAGTCCACATGTATTTCCCACATAACTCCTTGAAGAAAGTGGCTTCCGCAGTGTCCTCCTTCCCAACTGAAGGACACGCTTTCCCAGTGTTATCCAATAATCTCACTGTATGGGTTATCAAGGAACAACAGTGACAGGTACACTCTGTGTAAGCCTCCTCCTATCGTCCTTCCAGGCAAGAAGGTGTAGAGGCTTGCTCAGGGCGCTGGATGGGGTGCAGCAGCTGTGGCGCTTTGTTAGGGATTCCTATCGTCGGCACATCTGCTGCTGCCCGTTGTCCCGTTGCCACATCTGCTGCCGCCCGCCGAGGCAGACAGCTTTTTCAGGCTTGGCTCCTCAGCAAAAAACTAGAGTGCAATCACACCAGATGCTCGTTAAATACCTGCGCTGCGAGGCTGCACAGCTGATGCAAATGATTGCATGCCAATGTGCTTTGGCTTGTTTAGTTTCACTCAAAGTAGATTGGCCTCTCTAGTGAGATTCCTATTGGTCCTTCAGGGAACGAGGGTTACCATATGTAACCGAGACGTTTTTAAAAATGTGGTTGATTCAATATCGATTCTCAAAAGACATAAATCGATTTCCTGTATGTATTTCCGCAAACATTGAACATAATATCTGATTGATGTCATTATTATTACTCTCAACTAGATGTATGTTCTAGACGTTTCAGCAGCCAGAGGAAAACTAATGTTACAAAGCAAACCATTGTCAGTTTTTTTCATCTTATTTATAATGTTGTTGGTGAACTTCAGTCAGTCTTTCTTCATCTTATTGTTTGTTCAGATCAACAGGAAGAAGCTGCAGTAAGAGGCGGAGCACAAATGAACCAATCCTGAGCTCTGTGGGCGGAGCCACTGATGATTGACAGGGATCATCAGTGATGAGTCACTAAAATAGATTTATTTCTGGATAGTTAAAAAAAAAAACATGATGTAACAGTGGAATTAAATTAAAGTTAAAAGCTGGTGAATTGTCACTATGTAAAAAAATATAAATGCTAAAATTAAGTCTTACGAATAAAACACCTAAAGTGATGTTCATTGGTACAAGTGCATTTTTTTGAGGAAATAGCTTATCATTTAATGAATCGTCAGCTCATCGGCTAATCTTCAACATGTTTGCTCTTAAACATCTATTTTTAGAGTAATACCTGTATGATATTACGCTGTAGCCGCATTGGACCAGAGATTTGGAAAATGGATGGCAAGACTAATTCGACACCACTCTCACAGTGCATTATGGGTATTCTCTAGCCGGTGCATTGTGGGATTGAATGAGTGCACTCGATAACATCCACTATGGTTTCGGACATCACTACAAATGGCTGTTCCCTCAAATAGTGCCTTATTTAAGGGTATATGGGGCGATTTCAGACACAGCCTCAAAGAAGTCAAGGCTGTAATGTGATTGGTTATCAAAGCACACGTAATCCCAGTTAGCGTTACACTTTTTCCAGTGGTAGAGCCACAGATGCTGGTATCTCCCAGTAATAAGACCATCTCTGGTATAAAGCAGGCTTTAGGTGATCGTCAGCTCCTGTTCGGTCTGAAGCTACTGGCCTGAAACTGCTGTCACGTATATAGTTCTGCAGTCTGACACATCTCGTCTCATATGTGCTCGTTCAATCCCTCAAACTGCCACCAGAGGTCACCATCTCCTGCGACTGACATCCACCTTGATGAGCCTCACCTGTAAATCACTATCATTCATCTTCACAATTATTCATCTTCAACTTACTGAAAAAGATCATCATTTTTCTTTAGTTAGTTTTAGTTCAGTAATATTGTTCTCTTGTTGAGGGAGGGACAGTGATATTTCCATCACTGGGCGTTCGTTAATAAACAGTGTTAACCACACAAAGTCCTTCACAGTAAAGCTAAAAGTGCTTGTGTTTAAACAGTCAGTCATTTGGTTTCTGTTGATCTGATGAGCTTCAACACGGTAAGACAAACACACTCTTGCTTAAATGAAACTGATGATTATTGCTCATATAACATGCGTGTCTTTACATGAGAAATGTTAAGAATAGGGTGATTTATACTTGTTTAAGTAATGATTATACTAACACAAGTATTCATTATTTCAATGAGTTTACTGTTTCTGCCTTAAATTATTACATTGTTTAAATTAATAAATTTTTAGCTAACTGTGATTTTGTATATGTAGCCTACATTTCTGAAATACATAACTTAGACAGTTACATATGATAACAGATCACTCTAAATTGTAATGTGGACGCTGGTATTTTCTGTAAAGCTGCTTTGAAACGATGTGTATTTTGAAAAGCGCTGTACAAATTAAAAGTGTATGCTATATTATAGATATATTTTATGCTGATGATTATATTAATGCTGTATTTTATGCTGATGATTATATTAATGCTGTATTATAGATATATTTTATGCTGATGTCGGTCAGAATGGCTCCTCTTCCTCTGATCTTTCTGCTCATGATTCACGGTGAGTCTCTCTTAAATTCACATTAGAAACTCTCTGATGTTTTATTTAAGGCGTCATGAGCGGCTGATCGGCACTTTCTTCTGTCCTGTACTCACATATTTCTCTCTGAAACAGGAAGTTTGTGTTGAACATGTCAAACGCTTGTCCCTTTTAGAAATGCCCAATAGTCTTTTGCTACTTGCTAGTCAGTGTCACATGGTTTAGGGGGAGGGACTTTCTCATTGTTCAGAGCATCTGATTGGACAAAAATCACTGTAGCAGCAGATCATGAATATAGGCAGCCAACCTTTGAGTTTAGCTTGGAAAAAAAAAAACTTGCATCACAATACAGTAAGTGTATTGTGATTGTCAAAACTTTTGGTAACTAAACAGAAATGTATTAAGTTTAGTGACTTGTTACAATGTTAACAGGGTACAATGACTGGTAGGCTGCTTTTTTAATTATTGCTTAAAGGGGTGGTTGATTATGATTTCACTTTTCTAACGTTAGTTACTGTGTAATGTTGCTGTTTGAGCATAAACATCTGCAAAATTACAATGCTCAAAGTTCAAAGCAAAGGACGATATTTGCTTAAAAGAAATCGTTTTGTAAGGACTACAACAAACTGCTGGTAGGAACTACACGACATTCCTCTCCTAAAATGTACATAAACCCCGACCCCGGGAACACAGTCCATGTTGAGAAGAGGAAGAGTTGTTGTAGTCGAGCACATTTGTGAGTCTCAAGCTGTCGCATCCGTCTTTTCACATGCAATACAGTACGCAGAGGTGTCAAAAGTATTCACATTCATTACTCTGGTAGAAGAATAGATACTAGGGTTTAAAAAGACTTCTGTAGAAGTTGAAGTATCAACTCAAGCTTTACTCAAGTAAACGTGTAAAAGTACTGGTTTCAAAACTACTGGTTTCAAAACTACTTAAAGTATAAAAGTAAAAGTAATGCAAGGAAAAAAATGCCATTAAGGACAAAAGCTTAGGCCGCGCCACAGAGGCCTATAGTGCACTGCCCCAGCTCCTCAAAAAAACATTTTCTAAAGGCCATAATGGCTATAATGTTATGTTAAAATGTTAATGTTGAAAAATTTGGGATGCACTATAGGCTACCTGTTTCAGCCGCATATATGCCCATAAAAAATAATTTCAGTTTTATTTCAATTTCAGTAAAATGCAAATGCATTAAAGAACCATATGTGTACTACTGAGCATTAACATGTGTTTCATGGAGCAGAAGATATGATGACTCGTTGCCTATAAGTATTGTAATGGTGCAAAAAGTCAAGCTTCAGAGGCATGTTATCTCGGATTGGTAGATGTTTATACTTCTCTTTAAGGGCGTAGGTTTGATTTTGAGATTGGTGGGGACTGGGGACATCCACAGAAGTGGAGGAATCAGGAAATTAATAGGATAATGTATTAAGGTTTTTAGTCTATATTGACCATAACAATACGTTAATTCATTAATTCTGTAATGTTACAGGTAACTAATAAAGACAAGGAGGCAGTTTAACAGAGACTTAACTTTACTCCGTTCATAGTGCAATGCAATAGTGCAATGTCTTGTTCCTTGCTTTTTAAAGAAGCCAAACACACGTCTGCATCTTTCATTAAAAGAATATAGTTCACCCAAAAATGAAAATCATTTACTCACTCTCAAAATAAACAAAATAAGTTATTTTGAAGAATGTTGATAACCAGACAGTGGATGGAACCCATTGACTTCCATTGTAGGAAAAAAAAAAAATACTATGGAAGTCAATGGCAAAAATACTATGGAAGTCAACTGTTTGGTTATCGACATTCTTCAAAATATCTTCTTTTGTGTTCAGAAGAAGAAAGAAACTGGTTTGAAACAACTTGAGAGTGAGTAAATGATGATAGAAATTTTCATTTTTAAATAAGTGAACTATCCCTTTAACAGAAATTAACTGTTGGCATATGTTTTGCATCAATACTGTCAAGTTTGTCCTGTTGGTCACGACACACAGCAATACTGTCAAGTGTCACTTGTGACCATTGCTCTGAGACATGTTTTCAGCGTCCAGCACTGAAACTTCTTTCAGTCCAGCTGATGAGACTGGGATGACAAGGGTTTCAACTTGATCAAACTGGCCTCTCATTTCAGCAAGACCAGGCCTTCAACAGACCAAGCAATGTTATTTTTTCATGTTTTATGGGGACTTTCCATAGACATAATGATTTTTATACAGTACAAACTGTGTATTCTACCCCCCTACACTAACCCTAATACAGATAACTTTCTGCATTTTCAAAAAGCATCACTTAGTCTGATTTATAAGCTGTTTTCCAAAACAAAACAAAAAATCCCCAAAAGGATTTCGGATATTGCCATCTTTATGGGGATATTTTGACCCTATAATGTAGGGTAGCACTCTCTCTCTCTCTCTCTCTCTCTCTCTCTCTCTCTCTCTCTCTCTCTCTCTCTCTCTCTCTCTCTCTCTCTCTCTCTCTCTCTCTCTCTCTCTCACACACACACACACACACAAACACTCTCTCTCTCTCTCTCTCTCTCTCTCTCTCTCTCACACACAGACACACACACACACACACACACACACACACACACACACACAAACACTCTCTCTCTCTCTCTCGATTATGTTTGCCACTTATCCCGCGATTGTCATAAAGTAGGCTTATATTGTAAAAACGGCTGTCCCCAAATCAATATTTGACGCAATTTGTCCCGTATTCTTGAGCAGAAAACTGTTGATTTCTCTCTCGCTTACCACATCTCTAGGCTTTCTTCGGAGGACTTTTGCTGCTTCGCACAACCAAATGTAACTGCGGCCTCTCACAAGTTAGAAAGAAAACACAAAGCCAATCAGTTTAGCGATGTGTGTTCAGGAGGCGGGACTCAGATCTCTTAAACGTTTGTGTAATTGGCCATTTTTTGAACGATGACAAGCCGGAATGAAAACAAGCCGAAACACAAATGCAATAGCATGTCACTCTGTAGGAATCTTACAACAGTTCCCACACAAGTGATTTTATAGATTGTTGATGACAGATAACATAATTACTAAATATTAATAATATCACTAAAATGATATAGAGCTCGGGATCGTTTCGTCATTTTAGTGATATTATTAATATTTAGTAATTGTATTGTTTTTAGTGTTATTAGTGTCATTAAACATTTGGTTAATGTGCTATGGAAACAAAATAGCCTCACTATATAATTGATTGTAGGCTAGTATTGGAAATTTGCCGTTTTTTCAGCGTTTGTTGCCCGCCAGGTATCCATGGTAGTCACGTGACTGCAAAGTATGAATTGAAAGCCGCTGGCTTAAGCCCCGTTCACACTACAAGCGACAAAGCGACACGATACCATTCATTTCAATGGGGAGCGGGCGATTTCCGGCGACACGCGCGACAGCAACCGTTGGCGACCGGATGGGGCGTGTCTGGCGACGCGACAAAGTTGAGATCTGTTTAACTTTATGCAAATGAAGAGCGACTTTCGGGAGCGACAACCAATAGGAGTGGAGCGCGCATGATCCTTCTCCACATCATTGGATGTCATTCATAAAGGCAACCAGTAGTGGGAACGCCCACTAGCGACCTCATCGCCAGCCACTGGCGACATGCAGCGACAAAGTCGCTTGTAGTGTGAACGGGGCTTTAGAGCACCTTTAACTCTAGCCTGGCTCCGCCCTCCTACGTACTTCCGCTCAATTTTCATGTTCCTTCAGTACTACGTCTGGGATTGTGCTGTAGACCAGTGGTTTTCAATCCTAGTCCTGGGGACCCACAGCTCTGCACAGTTTGTATGTCTCTCTCATTTAACACACCTGATTCAGATCATCAGCTTCTTAGGAAAGAGCTCTATGAACTGAACTGGGTGTGTCAGATAAAGAAAACATATAAAATGTGCAGAGCTGTGGGTACCCAGGACCAGGATTGAAAACCACTGCTGTAGACTTTGGTTTTACCATAGACTTCAGCGAATGGAGGGAGTGGCTGAGAACGATGACGTTGATGTTGTGCGTTATTTTGAGTTGTAGTTCAGTAATGTCAGCGGAGAAAGATGCGAGCGAAGCCATTCGGTCCGTTGTGGCAACGCTGCCGAATATCAAGAAGTTAAAGCCGGAGCAAGAACAATCTTTGCTTAGTTTTGTTGGTGGGAAAAGACATATGTCACGACCAAACGTTGGCTATTGGTTATGGCAGATCCAATAGTTTTAGACTTCAATAGAGTACCCGCCTACAAGGAAGTTAACGCTTGTCAATGGAGAGCGGCCAGACACTATGTACAAATGAAATGAAATGTACGAGAGTCTGGTGGGACCTTCAACTCCACATCAGCAACATAAATTCAGCATTTGCATTTAAAGGGACACACACTAAATAACATGTTTTTAATGACCCTCAAACAGGGACAATTTTAACATGCTGTAAAAAATGATCCGGTATTTTGAGCTAAAACTTCACATTCACACTCTGGGGACAACAGAGACCTATTTTACATATTATAAAAAGGGGCATTATACCACCCCTTTAACACAAGTTTCACGATTTCAATTCAATTCTTGTGGTTTGATTCCGATCTTGATTCAATATCGAAATAATTTGTATAAATATTAGGTACACTCAAATACCCTCATTGTAAAAAAAAAAATTAGAATTAGGGTGTTTGATCATAATAATTCAGATAATAGCTGTAAAATAACAGTGTTTTTCTGTAAAACATTTAAGGAAAATATCTGTAAAAGTTTTTTGCACCTAATTTAAATTACGATATTTAACTTTATTTTTACGGTTTTTGTTTGGCAGCCGTAGCTGACAGTCATTGACCGTTTTTTTAAGATCTTAATTTTTGCAGTGTACAGTAGAAACATGTTCATTTTTCTATTTTCTATTATTAAATATGTATTTTAAGGTAAAAAAAAACAAAAACAACTCAAATTAAATATAATGCTGTTTTTTATTATAATAACAACATTATAACATTTTAACGATATAGGTAAAAATATAATAAATATGCGGTGTGGAATAAACATATGGCAGGACTTCTACTTTCTGACTCCTGGACTATACACCTCTGGTCAGTGTCAGTGTCCTCTTTGCTTCACGATTTTTCTCTGCGTGAGAAATGTGTGTGTGGCGTGAGAGTGTGTGAGTCTCAGGCTGAATGTGTGACAGATCGCAGCCCTGCGGAAGTGAATGTGTATGTTAAATATGTATTTTGTCATATTCCATGACTTACAGTTTTTCTGAATTGCTAAAACACTAAACCCACTTCTCTGAACCAAATTCTCAATAGCCTCAATAACCAATCTGTCGAATAAATCACTCTTTCTGTAAAACATTAAACAAGTTCATGTAAAACACTCTTTGCAAATCTCATGCACTCTTTTTCAAAACTCTAAACACATTCTCACTCATTAAAACACATTTTGCACTGTGATGCACTTATATTTCAAAACGCTAAACACTGGCAGAAAAAAGTCTGTGTCTGTGTTCTCCATGTTTGTGTCTAGCAAATGATCTAGTGTTTATAATATTGACTGATGTGTGTATGATCTGAAAGCATTGTTTGATTTTGCCAGAAGAGTCACAGATTCTCTGAATGAGTTTTGAACATTTGGTTTTGTGTTTAAGGTTTTGAGAAATTGAATGATGGTTTCAAGAAATGTGTTTTAGCAATTCAGAAAAAAAACTTTAATTGAGCATTGCTTCTTGTTTTTGGCTGATTTCTTGGTTCTCTCTTCACTCCTCTGTCTTAAAGTAAAACTGAGATAATGTATTTACATTTATCAGTCCATAGATGCTGAGAAGTTTTGCTTATATGTCCTGTAATGAGTCGCTGTTTTCAAATAGTAATACAGTATTGTCATGTTTTCATGGCCCAATATAACAGATAAAACAACATTTACAGTTTGATGAATTCTTTGTTTCAGGGGTTTGTAGTGATGATTGGGGTGTGAGTTACAGTCCTTCACACATCTGTGCACTAAACGACTCAACAGTGATAATGAGATGCACTTATACATATCCTACTGGATATAATATCAAGGAGGTGTTCTGGACAAAAGGCCCAATAATGCGGGGTGTTGAGCTTCTAGATCTGTCTAATGACACTGAATACAGTCAGAGGCTTCAGTATCTGGGAGATAAACAGCAGAACTGCACCATCAGACTGAGTCATGTGACACTGAACGATTCACACATGTACTATTTCAGATTTATCACTGATAAACCTGATGGAAAATGGACTGGTAAATCAGGAGTGTCTCTTACTATCACAGGTGACTTTGGTGATGTTTATCTCTTCTTCTGTGCATTATGTTGAATAATAATCAGTGTATGACAGCAGCACTAGATATAATGTGTGTGTTGTGTTCAGATCTTCAGGTGGAGTCTCCTGAGAGAGTGACAGAGGGAGATTCAGTCAGTCTGACATGTAAAAGCAGCTGCGCTCTGACTGACAGAGCAACATTCATCTGGTACAGAAACTCACAGCCATTAACTGAGAGAAGAGACAGAAACAATGAACTCCTGCTGCAGTCAGTCAGAAGAGAGGATTCAGGCAGATATAGCTGTGCTGTAGACGGACACACTCACATCTCTCCTGATGTTCAGATCAATGTCATGTGTGAGTGCAGATTCACTTTTTCTCTTTAACCCTCATGCACTGTTCGATTTCTGGTTACAGCCTGTGTGGTCCGGGTCAAATTAAACCTAATTGTATTCAATTCCACAAAAATCACACTATGAAAAAAAAACTTACAATCAGATACAAATAATTAACTTTTAACTTTTAATATCAATACTTTCCACACATTACAAAGAATAAATATATGAATTTATGATTTATAAAAAATATACATTTGCCATTATACATTTATAACAATAATAGTCTAAACCTAAAGTAATCTTGACAAACTATAGCATTTGTAAGCGTTCAGACTGTAGTTAAGATCACTTAATCATATATGGAAATCGAAGAGTCCTTATATATGGTCACCAGAGGAGTCTGGATGCTATCTAGTGGAAAAGTTTGGTACTGCGCTAAAAAAAATCGTACTGAAATTCTATATGTGAATTCTTCCCTGTGTTCACCGCTGAGCAGCCGAGCACCACTACAGGAGAACTGAGAAACAGGGAAAGGAAACGAGGATGCACAAATAAGAAATGAGACGCAGCCTATTTGTATATTGGAATATTCTTGATCACTGGAGCGTCACTTCAAAGCATCAACAGCTGCACTCAAGGATCTGCCCTTATGTTGTTAAAGTTTGGTTATTAAAGAAATTCATAAATAATAAAGATAAAGCAATATGCCCTGTTGATATATGCACAAATTAGAAATGAGAAGCACCCTAAGTTTCTTCATGCTCGCATGTGTGGAAGTATTGCCCCGCTCACCCCTAGTGGTCTTTTGGCATCGCCATGTGTTTGGTATTGCACATTGACTTGTAATTATGTGTTAAAAAAACTCGAAACAAATGTAACATTTTTTTTTCCTCTCAGTATTTAATTTAAAAAAATTAAAAATCTTGCAGAAAAAAACTGTTTTGTGTGTCAGGGAAAACGGAGGACCCAAGAGCGAATGCAGGTAATAGCAAAGTCTTTAATAAAGAAATGAACAAAAGGCGCTGAACTGGTATCTCAATAGCTTGGTTTAATAAAACAGAAAGCGGTGATGCCCAGGCAGGGTAGCAGTGGACAGCAGAGATAACTCAGACCCAGAGTAGTTGTTGAGTAGTAGTAGTAGTCGAAGACCACAGGCAGCTGGATGGCTGGGCAGAACACAATATAAGTAGACGAGACAGGACAAGACAAGACAAGGCACTAATTCGGATGAGGCAGGCAGAGTAGACTGAGACTGCAGAACATACAGGAACGAGCCTTACAAAGTAACAATAATCTGGCAATGAAACAGAGAGAATGGTGACAAGAAGTAGCAGACAAAATCAGGTTAAGAGAAAACAGGTGTGGTGACAATCAGTGCGATGAGGGAGGTGTGCGTGCGAGCCTGTGTGTGGAAGTGTGAGAGAGAGAGAGAGAGAGAGAGAGAGAGGTTCATAAAATAAAAAACAGTATAATATTCACATAACAACAATGACAGAAAAAAACTATTATACTAAAACACAGAGATCATTCCAATAAAAAGCTCACAATTAATCATAGCTTTATAGAATTTGTAATCAACCAAAATTCTGGCCTTCACAAATTCTGTAAACATTAATAATGCTTCTTGTCCTGTTTTACTTTCAATCTTGTTCTTTCTGCTAATATAAATGGCCAGTTTAGCTTGACCCACCAAAAAAATTTAAAAGCTGACTTTTCTTTCTAATCGAAAAGTAATATTTTGGTCCAAAAATAAAACTCTTAAATGAGAACACTTCTCCAAATTTAAAAAACAACCCCGTAAGTACACTAAATAAATCGACCAATCTGTCACATTCCATAAAACAATGAAAGACAGTTTCTCTCATATCACAAAAAGGACACTCACTCTGCACATTATGATTAATGACAGAAACAAAGGCATTAACAGCAACTGTGCCATGTAAAACCTTCCACTGAATATCTCCTGCTTTTTTTGTTAATGGTGGTTTGTATAACACTCTCCAGTTTGGTTTCCAATCTTCTTCCACTCCCAATTTATCTTTACATACATTGTCCACTCTTCCATTTAACACCTTTTTATTTAAAACCTTTCCCTTTCAGTCCATATAGAGTCAAATCATGTAGTCCATTCAACATTAATAAAGGTCCAGAAAATCCTTGAAAATCAGCTGTGATATACAAATCAGAGTATGAGTCCATGGCTATAGGAACACTTCGTCCACTCCAATAGTCTCTAAGAAATACTCTTTCCTCAGCAGTCAATCTCTGCTTAATCAGATCCACAAACATATTGACTTTTCGAAGAGACACCATACCCACATGTGAGGCCAACTCTTTAACATTGTTAAAATCAACTCCACTAATATCAACAAGTTGTCTTAACTTTATCATTTTTTTAGCCCTCAACATGTAACTTATTCCAGGTATGGACTCACAAGACACATCAAAACGAGCTCCGCCTATTAAAGGCTCTTCTAGTAACCAAAAGAGTGAATCATTTGATTTCAACCTCTGCTTTGTAAAAAAAAACCTTCAGACTTTAAAAAGTCCTTTATAAAAATAAGGTAGTCCATTTATTGGCACTTTGTTACAGTCCATTAAAAACAACGTAGAATCCAGTCCTAGTCCTCCAGCCTGCTTTAAAATTGTGCTGGTTACATCTCTCCAGACAAGGTCTTTTGGTCCAGTTAAATATCTTTGGATATATTGAAGACGAAACGTTGCACCTCTACTTGCCAGGTGAACTAGTCCTTGTCCCTAAATAAACTCCAAGGTATTTAAAACCTTTTTTATTACATGATAACCCAGCAGGTAATGTGGTGTAGCGACTACGAGAATGAACCAAAACACAATTGAAGCTTTTAGGTGACTGTTCATACATAATCACACAAAAGAGGTTTCACATTCCAGATTCAAATCACCAAACCCAGAGCCATAAATCACCCACAGGCTCCAGAGAGTCTGTAACCAAAAATACTTTTTATTGTTTAACTAAAGGAAGAACGTTGTCAACGTTTTATAATTTTGCAAGACAGCTCTGTTCAGAAATGGTAAAACAAGAGGCCCAAACAAGATGCCCTAACGAGAGGTCACCTGACCCCTGCGACTAACAGACCCCGTCTTTCTTAAGGACAAGGTCCCATGAGAGATGAACAAAGCAGACTTCAACAGGAACTATCCATGACCTCAGACTGGAATGGCTCAAACCCCCTTAAACTTTACACACTAACACACTTTACATATCAAAATCCATAAAACTCATCCCAGAACAATTCTCGATGGATTTATAATCAAACATCATGCAAATACATAATTATATGTTGTTTCTACAATATATGTCTAATGTCTAATCTGCTTAGATGCCATACAATTCATGTAATTGTCATAACTGTTAGATTTTTGAATGAAAGTGTGTTGTGTTTCATATCAATATGACTGTATGCTCTTAACTCAAGAGATGGCTTGAGTGAAATCTGTGTAAAATGTTTTGTATTCTTGTAATACTAATGATGTCTAAACTGTAGCATCTCTCTGTTAATTAGGAGATCACAGATAACGCATTGATTTACGAACTCATCAGAACTGAAAAGAAAGCCACCTCCCAAATTTAGCCAGTGCCTAATTGGCCAAAACTCATCCTGGAGGCTGGACAAACTTTAAGTTTAAAATCTTAGACCCGAACACAGAAAAAAAAAGGGGCTCTCGAAGAAAAAGTCTCGGCAGAACAACAAGTCGGGTGGGGTTTATAGTAACCATGTAGACGCAGACAGACAAAGAACCCAAATTAAGATCAGAAGAACGGGTTCAACAGCTTCATTCAAGCCATAATCTACTCTCGTCTCAATTTTCTTTCTTTTCTAAGTTTTCCTTTATTTTCCGTTGTGAGTCTCGGTTCTAAGTTAAGTTAAGTTAAGTTAAGTTTTGCGGCAAAGTTTCGGCCCACGTGTCTTCTGCAAAGCCAACTTCAAACAAAGACTTCATCAACCCGTCTCAGACCACGCACGAGGAGACCAGCCAAAGAGCTCGGGAAACCCCCTTTTACGGCGAAAGGGAATCCCAAGAGAAAAAAAGGAACACAAACAAGCAAGTACTGCCTCCAGACTCTTAAACTGAACTGGTGTATTTTGATACAGATTTAGTAACCTAAGAAACAAAAGGGTGAAATTAATTATTGATGGTTCGTTCAGGTTGTGTCTTATAAGTGGATAGAATCTTGAGATTTCATCATCACTCTTAAACTCATTCTTTCCAAACTCTTTCTTTCTTTCTTTCTTTCGGCAACTTGTATGAATGCGTGTGCGTGTGTTTGTGTTAGATATTAGTTTAATGTGTTAGTCATAGGCTTATAATCAATAAAGTATTGTTTGTATTTGAAAAGAGAAGCATTACTTGTTATGTGCTTACAAATTTATTGTCTTGAACTTCGATCTAAGTTACCTATGCTTTTACCCTTGATTTATTTATTAATTTACTGTTAGCTGGGAATTAGTCTTTCTTGGCCAGTGTCACGGTGTGGGTGTTTTGTTTTGTTCCTTGTTCTTGTCTGTCATGTGTTTCTCTGTCTTTACATGTTTTGCTGTTCCCCGTTCTGTTGATTAGTCTCCCCAGGTGTTTCTGATTAGCCACGCCCCCTTGTTCTCTTGTTATCTTGTTTGCCTGTGTATTTAAACCCCTGTGCTTCAGTTGTTGTTTGTCGGTCGTTGTTTTGGTGTTTGCTGTTGCTTGTAGCTGCCTCCTTGTTCCTGTTCTGAGTTTCTTTGTTTACCCTGGATTACCTTTTTGTATTATTATTATTAAAATAGTTCTTGCAGTTGGATTCCCTCTCCGCTTCATTGCTCCCTCGTTACAGCCAGGAAGGTATTATATTTCCTAGAATTATTAATTGTTTATGCTTTCCGTTCATTGGATGAACTGATAAAATGATCATACTATTGATTCTGCTACAGTAAATTCTGAAAATAATTAAATTATGAATTATTGATCATAATCCGTTATGAATAATAATTAGTTATATTTATACGGGCGTATAAACGCTACAGTGGGTAGACATTTTTCCCAATCTCCAAATGCATTTTTTGTCCAATTTACTTTAGCAGATGATATCAAACTAAAATCTTTAATAATTGACTGTAAAACTTCTAAATCTTTTTAACCCTTTATTAACACAACAATCTCATCTGCATAAGCACATAATTTAACGGACCTTCCGGAAAAAGGCAAATCCCACCCCTCAATTAAATTTCTCATTCTTACTAACAGAGGTTCAATTGACATAGCATATAACATGCCAAACAAAGCACAACCTTGTCTAATACCACGTGAAATTTTAAAAGGTCCACTCAAACCACCATTAACCTTTAAAACACTTTTAATATCCCGGTACAAAACTTTAATAATGTCAATAAAGCTTTTATCAAAACCAAATCCTTCCAGCATATTCCAAAGGTAATGATGCTCAACCCTGTCGAAAGCTTTTTCCTGATCTAAAGAGATCAATCCCGTAACTACGTTCAAAAGACTAGAAACATCCAAAATATTCTTAATCAAATAAACATTATCAAATATAGATCTGTTAGGTATACAGTATGTCTGATCAATATGGATAATGTCCCCAATTGCTTGTCTAACTCTATTCGCCAAAGTCTTTGAGATAATCTTAAAATCAGCACATAATAATGAAACAGGCCGCCAATTTTTAATCTCTCTTAGATCGCCTTCTTTCGGCAGGAGAGTGATAACAGCCCTCCTGCAGGCTATTATTAAACACTTCCAGTAAATCATCTCCCAAAACATCCCAATTTTTTTTATAAAAATCAACTGGGAGACCATCAATCCCAGGTGTTTTACCATTTTCCATATTTTTAAGAGCTGCGTAAAGTTCTCCTTTAGATAAAGGCCTCTTTAATTTAGTGTTCGCACCTTTTGAAACTTTAGGCAAATCTTCAAGGAAGACTTTATTCAAATCCTCCACTTCCTTATGCTCACTTTTATACAAATCAGTATGAAACAGCCTAGCCCTTTTTCTAATTTCACTCAAATCTGTGAGTTCTTGTCCACTATCTGAAAGGAGAGTATGAATATACCTACTTTGGCCACTCTTTTTTTCTAAACAAAAACAAAAATACTTAGTAGGGGAATCCATTTCTACTACACTTTGAAAGCATGAGCGAATCAACGCTCCCTGCGCTTGAATACCTAACAGATCATTCATTACTTTTCTCTTGGATTTAAGAGCATCAAACCATCTTTGATTCCTTGTAGAATCTACCAAGGTCTGTAATTTTACAATTTCAGTCTCTAATTCTTCCAATGATCTTGCAATGTCCCGGGATACATTGAATGTGTATTGTTGGCACAGTTGCTGTATTTGAATTTTCCCACAGTCTCACCATTGTTGAATCGAGGTATACACATTTTTCTTAACCTTAAAATTTTTCCAAAACTCACAAAAAACATCCTTAAAAAAGTATCTTCCAGAAGAGAAACATTACAATGCCAATACGCAGTTTTAGATTTTATATTGGCAATAAACCCAGTAAAAATAACAATGGAATGATCAGAAAAACCTACCGATTTTATATCACAACTTTTAACAATATTAAATTGATGTTTAAAACAATAAAATCTGTCAAGCCTTGCCAATGAAATAGAATTTTCTCTCGTCTGTGCCCAAGTATATTGTCTCTCAGTCCCAATAAAAACTCTCCAAATATCACACAGATCATGTGCATTACTCAGTTTAAACATCGTTCTCTGTGACGCCATATGTGGCTCTGAATTAGGGCTGGGCGATATATCGCACGATATTGTTATGCGCATCTCGTCAGTAAAGCCGGTTCCTTGATTAGTAGTAAATCGCCTTCACCTGCTTTCAGATGGAGCGGCATTTACTACAAAGAGCCGTAGTTAATTGACAAGCTGAGCCATATCGCATCAATATCGCGGACGTATCGCCAGCGATAATTAATGTGATATGGCTCAGCTTGTCAGTTAACTACGGCTCTTTGTACACAGCAAAAACTCCAGTGTTAAATTAACACTCCTGGGATATGAGTCCACACTCAAGAGTGTTGAAGTTAATGAGAAAATTGAGTGATTAATTGAGTGATGATTGAGCATTATTGAAGACACCTGATGTTAACAAGCAGAATCACTAAAGGAGAAAAACTCAAATTGTAAGCCACCGTTATGGCGATAAGTGTTTGCTTTAGTTGGACTCTTGACCCTTATATTATTAACTTTAGATTTTGTTTGGCTGATGTATCTGAGTTATAAATGCCAGATGAACAAAGAAAAAAGTGATCTGATGGTGTTGGTTATATTATGACAATCATCATTTGAACTTTATGATTTTGATTTATGTTGTTGGTTACAGCATAACTGTGATTCTGAACAAATATCCAGGATTTTAGCTATAATAAAAAGGATTTCTTAAAAGTTGTTTCTAAAAAAAAAAAAAAAACTCTCTTATAGGCACTCACAGACTTCAAGATTCAGTCTATGCATCTCAACAATGGTGACGAGCAGAATATTCAATTAGGAAAAGTAAATTACATTCAGATCATAATTTATTCATACCGCAATGCATGATGGGAGCCATTAATGAGTTGTGATTGGTGGCAGCCACTGCAACATGCTTTATTATTGTCACCATTGTTAAAATTCACAGGCTGATTATTGATGTATGTGTTTCTAAATAAATTCATTTGAAAGTGTTTTGATCAGAACAATGTTTATTAAATATTTTGGATTATAAGAAACATACTGACATTCATATATGCTGTAGAATCAAAAAGTTGTTGCCAACAAGTTAAACCAAACTATCTCAATAAGATTCATTTTCAGATCACAGCATGATTATGCCAGAACACAACCAACACTATCAGATCACACTATTTTTTGTTCATTTGACCATTATAAATAAATACCAGCAGTCAAACAAATTTAAAATGAATGTATAAAGGTTAAGAGCCCAACTAAAGCAAACACTGATCGCCATAACGGTGGCTTACAATTTGAGATTTTCTCCTTCAGTGATTCTGCCTGTTAACATCAGGTGTCTTCAAAAATGCTCAAACATCACTAAATTCACTTAATTATCTCATTAACTTTAACACTCTTGAGTGTTAATTTAACACTAGAGTTTGTGCTGTGTAGTAAATGCCGCTCCATCTGAAAGCAGGTGAAGGTGATTTACTACTAATCAAGGAACCGGCTTTACTGACGAGATGCGCATAATAATGTGATGCGATATATCGCCCATCCCTACTCTGAATGATTTCGATCTAAATTGTAATTCTCAGTACAATTAAAATCCCCACCCATAAACATATAATCTTCAGAATGACAACTTGACAATATAGTATCAATTTCATTTAAAAAAAAAAAAACACTCTATCTACCCCTAAAGTAGGAGCATAGACGTTAATAAAAACTAAATTTAATTTCTCAAACTGTGCCTTTACAATCATTAAATGCCCATATCCACCACATTTTCAACTGTATAGGATATTTGCATAAAGTTATTCTGGAAGAGAACAGCCACTCCTCCACTAACCGCAGTTTTATGGCTCAATATAATTTCACCTTCCCATTCCTTCTTCCATTCACTTTCATTAGCACAGTCACTATGAGTGTCTTGTATCATCATAACATCGATTTATTTTTTGTTTTAACAATTGAAAAAGAATTGCCTTTTTATGAACATCCCTTGCTCCATTTAAATTCAAAGTACCTACTTTAATTCTGCTCATAATAGTAGGAAAAAATGTCTGTACAGAACAACAAACACAGAAAAGAAAAACAAGGAAGAAAAATAATTCAAGTCATCTCAAATTCTTCATTAAGCACATTTAGTTTGATTTTATGCAGTATTTTCTTTAATCTGAAAATTTCTTGATCTGTAAATCCACCCTCCCCTGTATCTTTCATCAATATTTTCGCTGAGTCTAAGAACCTTAGCCTGTCTGGGGAAAAACTTTCTACTTTCACCCCTTTCATTCCTTTAGTGTTGTGTAGGAATGTCTTTATCTTCTCCAGAGTATAAGCAGTTCTTCCAGATCTCCTCACAGCAACAGAAGAGTCTGAAGACTCACTCTCACTTCCAGGAGCAGATTCATCAAGACGACTAGTGTCTGAGTCGACCTCAACCTCCTTAACATTTAGACCATTGTGATCCACTATTTTCTTTGCTTTTTTCCCTTTTCCTCTTTTATTTATCTTTCTTTTGATTGCGGGAGTTTTAAAGATAGATTCATCCACCACCACATCCAAATCATCACCACCCGCCTCAGCCACAACTGCAGCAACATCGTTTTCCTTCACTGTACGGCCGCATTTACCACAGTATTTACATCATCATTTGCCACAGTATTTAGGCATACTTCCTCATTTACCATAGTGTTCACATCCATCATCTCCTCAGCTTCACTGCCGTGACTCTCCGCAGCGGGTTTGGGATTGCGCGTTCTCTCACGGTCGGCGCTCGTCCCTTCATTAGCGATATTATCCTGAGCTCCACTCTGTATTTCTTTATCTGGACAAGCCCTAATAGTATGAACTTCCCTCCCACAACCAAAACATTTCATCATACTTGCGGTCGCATAAATCACATAATCAAAGTTCTCGACTTTGAATTTCATCACAAGATTCAGTTCTTCATTTTCATTATTTAAAATCATGTACACATGTCGTCTAAAAGATACCACATGCTGCAAACTAGGAGAGTTACACCGCATTGGGACTTTTTTAATCTTTGACATGATTTTACCATGCCTTGACAACTCTCTATCCAAAGTTTCATCTTTAATGAACGGCAGCACATTTGAAAGTGTTATTCTCTTTGCCGGTTGCACAAGCGGCATCACTGGGGTAAATGTATCATTGATCACAATGCCATTTGCTACCACTGAATTCACCTTATCAATGCTGTCTAAAAACAACACAACAGCGCTATTCATTCGAGATGCAGATATTATACTCTCACATCCCACCACACCAGCCACCGCTAAACTACACTGCTCCACTGAGCATTGTGTCTCAGCAAGTACTTTATTCCCATGCCGTCTACTCAGCTTTTCAAAAGCTGACGACGCCGGTACCGCCATGCCGACCAGCAAAAGCAGGCGGCCACGTACCACTACTACTGTTCTCAACTTTCCTTTATACTACAAAGCAAAAATAAAGAAAAAAATAATAAAAAAAAATAACCCATAAACAAAACAACTGATAGAAAAGTTAGAGAAAACTCACACACTCCGTTGGAAACGCACTCACTCAGACGCCGAGAGAGAGAGAGAGATTGATTTTTCAATCATCTTTATTTATCAAAAAGATTACTCCCATAAAAACAATATGTATTTTGTTAAAGTCCCTGTAAAGGCAATTTTTAAAAAAAATTCTAAACGCATTAAAAATGTTGGAAATGTATTGCTAAAACATATTACAAAGACTGTGAACTGTGAAGTACTGAATTGTGGAGTTAGACCATTAAACAGTTTTTCACCATTGCTATTTTCCGGATTTTTTGGGCGGGTCTAAAACGGGGCTCGATGACGCACTGAAGCCCCTGAGCTCCTGGACACGCCCCTACTTGATGACACACTAGAGCCACAGAGGCTGGCCGCTCCCCTAACAATATAAATACTAGAGCACATTCACATCAGTTTGCCGCTCAATCGCGAGTTACTGTCAGTATTATTAGTTACTAAAGCCTACCGTTTGCTAGCTAGCTGGCTATGCAATCGTCACAGAAACACGAACTACCTGGATGCGGTCATGTACAAAACAGATCGGTGTCCTTATTTACATTTCCGAAAAACGATCACATCAAGAAGAGGTGGATTAATTTTGTGAAGAGACACCTTGATGGAGAGCTGAGGAAGACCGCAAACACCCGCCTCTGTAGTGATCATCTTACACGGGATAGTTTTATAAACTTTCGTCGGAGACAACTGGGATTCACTGATAATCCGCTGTTACTGGTGAATGGGGCCGAACCGACTATCTCCCGCCTCGGCCTTCATCCTCCCTTCGCACTAACAACTGGTGAGTGCTTCCCGCGAGTGGGCGTGGTTTCAGCGCAGCCTGCGGACACGCCCCCAGCGTTTAAGAGCAGAGACTACTGCTCATTTTTTCAAGATTTTGATAGCTTATTTTATGTACTTGCTGGCTTTTTTTATCATTCGAATTTGGTTGGGTGGCTAATAACACATTTTTTTGTGGTGTGACAAACTCAGAACACATACTTAATTTTGACTTTACAGGTACACTTTAATCTTTTTTTTCTTTTTTTTTTTTGTAACCCATTTTACAAAAAAAGTGCAAAATGCAGTTCATTATCAATGACAATGCTCTTCTGTGACACCATATTCCTTCAAACACATTTAAGGAGTCCATAACTTTGTAGAAGCGAAAATCAATTACAAGCCTTGATTTGATCATAGCTGCAAACACCCTTTCAACATTATATTCACTTCTACTAATATAAATGGCCATTTTGGCTTGACCCAAAATAAAATTCAACAAATGACACTCATACTTTCACTTCTGAACATATTTAAAGTCCAATATAAAAGTTTGCACAGAAAACTTCTCATTAAAGCAATTAAAAAGATTCTGCAAACCATCAAATAAAGGCTTTAGCCTTGAACAATACAAAAATGTGTGAAAAACAGTCTCTCTCTGGAAACAAAAAGGACATTCTTTGCCAACATCTGGATTTAAAACAGAAATAAAAGCATTTACAGCAATAATGCCATGCAAAATTCTCCATTGTAGATCTCCATCTCTTTTAGCTAACGGTGGCTTGTACAGCGCTCTCCACTCTGGCCTGACATTGTCATTCATCGGAAAAACAGTACGCCATGGCGTGTCAACTCTTTCATTTAGTCCCTTTTTGTTAAAAGATTTTACACAAGCTTTATACAATTTTTTTTCCATTACTTTCATGCAAATCGTCTCGGTTACGTATGTAACCCTCGTTCCCTGAGTAGGGAACGGAGACGTTACGTCGAGTGACGGAGAATGGGGGTTTCGCCTAGAAAGCCAATCATCTTCGAGTATTACAAAACGAGCCTATGGCAATGAAATGCCATGGGTCTGCGGAATTTGCATAGCGTATCTCCGCCCCACCGCGTGGGTATAAAAGGAGAGACGCCGGCAAAGGCCGATCATGTCTTCGCTGAGGAGCCGAGACTGAACTCAGGCGTCTACCCAGCGGTACAGCGGAAGTGGCAGGGAGACGTAACGTCTCCGTTCCCTACTCAGGGAACGAGGGTTACATACATAACCGAGACGTTCCCTTTCGTAGTCACTCCGAGTTACGTTGAGTGACGGAGAATGGGGGTCCCCGTGTAATCACGCCATCTTCACAGCTGTCTTCCAGTGCCCTGCGAAAGTCTGATCCCCCTGTCGTGATACTGGCACGGACGAAGGAGTCCTACTTAACACAGGAATACCAAGGTACACTGGGAAGCATATCTCAGAGGAGACGCAGCATGCCTACCCATAGGGAGGACTTAGAAATACACATATGGCCAGAAGGCTTCATATGGAAGAACACTGGAGTAACCAGCCCGTGGGGTGGCAACTTTCAACTCCAGGAGTGGCAAGGTGGCTTGCCGAGGGAAAGACACATGCTCAAAGAGGCTTACAGTGGACATACACATGTGGGGGTTACTCAGGGGAGGAACCATGCACACGGAGGCACCTAGCCGACGCACAGGCAAAAGACACTGGCGCCAGCGTCAACAGTGCTGGAGGAACTCAGGGCTTCAGAGAGGAAGGCTCACCTGAGGAAAAATCGCACGTATCCAGTCCGTGGAGTGGAATGGCGAGCAAGCGAAGACACCTGAGCGGGTCCGGTACTAGCTGGTTGAAGCGAGTACATGAGAGGACACTGGCTCCACTCGGAGATTATAGAATCTGGCGAATGTGTTCGGTGTCGCCCAGCCTGCAGCTCTACAGATGTCTGCCAGCGAGGCGCCATGCGCTAGAGCCCAAGAGGAAGCCACACTCCGGGTGGAGTGGGCTGTCACACCAAGGGGGCAAGGTCGGCCTTGCTGTTGGTAAGCCAAAGCAATGGCGTCCACTAACCAGTGAGACAACCTCTGCTTTGAGAGAGCCTTTCCCTTCAGTCTCCCACCATAACAGACAAAGAGCTGGTCTGAGGTCCTGAAACACCGCGTCCTGTCTACCTAAGCGCGGAGAGCGCGTACTGGACAGAGCAGTGCCAAGGCTGGGTCTGCCTCCTCCAGGGGCAGCGCTTGCAGGTTCACCACCTGGTCCCGGAAGGGAGTGGTAGGAACCTTGGGCACATATCCAGGCCGGGCTCTCAGGATCACGTGAGAGTAAGCCGGCCCGAATTCCAGGCACGCTTCGTCAATGGAGAATGCGTGCAGGTCCCCTACCCTCTTAAATGGAGGCCAGTGCAACCAGGAGCGCTGTCTTCAAAGACAGGAACTTAAGCTCCACTGATTGCAGAGGCTCAAAGGGAGCCCTCTGCAGGGCATTTAACACCACTGAGAGGTCCCAAGAGGGAACGAGAGGAGGGCGAGGAGGATTCAGTCTCCTCGCTCCCCTCAGGAACCTGATGATCAGGTCGTGCTTCCCCAGAGACTTACCATCAACTGCTTCGTGATATGCGGCGATAGCAGCCACATACACCTTCAGGGTGGAGGGAGACAGCCTTCGCTCCAGCCCGTCTTGCAGGAAGGAAAGCACGACACTGATCGAGCATCTCCTGGGGTCTTCTCGGCGAGAAGAGCACCAGTTGACGTAGAGGTTCCACTTCAGCGCATAGAGGTGTCTCGTGGACGAAGCTCTAGCGGAAGTGATGGTAGCCACCACCGCAGGTGGCAGGGTACTCAAACCTGCCTCGTCCCGTCCAGGAGCCACACGTGGAGCCTCCAGAGCACAAGGTCTCTGTGTTCGCAAACCTGAGCTCGAGAGTGGGCTAGGATCAGCCAGTCGTCGAGATAGTTCAGGATGCGAACCCCGTGTTCGCGTAGGGGAACAAGGGCTGCCTCGACGACCTTCGTAAAGACGCGAGGAAACAGAGCCAACCCGAATGGGAGAACCGCATACTGATATGCCTGCCCCTCGAAAGCAAACCGGAGAAACGGTCTGTGTCGAGGTAAAATGGAGACATGAAAGTAGGCATCCTTCAGGTCTATCGCTGCAAACCAATCCTGTGGCCGCACACACTCGAAAATGCACTTGGCCGTGAGCATCCTGAACGGCAGCCTGTGAAGGGAGCGGTTCAGGACGCGCAGGTCCAGGATCGGCCGTAACCCACCGGTTTTCTTGGGGACGATGAAGTACGGGCTGTAAAACCCTGACCTCATCTCGGCGGGAGGGACAGTCTCGATTGCACCCTTCGCCAGCAGGGTGGCAACCTCCGCTCGCATGATGGGGGCATTGCCACCGACCACAGTGAAGCGGACTCCCCTGAAGCGGGGAGGAGACCGAGCGAACTGAATCGCATAGCCGCGCCTGATCGTTCGGGCGACCCAGCGGGACAGGTTGGGGAGCTCTAACCAAGCTGCCAGAAACTGAACCAGCGGGGTCATGCGAACGACAGACGTCCCCCCGGAGGGGCAGCGAAGCGGAGTGACCAGCCCAGGCGAGGGTGGCATAGCGGCCCGGAGCAGGGGCGTGGTCAGACTCCGCGCCCTGACAGAGGAGACCAGGGAAGGACCAGCGTTCCACGGGGGCCTGCTCTGCCAGGGGGCTGGCGACAGAGGGGGACTAGAGCTGTGTGGTCCGAAGACGGCATGCACTGTCGCACTGGCCCTCCGCCGGGGGAAGGAGGGGGCCTGCAACCGCCTCCTGGGGAAGAACCGGAACCATCACTGAGCAGCCCGTCTCAGGAGCGCCGCTTGGCCTGGCGCGGGGCTGGAGAGGGCTGGGGCGCCTTCCTGCGGCCTCCTCCACGACGCGGCCCGGGTGAAGGCTGCTGCTGGGGCCGTGCGGGAGGGGAGGGAGCGACAGGAGGGCGCCCTCGGCGGCGAGCAGGCTGAGGCTTCTGAGCCGGCGGCTGGGTGGAGGCAACAGCGGTGCTTAGGAATACCACGATATGAAGCACTCTGAGGACACAGTTGCATCGCAACAGAGCGTTCAACCGGGGGAACCCCAGTGTACCCATGGGCGATCGCCCCATCGAGGGGGGGAAAGGCGGAGAAAGCTGACGAACGTGCACGGGAGGTCAAGGGAGCCTTCCATGACTTCGTCAGCTCCTCATGCACTTCCGGGAAGAAAGGTATTGGGGTTGGCTGTGGCCGAGAGGCGGCAGCCGCGCCCAAAATCCAGTCATCCAGCCGCGAGCGCTCGGGGCGGGGTGGAGGGTTCCACTCAAGCCCGATGCTCGCGGCGGCTCGGGAGAGCATGGCGGTCATCTCGGGATCTGATACGGGCAACGCTGGAACTCCAGAAGGAGGCAACGCAGCCGCATCGTCACTTCCCGATGACTCTTGCCCACCTTGTGATGCCGCGATCGACATCGAGTCATCCTCTGGAGCGCCGAATGAAACACGCGGGGCATCAGTAGATGGACCCGGTAGAATCACCGCGGCGCTCGCGGGTTGCAACACTGCAGAGGGGGGCGTGATCCGAGGACGCATCGTCGGATTGTTCCACACAGTCACCCTCAAGTCACCCTGTCCACCAGCCGAAGTACCACCTCTCGAGGAGGGTGTAGATCGGGGTGTGGATGAGGGGACTCTCTCTCGAATGAGATCATTGAGTCTCGACCTCAGTGTTGCGATGGTCATGTTCCCACAGAAGGAACATGAGTCATCCACAAGCGCTGCACACGCTCTAAGCCCAGACACGCAAAGCAGCGATTGTGCCCATCAAAGGAAGACAGGAATCGACCGCACCCAGAAGAACACGGGCGAGACATCTTTAAAAAGACGTGCCACGTGCAGCTCTTTTAGAGAGGAAAAAAGCTCAGCGATGCTGAGGCGACCAGGGAGAAACACACCGACTGGCAGATCACTGCACAGACCGCAGGCAATGTGAACTCGCTGGGTACCGCCGTCACACCAACACCGGGGAGCTCGCTCGTCTCGGAGAGAAGTCACTGAAACTCAGGATTTGGCTTGTGGAGTGAAGAGAAGTTTCTTGGCTCCGAAGCGAAAACATGATCTGCCTTTGCCGGCGTCTCTCCTTTTATACCCACGCGGTGGGGCGGAGATACTCTATGCAAATTCCGCAGACCCATGGCATTTCATTGCCATAGGCTCGTTTTGTAATACTCGAAGATGATTGGCTTTCTAGGCGAAACCCCCATTCTCCGTCACGCGACGTAACTCGGAGTGACTACGAAAGGGAACCATATCCGTCAACTTTTCAGATTCTAAAAACACTCCTGTACATTCACCTAAATTTGGTGAAAGAAGCAGATTTGGAAATGTGTCCCTCTCATTAGGGATAGCTTCCCCTTCACAGAAACCTTGAAGCATTTTTGTTTCTTCCGTTGTAAGAGTGGATTGCAGTTTCTGTAATACCTGTGCCACAATTCGCATGGACTTAACTCCCAAAAAAACAGCTACATCTTCAACTTTTTCAAAACTTGGGCCGGCCACATTGATTAAACACCCAAGTGTTGTGATTTTAGATTTAGCGAAAGCTGCAGACATTGTCCCACATGCACCTAAACTGTCCAAACGTGACCCATAAATCAGAGGTTCATTTAACAACCAAAACAAAGAGGATGTACACTCAGTTCTTTTAACTTGAAAGAGGTCCCACACTTTAAAAAGATTCTTGTAAAACTCTGGCATTCTCGATGTGTTGATTTTTCCAGGATTTAACAAGAACGATGACTTGTCCAAACATAGTCCTTCAGCAGTCTTTAAAATCGTACTGGCCACCGGCCTCCAGGTTAAGTTCTCTGGACCAGTGAGAAATCGCTGTATAAATTGTAGCCGAAAAGCTGCAGTCCTACTTTGCAAGTGTACAAGTCCTGAATCTTTGAAAGTATCCATGCAGGTGGATCAACACAAGCCAGTCAATGCCATAAGAAAGAGGCCACCAAGTTATTAATAATCAGAGCTCGTCCTCTATATGATAAACTCTTTACAATCCATTTCCACTTCATTAGACAACCTTTAATTTTTTCAATTATTCCCTCCCAGTTTTTTTGAACAATTGTTTCATCTCCTAAAAACACTCCTAAATATCTCAAACCATTTTTTTCCAACTTAACCCATTTGGGAGTGTTGGTACCCCTCTTTCCCACTTTCCTATTAACAGGGCTTCGCGTTTACCCCAATTAACTCTTGCTGAAGAAATGGTTCCAAAATCTCTCAATATTTTTAATAATAAGTCAACATCATTTTGTTTATTAAGTATAATGACGACATCATCAGCATATGCTGATAAACATAAAGTGCTGTTACAGACTTGTAAAGATACCCCTTCTAAAACTCCTCAATTTATTTAAAAGTGGTTCTATTGCCAACGTGTAAAGTATTCCTGACAGAGAACACCCGTCTTACCCCACGACACACTTTAAATGGAGCGCACAAGCCACCGTTAACTTTCAGTAGACTCTCAATGTCATTGTACAGAATTTTAATATAACCTATAAAATCAGAACTAAAACCAAATGCCTGCAAAGTTTTCCACAGATATTCATGTTCTACACGATCGAACGCTTTCTCCTGATCTAAGGAAATCAAACCCATATCTACACCCACTATTTTTGAAACATCAAATAAATCTCTTATTAAATGAATATTATCAAAAATCGATCTTCCAGGTACACCGTAGGATTGACCAGAGTGGATTACTTCCTCCAAAACTCTTCCTAGTCTAGTAGCTAGAACTTTTGAGAGCAATTTATAGTCATAGCACAATAAAGATACAGGTCGCCAGTTTTTTATGTCTCTCACATCACCTTTTTTTGGCAAAAGAGTAAGGACCGCTCTTCTGCAGCTCAGCGGCAGAAGTCCTCTGACTAGACTGTCACTGAGAACTGTAAGGGTGGATTTCCTGCAGGGGTTCAGTTTGCAAGAATGCCGAATGACTAAAGAAACGTTGTCAGCAAGATGGTAGAAAACTGTACATTTCTTGTCTATTCCACCCACTGCCACTTATACCAACGACGGAAATAAGCGCAGTTACAATAGCTTAATATGTGGGAGAGCGTTGCTATATAGAGTGACAATATTGTATTGCAATAGGTAGCACTTCAAAGTCAATACCAAATCAAAACTAATTAGCACATTATTTGTAATTGAAAAGGTTTAATGACAAAATATGGTTGTGGTTACACTTAAAATAGTTACAAAATAGATGTATGAGATGATAATACTTATATCATTAATTGTACCCAGCATATATGTAAAATGTTACGAGAGAGAAAGAGAGAGAAAGAGAGAGAGAGAGAGAGAGAGAGAGAGAGAGAGAGAGAGAGAGAGAGAGAGAGAGAGAGAGAGAGAGAGAGAGAAAAAAGAGGAGGTAAAGAGCACAGGCCAAAAGGCTTTATAGAACTCCACTGGGATTCCGTCTATCCCAGGAGCCTTGCCGTTCTCTATACTCTGGAGCGCTTCGTGCAGTTCTCCCAAGCTTATCGCTCTCTTGAGTTCTGCATTGGACTCTTCAGAGACCTTTGGTAGCTCTTCATAAAAACACTGTTCAACAACCTGATCTTCTGTGTGTTCACAACTATAAAGCTTTTCATAAAAACTGTTTGCTCTTTTCCTAATTTCACTAGGGTCTGATACAAGAGAACCGGTTTCAGAAAATAACGAATGTATAAAGCGTTTCTGACAGTTTTTTTTTTTCTAAACTAAAGAAAAATTTTGATGGTACATCCATCTGGTTCTACATCTTTAAACCGCGATCGAACTAGCGCCCCCTGTGCTTTCACTTTTTGTATGTCGGACAAAACAGATTTCTTTAAAAAAGGCGATTCAATGTGTGTTTGATTTCCACTTGACTCTGCCGCTTCTTGGAATTTTAAAATTTCATCTTCTAAAACTTTTATGGATTTAACTATATCCTTTGTGACATTGTGAGTGTACTGTTGACATAGTTGTTTAGTTTGTATTTTACCAAACTCCCACCATTTTTCTAAAGACTGAAAATCATTTTTTTCCTTCTTAAAATTTTCCCCAAAAAATGTAAATGTTTCTCTAAAATGTGCATCACTTAATAAATTTGTGTTAAAGTGCCAGTAAGCACTTTTCGGCTTGACAGAGTTTAAAGTTACTGTACAAATAACAAGACTATGATCTGAGAACCCAACTGGGACTATGAAACAAATTTTAAAAGTGCTAAGATGATATTTAAAATAATAGAATCTATCCAGTCTTGCCAATGACAACCTGTTATCATGGGCATGTGCCCATGTGTACTGTTTTAAATTCCCATTTAAACTCCTCCATACGTCACATAAATCATTTGTCTCAATCATCTGAATGAGTCGCTTACGAGAAAGCAAATGTGGCTCTACATGATTTCTATCCATGTTGCTTTCTACACAGTTAAAGTCTCCGCCTAAAAATAAATGCTCCTCGCTATTACATTTGTCCAACGTTTCACAAAGAGTGTGTAAAAACACCATTCTTTCTGCTGGTAGAGTTGGAGCATATGCACATATAAAAACAAAAGTGTGGTTCTCAACCTGGGCTCGAATCTTTAATAATCTACCGTTCACAACCTCTTCCATCTCAATAGTAGAGGGAGTAAAACTATTAGAAAATAAAATAGCGACACCACCACTAAGTGAGGATTTGTGACTAAAAAAAGAGAGACCTTTAAATTATTTTGCCTATTCATCAGCATTCGTTGTATCGCTATGTGTTTCTTGCAAAAGTAAAACATCAAGTTGTTTCTGGTTCATAGTATTATGTATTTGTATACGTTTTATGCATTCTCTTGCTCCATTCACATTTAAGGATGCAATGCGAATGTCACCCATGGGAAAATTATAAAAAAAATAAACTTAGGCCATAGAGAAAAAAACAGCCAAGGAGGGCCAAAAAATTACTCCGATTTACTGCCATTAGTTATTCAATAGTTGTTGGAGTTTTGTCACAAATAAGACCTCTTTATTTGTGAAACATCTCTCAGCCATGAAAGTCCTCATATTTTCCACAAAACGCTTTGTGTCTGGAAAATAGTCAGCAACCTGTACCCCCCTCAAGTTTTTTGACAATTTTAAGAACTTCTTGATTTCATCAGTATCATAATCTCGACACGTCCATTCATTCTGTGAACAACTAGAAGCTCCAGAATCAGAGCGATCACTCTCATTACCATCATCATCAGACTCCTTTTCATTTTCTGTTTTTCTAGCTTGTTTTGCTTCAGAAACCTTGTCATTCTTTTTTCTCTTTAACAGTGTTTTAAAAACTGCCTGATCTAGATCCTTTATTAAATTATCACTTAAGTTGGCACTCTCTGAAGGGGACTTTGATTCAGACACTACATTATCATGTGAAATATTCATGCTCTCAACAGCCTTGGGCTCACCTTTATCAACAACAGGGATAACTAAATCCTTCTCCTCATTATTCCCAGCTATGGCCTGGTTCTCCGCTTCTGTCTGCAAATGAGGCATTGTTTCAGTTAGACCACTAGTGGATGGTCTGGGTTCAGTTTGGGTTGGATCAGGAACATTATCTGCACCTGCATTCCTGACTTGCACACCCACTTCACCTGAGACACCTTGTGTATTTGTACCATTATTGTCCGGACAAGCACGCACTAAATGCCCAGTTTTGCCACAGCCAAAGCTGACATCAGTGCTTATGAATACAGTATAATCAAAGTCATCAACTCTGAGTTTCAAATTCAGGTTGAGTTCATCTTTCAGGATCATGTAAGTGAATCTCCTGAAAGATACCACGTGCTTAATCAAATCTGATTTGCTACCCAGAATGATCTTTTTCATAGGACTAACTATCTTTCCAAACCTTGACAGTTCTTTTGTTAGCATCTCGTCTTTTATGAACGGCGGAACGTTTAGACAGATTAACTTTTTTCGCGGGTGTAGACAGGGGAAGCACTGGGGTAAACAAACCACTGATCACTACACCTCTTTCCAGTATTTCATTTGCTCTCTCAACAGAATTTAAAAACAAAACCATTGCATTATTCATCCTAGATGCATCCTAGAATACACTCATGGTCAACAACATTTCCAACGGCAAGAATGCACTCCTCCACATTCACCGCAGACACCACTTTCACTCCATGGCGCCGCGTGAGAGAATCTAAACAGGTGTTTGTGTTTTGAGCTGCCTTGCTTCCCAGTGACACACATACACTGGTTGCTGACGCCCGAAAACCCCTCAAGGGAGCCTTATTCCACCACCCGATATACCACAGATACCGATAAAAAAACTCCAAGAAAATTGAGAGAAAAAAAGAATTGAAAGAAAAAGCCACAGCGGGCATAAACCGCTCACACTCACCATACGCTCTCACACTCACTCAACAGACGCTCACGCATGCGCAGAGAGAGAGAGAGAGACATTTGACATTTAAATATCTCTTTATTAAATCAATAACATTTGGGATTTATCTGAGTAAATAATTAGATATATTTTTTTTTCTTCTTCCATCAAAAAAAAAAAAAAAAAAAACGAAGAAAACAATTCCACATATAATTTCTTCATAAACACATTAGAAAAGGCTTAGACTAAAACTTCTATTTCCATCAGGTTCACACAGAAAATTATTAAAACCCCAGAGATGAAAAAAGCCCTGAACATTGTGTAAGGCTGTAATAAGCATACTCTACCGTTAACTTTTTTTAACAAAACATTTTGTTAATAAAATAGGATCAGTACAACCACTTTATTCAATTTTGTTTTTTCTAGTACACCAAATTGCCAACTTCACCATTCCATAAATAAAATTAAGAATAACTTTCTTCTTGTTTTCAGCTGAGTACTTTGGCCCATAAATAAACAATGAGACATTAAACAAACCCATTAGATTCAGACTCCAACCCTTCACTAATTGCATCAAGTTTTTCAGACGAGAACATTCCATAAATGCATGAATCTCAGTTTCTGATGCATTACAAAAAGGACAACCCTCCCCAACTAAAGGATTCAGTCGTGCTATGTGTCTGTTTGTGGCTAAAACTCCATGTACAATCCTCCATTGCAGACCTCCCACTCTCTTTTCAATGGGTTTTTTGTACAGGACCCGCCAGCTACCTTTCGGGGAAGGGCCTGACTCCAACACTAAAGTCCATTTGCTTTCTGTTTGGTCTTTTAGGTCTTGATAGTTCATTACTTTGACACATGCTGTATATAAAGTTATTTTTGATAAAACATTGAACAACCCCATTTCTGGAGTATTCAAAGATAGCAATTTTGGAGGGTCGTCCACTTGATTATCCTTTTTCATCAAAAAAAAAAACAAATTCCGGAAAAGAATATGGCTCAGTATCATTCCCTGTACAAGTCTCTTTGAGAATTTTTTTAGCTGAAAAAGGAAGTGCAGCTTCTAGGTCTTCTAGCACTCGTTTGGCGAGACGCACAGACCTGAAACCTACTTGCTGTGCAAGTTCTTCAGCCTCAATCCATCCATCACCTCTTCTTAGATCCCGAAATGTAGATATTCCAGCAACAATCAAGTTTGACCTTATGGTCTCAGAGTTCAAGATCTCAACAGGAAAAAAAGGGTTGCAAAAAAGAGACTCGTTAAACAGCCACGGCCCTGGTTTTGACCACTCTCTTGAAACAGAAAACAATTGCCATAAATCCAAAATATTGAGGTAAAAAGGGTTAAGTCCATCGAGAGAAGTTCTCTTTAGGGTCATAGTGAAAAGCTGTTTATCTAGACCCATTCGTCCAGCCTTACGTAAAAGAGTACATGTTAGTCCCATCCATCCATGATGCTGGTAATATAGTAGGCGCTGAATAGCCTGTAGTCGGAAAACTGTCACTCTAGCTCGAATATCTATTAGTCCCTGTCCCCCTTCTTGAACAGGAAGATAGAGGACAGCAGCTCTCTGCCAATGCTGACCAGACCAAAAGAAATTAACCAGTCTCTTTTGAATTTCTTGAATTAACATCACTGGTGGGTCCACAACCATCAATTTGTGCCAAAGCATCGAGGCAATGAGATTGTTGGCAATCAGTGCTCTCCCCCATATGATAACTGGGGTAGCAACCAATTCCATCTAGACAACCTTGCACAGACCTTCTCCACTAAACCCTCACAATTTTTCTTTTTATATTCCTCTTGACGAAGATACACTCCTAGATATTTCAAACCCAGTGTACCCCACTGAATATTATTAGGGAGTTTTGGCAGAACCATATTAAGGTTTCCAGTAGAACCATACCACACAGCTTCTGTTTTATCCCAGTTAAGCCTAGCAGATGAAGCTCTTTCATAGATGTCTAAAGCCCCCTTTAAATTCTGTACATCTTCCTGTTGTTGAATAATTACAGTAATATCATCAGTGTATGCAGATAGTATAATAGACTCTTTTTTTAAACTGCCATTTATAATTAAACCTTTTAGTTTACGTCTAAATATACACAATAGGGGTTCAAACGCCAAGCTGTACAGTTGGCCAGACATTGGGCAGCCTTGTCTGATTCCTTTCTGTATTTTAACTTGTACACTCAATCCACCTCCTATTTTTATCATACTCGTAGATACAACAATTTTATCCATGATATTAAACTATTGCCAAAACCAAAACATCTTAAAACATGAAACAAATACAGATGATCCACCCGATCAAATGCTTTTTCTTGGTCTAGAGATATTAGACCAGCAATAATATTATACATTCTTACGTATTCTAATAGATCTCTCATTAAAAACAAATTATCATAAATACATCCTTTAGGAACACAATAAGACTGATCTTCATGAACCAAAGAACCTAAAATCGTCTTAAGACGATTTGCAATTGTTTTAGACAATATCTTGTAATCAGAATTAAGAACAGCAACAGGTCTCCAGTTTCTAAGTAGACACAAATCTCCTTTCTTTGGAAGAAGAGAAAGGATTGCCCTTTGACAACTGACGGTAAGTCCATCAAGGCCTGGTGCTTTACCAAAAAGGTAATATTGGAGTCTAGAAAAAAGTCATTTTTTGGAAATAATTTAGAATAAAAATCAACAGCAGTTCTTCTCATCATTAAAGGATCTGAAGTAATACTTCCATCAGGTCTTCGTAAACAGTGCATACAATTTTTTTGAACAACCTTCTTTTTTTTCCAGATTAAAAAAATATTTTGTAGGTGCATCCATATCATTAATGTAAATAAACCGTGCTTTAATAAGTGCTGATTTCACTTTTTCATGTAAAATACCTCTTAGTTCATGTTTTTTAGATAACAAATTTGCTGCAAACGTGCTGCACTGATCCTATTTTCTGTCACTTTAATCCATGTATATTGTTTAACTGTTTTATTCCTCTCTCTCCATATATCAATAAGTCCAAATTGTGTGGTAATCTCTTTTAAAGATACTGCTTATATAAAATGAGGTTCTTCACCATTTCTATCACAAGTAAAATCCAAAGGACAGTTCCAATCTCCTCCAATTACTAAAAAATCTTCATTCATAAAAGAGGAAACTCTTTAAGTTTAAGAAAAAAAGCTATTCTCTCTCTACCTGTTGTAGGAGCATAAACATTTATTAACCCAAAAACTCTATTTTTTATTTTTTTTATTTCTGAGAGCAAGTAAGCACCTTTTTACTACCTCACTTTTAGACAAAATTTGAACTTTGCATCTGGGTGAAAATAATATTGCCACCCCTGCTCAAAGGTTGGTGCCATGACTCAAGACATGATCTCCTTCCCACCACATCCCCCAATCAGTTTCATTTTCTTCATTACTATGTGTTTCTTGTAAAAACACAACTTGAGTTTCTTTCAAATCTAAACATTATTTTAATAAAGGCAATTTACTTCTGTCCCTCGCCCCATTTATATTTAAGGATCCTATTTTGAGAACATCCATAAACAGGGGAAAAGAAAAAGAAAGAAAAAAACACAGAAAAGGCAAAATCCCCATGTGCATTTATGTAGAGCTATTTCTAGAAGACTTACGTTTGCCCTTGATTTTTCTAATTCTCTGTCTGACCGCTGTCAAATATTTCTTTAATCTAAACCTTTTTTGCTGCGAAAAAAAACACCTCAACCTTACATTCTTTACGAGCCTTCATTACAGATGCGATACATTTCTCTAGGTCAGGAAAAAACTCTTCAACATCCACACTCCTCCCCTTAGTTTCATCCAGGAAACTATTTATCTGTTCCACAGAATAAAAATCTCCATATCTTCCTACATCTACATCATAGCATGAATCATCATCTCTAATACTCTCGTCTTCGGACTCTTTTTCCGCTTCATCATTTGAACCTGTGTCTTCTTTCATTCTATCGTCTTTGAAGCTTACAGAACCAGTGACAGTACAATCAATTGACGAAACTTCTTCGTTTGTCCCCTCAATACTTCCAGACGCATTTACATTCGCCTCTACTCTATCACTAGCTTCATTTACTCCTTTTTCTTCCCCATCCTCGTAAGGAGCACTTCCGTCACTCAGCGACTTTCCACCCGCCTTCACTCCATTAAGCCTTGTTTATACTCGACGCGTCCGCACAAGCGCGAGTCTCCGCTGACTGCGCGCGCACCTCTCCAAACGGACGAGGCGTTTATACTTGACGCGCTCGCCGTTGTGCTATTCTGTGAAACGACAGGGGGCGACTCGGAGTAATTCTTCTCTAAACCACCAGGAATCAGCAGTGAAGAAGTAGTTTCCCGTTTATTAGTAGTTTATTAATTGCTGATTCATATTTAAAGAGTAATAAATGCAGTAGGTTTATTGTACTTTCACTGCATGTAAACTAGTTAAACAACTGAAGCCTTATTGAAGAGTGTTTAAATCTTAATTTCATCAGCAGGGCTTACTTCTGCTATTGTAGGCTTATTTTGTAAATGTAAGCAGTTACTTTAGACAAGTGCAAACTGGGTGCTTAATGCAAATTTGTTCCTATTCACAAAATGAGAGGCTTTTATGGTCGCCCATCAATGCAAATGTCTCTGTGTATAGAAGGATCATAAACATGCTGGTACAGACGTACCAGTTCGGCCAGATTCGGCTCGAAGTCGTTCATCTTCGGATGCGGCGCCGCGCGCGATGTTACAAAAAGTGCCATGCACACCGCCAGGCGAAATGGGGTCTTGCGCACCCAACGCGCACGACCGCCCACACCGCAATGACGTCATTTTTGCCGCGCGCACCTTCGCGCTCTTGCGGACGCGTCGAGTATAAACAAGGCTTTACTCACACCCGCCAAACCTGACGTCCCTGCTTCTCCCTCGGCCTGTTGTTTATGAGGGCAAGACAGTATCTTATGGCCGATATCTCCACATTCTAAACAACGTAATGTGTCAGTACTCGCGTAAACCATATAAGAGCTCTCTCCACATGTCACGCGAAACGACACATCCAGTGTTTTAGTGGGAGCGGTCAAGAACATAAACACTCGTCGTCTAAAGGACAACACATGCTTGAGTTCGGTAGATTTACAACCCAAGGAAATCGTTTTTACTGCACTAGCCATTTTTCCGAACCGAGTTAATTATCTCACGATCGCGTCATCTTTGATAAAAGGAGGCACATTGGAAATCGTCACTTTTGTCGCTGGAGCAAAAAGAGGGGTAACAGGCACAAATGTTTCTTTCACCCAAATGCCACTCTCAATTATCCTGATCACTAATTGTTCGTTTTAAAAAAAAAACGACAACTGCCTTGTTCATGCGAGATGCAGAAATAATGTTTTCATGTCCTACCTGTTGTCCTGTTGCTAACAGCACCTCCTCAATCGCTGTACCTGCCACGGGAACGCACCTGAACCCATTCCGAAGCGACAGAGATGGTTCTTCCCCCACAGGGAAAGAAGCCATCCCGCTTTACTAAAAAAGAAAACGCCTCGCGAACCCAAATACAACAATCAGTGATCCTGAAAGTGAAAAAATAAACAAAATAAAAAATAAATAAATTTGAGGAAAAAAAAAAAGAAAAAGAAGATTTTTAACTATAAGAAAAAAACTTCACGCTCTCGCACATGCCTCTCACACACCACACTCACTCCCAGCATGCAACACCAGAGAGAGAGAGAGAGAGAGAGAGAGAGAGATCGATCAACTCTGGTTCATGACATTGTGAGAATCTTCCTCAAACTTGATCCAGAACTTGGTAAAACATTTGTCTGTTTTTCAAATGTGTCAAACCTCTCAAATTCTAGTCTTAATAGTTTTTCCTTCTGTTAACTTTTTTGCTTAAACTTGTTCTTTAACTTTCACTGTTGACCATTAAACTGGGATGTTTGTTGAAATTGTCCAATAATAACCAACTGAAGCCCTTCCTAGAACATTTTCCACCAGCCGCCACTGATAAATACTTTTACCTGACATCTGTAGATCCTCCAGTGAAACCTGTGATCTCCATCAGTTCATCTGGTGTAATAATGGAGGGAGATTCAGTGACTCTGAACTGCATCAGTGACTCAAACCCTCCTGCAGAAATCAGCTGGTTTAAAGGAAGAACGTTTGTAGGATCTGGAAGAATCTACAACATCTCAAAGATCAGCTCTGATGACAGTGGAGGATACAAGTGCAAGTCCAACAATACACATGGAGAGAAATACTCTGATAATGTGACTTTAAACATCATGTGTGAGTTAATGATCACCAGCACAATGTTCAAAAACTTTAAAATCACAATTTTCTAATATGTTTTGTGAATTTTCATTTTTATCTTTAGACCCACCCAGGAACGGCTCAGTGTTGATGAGTGGATCTGGTGTAATAGTGGAGGGAGATTCAGTGACTCTGAAGTGCAGCAGTGACTCAAACCCTCCTGCAGAAATCAGCTGGTTTAAAGGAAGAACATTTGTAGGATCTGGAGGAATCTACAACATCTCAAAGATCAGCTCTGATGACAGTGGAGAATACAAGTGCAAGTCCAACAATACACATGGAGAGAAATACTCTGATCCTGTGACTTTAAACATCATGTGTGAGTTAATGATGGTTCAGTTACAGTAACCATCAAATTAATGGATTTACAATCACAAAACATTAATATACACTTTCTTTTGTCTATTTTAGACCCACCCAGGAACGTCTCAGTGTTGATAAATGGATCTGGTGTAATAGTGGAGGGAGATTCAGTGACTCTGAAGTGCATCAGTGACTCAAACCCTCCTGCTCTGAACTTCAGCTGGTTTAAGGAGAATGAAACCTCAGCTGTTGGATCTGGACAGAGTTTCAGTGCACTACAGAGTGGACGCTTCTACTGTCAGGCTCACAATCAACATGGATCTCAGAGATCAGACGCTGTAACTGTCACAGGTGAAGCTTTTATTAACACACTCCTGTATCTTCACATCATTCATCAGTTTGGAGAGTTAATCATGATGATCTTCCTCTTTCAGTTGCTGGTAGGAATGTGATTGTGATCATAGCGTTATCTGGAGGATTATTCATCATCTTCATCATCTTCATCCTGTTTATAATGTGAGCTCAATAAAAAAACTGCAGTAATTGTACATGTTTACTTTTGGTCTGATTGTAGAAACCTCGTAGAAGAAAATTGCTAATTTGTGTTTGATTATTTTGTAATCTTTAAAAACAGCGTTCAGATTTTCTCTTCATTTAAAACATTCGTCCATATGCTGTTAATGTGTGTGATTATAACAGAAAGAAACTAAGAAGTGTTAAAGCTGAAGATCACAGAGTGAAACAGGTAAATCATCTAAACACAACATGACTTTACAGAAGCAGAAAATCAGTCGATCAGCCGTTATCTGTGTTTCAGACTGTAACTGTACGAACTGATGGCAAACTAACATTATCAAAGACTTTATCAACACAATCCAGAAAAAAAATAAAATAAATAAAACTGAATAAAACATTTAACTAATTTTCCATAGTTTAATGTAATACTTATATATTTACTGTTTTAATATAGGTTTGTTGATCTAATCATTTACATTTAGTGTGATAAATGAACATGTCACTTAATTTACTCATTCTGCCCTATTCTTCTCCACTCCATGTGTGAATCAATGAAATATACATGTATTTTACATCACTACATTGATTTGATCTGACCTGATACTTGATCTGAAAAATTTGAAACTGCTCTAAACTGTGAATCTACACTTCAGATTAAACTGATTTACATGTCTTAAAGGTGCTCTAAGCGATGTCGGGTGATGTCACTTCTTGTTGATGTTTAAAGTATTGTCAAACAAAACGGAGGCTAGCTCAACCCTCCCTCCCCCTCATCCGCGCACTAACCCCCCAAATCCTTCTTGTTGGTTATTGGCTGGAATAGTGTGTTATGTTTCGTGGTGCGGTACAGTGTGTTCAGGGGACAGGCAGCTCGCGGATAGTGAGGAGATGTTTGCTGTATGTGACAAAAAATGTTTTGGCCTAAAAAACGTGTGACATCGCTTAGAGCACCTTTAATAATAATTACAAATTTTCTTGTATTTCAGAATGATCTCTATTCTGGCGTGTCACAGAGAGTTTCAGTCCATGACAAGCCTCTTTCTGAACCGGATTCAGTCGGTGATGCTCTGTATGCCAGTGTGAAACCCAACAGATTCAGAGGAAAAACTCCTGAATCCAGAGATACTGAGGAGATCCTGTACACAACTGTCCAACATCACAGAAAGACAGAGACGAAGAGAGCAGAGGAGAATGAAAGTCAATATGATGATATAAGAGTTTATCAGCCTCATGATGCAGTGAGGTGAGAAAAAATAACTTAATCAGAACCAGCTTAACCAGAACCAACTTAACCAGTACCATACTTAACCAGTACCATACTTAACCAGTACCAACTTAACCAGTACCAGCTTAACCAGTACCAGCTTAACCAGTACCAACTTAACCAGTACCATACTTAACCAGTACCAACTTAACCAGTACCAGCTTAACCAGTACCAGCTTAACCAGTACCAATTTAAACAGTACAACTTAACCAGTACCAGCTGAACCAGCACTAGCTTAACCAGCACTAGCTTAACCAGTACCAGCTTAACCAGTACCAGCTTAACCAGTACCAACTTAACCAGTACCAGCTTAACCAGAACCATCTTAATAACATTTAATAACATTTAAGTACATCTTAATAACCACAGATCATATAATCTGGGCTATAATATTGTTGTGCTGCTGTTTGATTGTTTAGGCGATCAACTGTTCAGATTGTGGAAGATGCATCAGTGATCTACAGCAGCATCAAATGAGTGATAGAGACCAGCGAACACAAAGCCTGTGTTCAATCGTTTAATGAATGATTGTTGGATGATTGTTTAGTTGTGGAATAATTTACCCTTCTGTTCAGACCACAACCAATATAAACATGTTCATCACCCACATTAAGACTCATTTGTTCTCTTTGACTCTTTGTGAGATAACGACAGTAATTGTGTGCTGGACTGATGTAAAGTCTGTTTCTTATTTGTTTCATTTTTTGTGTGTAATTGTTGTTGTTTTTTTAAATAATTTGATTTTTTTAAGTATGTTTGAGTTTAATCTGTTAGTATAGAGTTTGTTGTTATTCAGTATTTTTTTGGTCTTCAGTTTGGGGCGTAATATTAGAAATCAGACAAGTGATGTCTGCACAATTTATTAATATTCAAATGCAAAAGTATTTTATTTTATGTATTAATGTATTTTATAAAGAGTTTCCTCTGCCTGTTTTACTTTGTATGTTTTTACAACTAGGACCAGTGCTTCAATAAATTTGATTAACCTTCAAGACATTTAGGCGTAGCCACGGGTGTGGCAGTGGCAGCTGGCACACCTAAAAATAGATACAGAATTATTTTTTAAAGTCTTAATAAAAATGTTTTTCTAAACTTGGACTATTGTTGTTTACTTACAATATTTGTACATTTAAAATGTATTTTAATTTTTAAATTATTATCGTTAAAAAAATATCTGCCGACATTCGGACTGCCAAACAATCCGCAAACAGCCGCTGACTGTCTGACGGTATTAGAGTTGTGCTGTTGAGGCTCTCACAGTCTCATGAGGAGAAATAGAAATGAGTGCAGTTCACACAAAGAAACTTAATGAACATACTGCGGTTAAAAAAATCATATGAATTTTTATATTTATAACATATGATACAGTTAAGCAACATCACACGAGTGCGGAGAAAATGTGACACTGATTTCATATGACAGTTCAATAAACAAGTAATTAATATCAAGTCACTTACATTTTAGACACAATATTGACTGTTTTTGTTCTATTTGACCAGCGAAAATAGTTCAAAACAAAGATCACAGCAGAACCACAGCACATCTCACCGGAAAACATAACCGCATTACTGAATGATTCAGCGCTTTGAATGAATCAGTTGAGTCAAAGAATCAATGACCCATTAAACAACTACCTCATTCTTGAACTATTCAGTCGTTTGAACGAATCATTTGAATAAATGACTCAATAACTCACTCATTAAGACGGTCACCTGCCGTCCCCTACTGGTGGTTTAGTTTCGAGTTTAAAAGTAGGCTATCATTCTATTTGTATGTTCCAAAAAATATTTAAAACAATCTCATAAGGGACTGTTCGTTTTTTATTTAAGGGGCCACCGGAGGAGTTTTGAGATCTGTAGTCAAAAAAGACTTGACCCTCCCTTCGCCAGTAATAAATGTTTCTATGACCCTCCAAAATGATTGTGAAAAAAGGCATGACCCTCCCCGATAATTTATTGATTACGTAGGCAGGCTACTGGTTTGCGCTTGGCAAAGATGTTCAGATAGCCATTGTTTTTTTACAACCATGACAAACGACTAAACTCCTGCTTTCTCATCTTACTAAGGCTGTAACCATAGACCAAACCTACAATTCGGTTCCTATCATGATTTTTTTATTTTAGATTTTAAAAACAAACAAAAAAATCATGTTTTCGGTGCTGATCAGTGCTGACGCGTTGATGTAACAAGGGTGGCGCTCCCAATAAAGTAAAAAGCTGCCACAAAGAACCGGCAAAAGTAAGGATTATGAATATGTCAAATATAGCAAGGAGAGATTTTAATTGTTTATTAATAAACAAGGTTTGTCTGTGTCAGTGTGTTGGCTTCAAGATGAAGTTGACGATGCTGACTCGCGATCTTCAAAGTAACGCGCCAGAGAGAAATGCAGATTTCATACGGATTACATAAGCAGAGAGCAGTCTGTTTTTCGTTTTTAAATGTTCTGTTTAAAAGTAGACATCAAGCTTTCTATATATTTCTCAAGTCTGTGAGGCAAGTACATTATAGCCTACTGCTGAGTTTCGGTTCATTTAGGCTATGAGACGAGAGTCCAGTTCACGCGCCGGCGACTCTGTGTCATGATGCTCTATTTTCTATATTTACTTCTTATTTATTAAATCCAGGCAATTTGCTAATGAAACATTAATTAAAATTAAGATACAATTAATAAAAAACGAAATTTACTTTAAAGAAAGGCTTTGTGCTTTCTGAAAACTCTGTGAAAGTTTTAAAGTCGCTTTCAGAGCGGTCATGTCCGTAATGGAGAACTGTCACGTCTGTAACATTGTTTTTTCCTCATAAATGCGAACACGAAAAATAAAATAAAAAATAATATTTTATGTTCTGTGGAGGCCGACCCTTCTTCATCCAGTTATTAGCCTACTTTTGATTTGCGCAGTGTAATTAGTCGAATTATTAAAGAATATTTTGCCACCTAAAAGTTAAAGATTTGTTGTGTCACATCACATGTGTATTTCGCTCATATTAAATATAAAACGCATGTTTAGACTGATATTTTTCTAATGTCTTGACTCCTTTATTAAGGGGGTATGGATATATAAACAGACGTTTCAGTATTAATTGCATTTTCTGATAATTTATATTTCAAGTTTTGACTGCAAATGTCACGTCCATAACGCTGGAATTGCCCAATTTTAAAGAATTTATCCTCAACTAGTTTTTTGGTGTAGGTCTGCGTATTTTATTGTTAACTTCAAATAATACTAGTAATTTAAAAATGTGGTAGCCCTACGTCTTACACATCACACTCCACTGTTATGGTGGAAATTTCAGTAGATTTACTCACTAACATTGTTGTGGAAACACAATAAGAATGGAAACTAAAATATGGTAGTATATTACAGCGCACATTCTATCAGCTGCAGTTCTGGCGCCTCAGTCCCAATACACTCAACGTACATTCATATCACATGTTAATGCCGCGGTAGAGTTACACTCACAGGACACTGCACTTATTCCCAATCACAAAAGTTCATTATTTGCTCGTGCTTTAAAGCTATGCCGGGTAAACATTTCATTGGCGTTCTGTACATGATGCACTTTTTCTGAGCGCGTACTGAAGTGCGCGCGCACTGTCAGGCAGCGCCAAACTGGATTTTTGTTGAGTCAGACCCATCTGATAGCGATGGGGGACCAGACCGAGAGAGCTACATAAAGCTACATGGAAAAAATATGCACCAAACAAGCCACTTTGAAATTTTGCTTTTTTCATGAATACAAAAGTTGCGTGACCCTCCCCCTAGACTAAAAAAAGTTGGATGACCCTCCCCTTAACAAAGAATAAAAATACATGACCCTCCCCTATTTTCCTCCGGTGGACCTTTCCATAAATACCGAACGGTCCCTAACATTATTTAATGCAGTTGTAATATTTCAGTGTAATTTGGTTAATTTGATTGGTAACAGCCATATAGTTTCTTATTATTTCAATTGAATTTATTGATCAAATTTAAGAATTTAAAATGAAATAAAAATGCTCTTTATAAAGGTTAAAATATCATAAATGTGCAGACTTTAATATGTAAAAGACTGAACTGATGAGAATATATGAGAACATTTCCAATTTTGGTTTAGGTTTTATCCCAGTAACAAAATTACCTCAGTTTTCAAAATGAATCCTGTTTCACGTGATCATAAACAGACGACAAAAGCAGTTCCTCGAAGTGACCATCACATGTAAACTTGGCTAATTCATGGAAAGACCCTTCTGGAAAAGACAAGATTGGGTTTACTTTTTTTTTCGACGGCCTGTTGACGTCGAGTAGGGTGAGTGCGTGAATTTCGCAGAATGAATGAAAACCAGATTTTATGGTGGGTGGGACTAGTCAATATGACGCAATGCCGCATTACAAATATTAGGCTTGTTTGAGATGAGCAAAATCTGCGCAGAACCGATCACCGGTGATCAGCGCGTAATGCATGCCGGTTAGAAATGTGTCGAGTGTGGTCCGCCTTGCTCTGATGTCATGCTGACGTGTGTCAAAAAGCTCTCGCGAGTATGGCAAGCCGTTTTAGCTTAAATTGTACCCAGCCTTACTCGTCGTAATTGCATTTTTACTAGTAAGAATTCAATTGGAGAGCTCTACAATTCAATTCTTAATAGTAACAATTACAATTGGAGAGCTCTCTAATTCAATTATTACTAGTAAGAATTACAATTGCAGAGCTCTCTAATTCAATTCTTACTAGTAAAAATTCCAATTAGAGAACTCTACAAATGATTTTTTACTAGTCATATGTCTCCATTGACTTCCATTCATTTTTAATTACAGAGCTCTCTAACTGAATTGTTACTAGTAAGAATTACAATTAGAGAGCTCTACAATTGAATTCTCACTAGTAAGAATTACAATTAGAGAGCTCTCTAATCCAATTCTTACTAGTAACAATTACAATTAGAGAGCTCTCTAATTCAATTCTTACTAGTAAGAATGCAATTACAGAGCTCTCTAATTCAATTCTTACTAGTAATAAAACAAATTAAAGATATGTATAATTGCAGAGCTCTGTAATTGAATTAGAGAGCTCTGCAATTGCATTCTTACTAGTAACAATTCAATTAGAGAGCCCTGTAATTGAATTAGAGAGCTCTGCAATTGCATTCTTACTAGTAACAACTGAATTAGAGAGCTCTCTAATTGGAATTCTTACTAGTAACAATTGCATTAGAGAGCTCTCTAATTCATTTCTTACTAGTAAGAATGCGATTGCAGAGCTCTTTAATTCAATTAGAGAGCTCTACAATTGAATTGTTACTAGTAAGAATTACAATTAGAGAGCTCTCTAATTGCATTCTTACTAGTAAGAATTGAATTAGAGAGCTCTCTAATTGTAATTCTTACTAGTAAGAATTGGAAAAGAGAGCTCACTATTCAGTGCCATCTCATTATGATAATCGTGCCTCATGTTTATTCATCTGGCATTCATAATGATCTTGCGTATTTTGATATATTTATTAGGCTAATGTTACCGAAGATGTGTTGTGAATGTTACGTTTTGCTTATAGACATATTTGTGAATGTGATACATGCATGTGTGTAGGCCTACATCAAAGTGAAAATTAAGTGTATTTCCAACTCTGAACTCAGTCCAAGTAAATTCGGTTATTAAATAAACAAATAGCAAAACGAGTTGTGCGGTGTCCCCACCACTTTTCAAAGCAAAGTTACGCCACTGCTTATCCCATATAATTTGCGGGATAATTAGGGCCGGACTGGGCAAAAGCATAGATTTCAGGTTTGTCCCGAATTTTTCGTGATGTCTGGTCACCCTAGTTACAGTCTTCATAATGTAACAGTAGCCGAATGCAAATATTATATATATATGAATGCAAATGCCTATATGTACGTATAAAATGTCTAACCACGCCTAATATGACTTTTATTTTGAAAAGTAGGAAATGGGTGTAATCCGTTTTGCATCTAATGAATATGAGTTTTTACTAGTAATAATTGCATTAGAGAGCTCTCTAATTGTAATTGTTACTAGTAAGAATTGAATTAGAGAGCTCTGCAATTGTAATTCTTACTAGTAATAATTGAATTAGAGAGCTCTCTAATTGCATTTTTACTAGTAAGAATTGAATTAGAGAGCTCTCTAATTGTAATTGTTACTAGTAAGAATTGAATTGTAGAGCTCTCTAATTGCAATCCTACTAGTAAGAATTCCATTAAAGAGCTCTCTAATTCAAATAGAGAGCTCTGCAATTGCATTCTTACTAGTAAGAATTCAATTAGAGAGCTCTCTAATTCAGTTTTTACTAGTAAGAATTGGATTAGAGAGCTCTCTAATTGTAATTCTTACTAGTAACAATTGCATTAGAGAGCTCTCTTATTGAATTCTTACTAGTAAGAATGCAATTACAGAGCTCTGTAATTGAATTAAAGAGCTCTGCAATTACATTCTTACTAGTAAAAATCGAATTAGAGAGCTCTCTAATCGTAATTGTTACTAGTAAGAATTGAATTAGAGAGCTCTCTAATTGTAATTATTACTAGTAAGAATTGAATTGTAGAGCTCTCTAATTGAATTCTTACTAGTAAAAACGTAATTACGACGAGTAAGGCTGGGTACAATTTAAGCTAAAACGGCTTGCCATACACGAGCGCAAGGCGCAC